>JAGSMP010000478.1:0-199172 GCA_029286625.1 Parnassius orleans | reverse complement strand
ACGGCTTCGTGGCGCAGTGGCTTGGCAATGAATTGCAGCGCTAAGGGCCACAGGTTCGAATCCTGCACGGAACAAGTATTTGTATGTACAAATAATGTTAAAAGTAATTGTTTCCGGTTTGGATGTTTGTCCTTCTAAAATTTATGTATGTAAACTGCCCCACGGTATCCGAGAAAATCCCTCCTATCATTTAGAATCAACCCTAATATATTTCTTAATAACTACTCTAATGCTTTTTCTGTCTAACCAAACTTTTACTACCATACAGTAGAGATGGGATTTTGGTTGGATTATGAGTTTTAGATTGTTATCACTAACAAACTATTTCAAATTATTTCTGGTATTTTCTACAACTGGCTTTTTCATGTTTATACTTTTAATACTAGTAATGGCGACAAACGAGCGATTACCTTACAGCCTATTCCACTGAAAAAGTCTACTGCTGAACATAGGCCTCCCCCATAGATTGCCTCATAGGGGGTGCATATTTGCCATAGTTACCACGCTTGGCGAGCGACTTGGCAACCACATTTTATTATTTTTAGTCGTTATTAGGAAGACTTTATTGCCGTGTAGTGGATATTCTTACACCGCCACACAGCTAATAATGCAGCACTGATAATAATGATGACGATGAGATTTTCAGAGGTTCAAAAAAGTTGAAAGGTACTCCAACGTCAGCTAAAGTTACATTTTGCAAAAAAGATTTTGTTAGCTTGTTTCTAATGTTCCTGAAAAAAAACAGAATTTAATCATCTTATAATAAGAAAACTATGTATTATACTTGGTGCACTTGATTAATATGAGGATCTTATTACAAAATTTGATCAAACTTTTCGAAATCTAATTTGCAGTAAATTTCAATAATGTTCTGCTTTATTAAAATTTAATTTTCATTAAATATTCAACATTTATCTATTTAAATAACAAAACGAAATATTTCTAATATTATTAACATGGAGAGGATGGAAAGTATAGAAATATTCATTTTTGACGCATGAAGTAGCTAGGTAATTTTACAAAATAATTAAACGCTATAAAATCCACAAAAATCGTTTAATTCAATGTGTAGTGTTCTTGTCAATATAAGAAATCATCAGTTTAGTACAAAAAAATATACGTTACTACGTTGACTCATTGTCTCGAAACCAAACAATTTGATTAATAAATAAATATTGTCGAAAAAAGGCAATAAGAAAATTGTTTTGAAAACACTAGAAAAGTAAATATCCATTGCTAACACATAACAAGGGGAAATAATAAATGTCATTACTGTAAACAAAACAGTAGAAGATAATTAATCCAGCGTCAATTAATTAGAACATCGATATAGGATTTGTACGCACACACGATACGATAATTTTAATGTTGTGCACTTTGCCTTATAGTGTTTGTATTATAACATATATATTTGACTTGCATTCGTGCGTGTTGCCAGTGATAACTTAGGGATCTGAGATGTGGTTCTTTATTGCTGGCCGTATGAGGAAAGTCTTAGTTGATTAGCGAGTTAAGGGTTATGCTCAGAGTTTCTCTGCGACAACGGACGGAGTTGAAGGTATTCATTGGCAGCCGCGTACCGGTAAGCGAAATGTATGCCCCCACTAGATGGATTGGCGACCTGGTAAGAAATGTAGGAAGTAGATGGATGTAGGTGGCACATGGCCGTGCTTTGTGTCATTCCTTGTGTTGTCACGATTATGACATTTTATTTAAAGGAATGCCGTTAGAGCCTATCAAAAGTCCACTATTGAATATAAGACTCCCCAATAAATTGCCTCATAGATTGCCAGTAGCTGCCACACTTGGCAGGCAGTTTTTTTATTTATTAGTTGTTATTAATTAGACACTGCTGTCCATCTCTTGGCTTGTTTCTCTCTGTCGACTCTTACGATACACACGTGCCAAAATAGGGTAGTGGACATTCTTACACCGCCACTACACGGTCATTTTGAACTAAAATTGAATTTAAATTGTTTGTAAAATATTTATTATATTGATGTCCTTGTGTCAAATATTAACGAATAACGGACGATAATTCTCAAATAACCGGTACCTATGCAATGCGACATAGCCCAACGGATTAGTAAGCTGAAGTGGCAATGGGCCGGCCATAATCGACAACCGATGAGGAAGAAAGGTTCTCGACTGGCGGCCTCGTACCGGCGGACTAAGTGTAGGGCGTCCCCCCACTAGATGGGGTGACGACCTGCTAAGACATGCAGTAAGTCGATGGATGTAGGTGGTTCAGGTCCGTGTTTTGTGGTATTCGTTGGGGGAGGCCTATGTTCAGTAGTGGACTTGTGACGGGCTGTAATGACGATGATGATGATGCAATGCCTGTTTTTGCGGTGAAAGTGTGCATTATATCACCTTATTTCGTCCCGTGAGTATCGTAAGAGGCGATTACAATGGTAAAAAACCTGTGGTAAGAAAAGTGTGTGTAATGGCAGAAAAATCTTATGGTTTCCTATTGATAACGGTATAATTCCACTTACACCAAAGATTAAATAACCAAGGAAGCAGCGTCAAAAATGCTTGACGTCTGGCACTACGATCACCAACCTGCCAAATGTAACGATTAAGGAAAATCCTCCCTATAACGGAGAGGTCCAAGTCCAGCAGTTATCTTTACAGATTGATGATGATGATGATGATGGCTCACTTTATAATATCAAATATTATAAAGTTATTTATATTATAAGGTAAGATCTTCAGTAGGTGGTAGGTTAGAATGCAATGTCATAGAGAGATTTGCAGACAAACAATACAACCAACATCAGAAAACCAACAATTCGTACAAGCAGTAAGTATCGGATCATCATTCAATCTAGTAAAGGCTGCTTGATAATGCTCTTTGCTGTACGAGACTTCCCAATGAGAAAACTTTTGGTTTACTTTTGTTGTCAGTTTTTCGAGTTATATGAATGAACCAATAATAATAAGCTGATGTTGCAATGGGCTTGACATTTAACACGAAGCACTGACAACCGATGAGTGGGAAAGGTCTATAAAGGATGTCTATAGCGGCCCCAAACTTGATTCAGTGACGATCTGGTAAGACGTTAAGAAAGTCGATGGAAGTAGGTGGCTCTGGTACCTTATTTGTGGCATTCCCTGGGGGAGCCGTATTTCCAACAGTGGACTCGTGAATGGGCTGTAATGATGATGATGATGATGATCAAAGCATTGAATTCATATTAGTATTAAAATAAAATTTATAATGTGCTTTGATAGTGTAAGGTGTATTTTTTTTAAATCTAGCAATGCCATTAACATAACTAATATTCCCGTTAAGCACTCCAGATAAACTTAAAATGCTTGTGTTGGGAAAGGTTCATGGCAGTAGTCGAATGGCGCATTCTAACCCACGTCTTTTTGAGTTTGCGCCCCGTACCTCACCGTTAGACTACTGTATTTCAATAAAGTTGCAAGTATGACTCTCGGCGCCGCTTGCTGTTACAAAATGCTCTTACAAAAAGGAGCTAGTACGCAAAGTATTCGATTAATTTGGGGGTTTATTCTCATCACAATTTCCAAGCAAACTTTTCGGAATCTAATTTGCAGTAAATTTTAACAATATTCTTTTTTCTTGGCATTTAATTTGCGTAAAGTGTTTACTTTTCAGTTCAATAGAAATTTTTAACAAAATAATCTCTTTAATAAAGAACTTTCGATCGATCTTCCTTCTGAACCGTGCCTATGTGCTATTTTCGATAGTAATTACAATCCGTCTCGTATGTAGAATTTACAACTTTCAGCCTTCCGAACCGGCTTCTGAAAAGGCTTAAGTGTCCTAGATTTATGTATGTGATATACCCTTCGGCAAATTGTACTTGTTGAATTGTTGAAAAGCTTAAGGTCGCTCAGCGAGCTTTCGAATGGACTATGCTCGGAGTTTCTATGTGTGAAGTGAAGATATTAGACACCAACATATATCTTAAAGAACCAAAAATCGAGGAGAAAGAAATGTCCTCGAGCGGCATCCTAGTACCTCTCAGCAGAGTGTAAGGTGGCCCTTCCGATGGAGTGACGACATTGTTAGACATTTAGAAAGTTGATAGATACAGGTGGCGTGCGAACGTATTTTGTTGCATGCCTTGAGGAAGGCCTATGTTCAGCAGATGATTATGATGGCATTAAACATATTAAAAATCAAACAAAGTAAGGTTAAAAAAGATAATTTAAACCTTTAACCACGACTAAAATAATTCAGTAGAGCTTTTATCAAAAGAAGAAACTTCTTATATATAGTTTCATCAAGAACGAATCTCAAGTACACCATCTTCTACAGGGAGCATGACTAGACTTACTTGATTTTAATACAATCTTTGATTCTATTTTTTATTTAATATATATCCTTGCTTGTAATCAAATCGAAGCTGTTAAATATTTAACTAGTATACTTTTCACTTACACATATACACATACTCACAGAAATTATTCATGCCAAATATATCATACTTACTCGCTTGTTTTAATTGTACTGATTGCAAATCTTAATGTTTTTATTGAAAGGAATTTATTGAGAGTGCCGACATCTATGGAACATGCAACCACGGTATAGCATCAACCCTTTTATTTATATCTAAACAATCTTATAATGAATAGTACAATCAAAATTTGGAAGAAATAGACAACTTAAATAGTACACGGTCCATTAATTGTGATATAACAGAACTACCACAATATGCTCAAACATGTCACTCGGATCTAACAATTTTACACATTATTTAAAATTTAAAATTTTGTACAACCGACTTCAATGTAAATTATTAAGAATAACTCAAAAACTATTAGTCAGACCTTGATCAAATTTATATGGGACCACATGTGAGGCATCAGCTTTCAAACAAAAAAGAAATCGATTCACCCAGTAAAAAGTTATGAGGTAACACACATAAAAAAAAACATACAGTCGAATTGAATACCTCCTCCTGTTGAAGTCGGTAGAAAACATCCGAAGTGTATACAGTAATCTGGATGACCTGCAAATAACGCTGACACAATTGGATTTTGAGACAGACGTACTAATCTTAACCGAATGCCGATATAACACTAATAAACATATTCCTTGTTTAGCAAATTATAATTCATTTGCCACAACTTTACATTTTAATCAGAGCGACGGTGTAGTAGCGTACGTAAAAGGGATACATAAACCTAAAGTGTCGGAAATCAGTCTCCAACATGCATCGTGTATACAGATTGCTTTTAACAACGTTATAATTATAGGCATATATCGCTCTCCACCAAACACTAATGCCGACATGTTCATTAACTCACTGAACACACACTTATCTACCTTAAAATCTAATAAAAATATTTTATTAACTGGAGACATTAATATAAATTTAATAGTAACAGAAACTGAAAAAGCTCAAGAGCGTCACAACCGCCTTAATTACCTAAACATGTTATCGGCGAATGGTTTTCATCCCGGACACTTATTTCCGACAAGGGGACCACGCTCTTCGTATATTAAATTAGCACGCCTCGCACACAAATCTTCCGTTAATTATATATTGTAATTTGGTTATTTATTGTTGGTAGCATAGTTCGTATGATGTAACGAATTACGTCACATCATGGTGCTGGATTTAGGTTGCACAAAACAGTCACTCAAAATTATTTAAATTAACTAATTCACGCATAATAGATTTGAATTTTACTATAGTAGATCTAGTTCAAAACTAGGAAGAAAGACGTCTAAGGATAATTCATTATTAGACTATGTGCTGTTATTTTTCAAATACATAACAGGATAATCTAATCAAACACCTCTGTCTGTCACTCCCCGTGACCACGGGTGCTGTAAAGCACCCAAAACATCGGGAATTAAAATAAGTAAAAGTAAGTTAAATGAAACGCGAAAAAAAATAGTTTTATACAATGTCTGGTAATCGTGTAAATTTATATAAAAAATCGATATAAAATTAAGGATAATATTTTCTCGATATAAAAAAGCTACCTCTGATTTTCGGCTACTTTAGTTCTGTTCTCAATAGAGTGTGGATTTTAGAGACAAAATTAGTAAAATACAATCAATGAGAACTGATTTTGTGCTGTCACAAATTATTTTTACAAATGTTGTGTTATAATTAACGAAATATTAAGTTTTATTCCGCGTAAGATACGATCATCCATCTCAGTTGAATTCGAACTATTCACACAATGTTTGTGACTCTACACGCCTTCGCGCGATTCGCGATCTACGAGTGGAGTGGGCAATTGGCAATTAGTCACAATCGTTCCGTTGACACGGGGACATATATACGCGCTCTTAAGTTCTTGAACCGAATGTTTGCACATTTGTCTGCATATAAAGTCACACTAGTAATAATCGACCACCTTTTTTAAGATACGGTGCACTACATTGTATTTTTACGTTCAATTATTAATGGTTTATATGAAGATAAAATGTAGTCGACATAGTAAGAGTGACTATGCGAATGGCAGAAAAATCTTATGGCTTCTGACAGATGGCTATATAATCATTTCGCTAACGTCAGACGTAAAATACCCAGACCGGCGACGGGCAGCGGCGTCGGACGTGCACAGGTCGAATACTGCGGTGGTCAAGCGTGACGGTTCAGGCAAATCCTCCCTACAACGGGAGAGACCCATGTCTGTGTCTCCCGTACGGAACAAGTGGCCTTTATAGGCCCTACACCTACAAATAATTGTTCCGTATCTGGATGTTTGTGTTTGTGTAGCAGCATCCTTCAGCCAAGCGTGGAAACTCAATAGTCATTTTTTACCAGTTAACCCACGTAATGGTGAGACTTTAACGTAGATATAGCAATTAAAAAATACAAGATTATCAAAATACAATTTAAGATTTACAATGACTGTTGAACATGTACTTATAATTTGTTTAGCCTCAGTATATTATCGGAATCGTGATATCATTCGGAGCTATATCGCGCACATCCCAATCTCCTCCTTTTATCCGATCAAAAACATGATTAGTACGATGCGTTTACTTTTCAAAACGACATCATAAAGGGAATAATATGAGAAATAAACGCCCATTAGTAAACTCATGCTATACTCGAGTAACAGAATTTTATCCTCTTCCACGTAGCCATTTAATGATCAAGAGACATTCCATATTAAAAAAAAATATGTTTCAGATATAACAAATTAAAAATTTATATCTTAATTAATTGTGAATGTTTATTTTTTAATTAAAAAGGTTATACTTCAGAAGTAGTTCCATATAAATTTGGAGGAAAATTCCACCCCTAAGGTTGGAAAAATAAGGTATAAAGTTTTATTTTAACTATTTAGACGGCATTTTGAACTTATTATAATCCACTATAAGTCCACTAATGTAGAAGGGTCAAAAAATTAAGCTGTTAAAAGTATAAGCCGACTTCAAATAACTTAAAACCCCTACTTCTCCTTTAAATTATTTTAAGTCAACTTTTACTTCTTATTAAATTTCACAGAATACCTAATGAGTCAGAACCGGAGACCGCTTTCACTGGGAAACGACGCAGTTCATCTTAGTTTTCATGGGTGACAACGCATCTGCATTTTTATTTGTAATCAGGGATAGATGTAATATGTCTATGGACTAGAGCATCCACTTAGCATCAGGTGGACTAGTTCTTTAAAAAAGTTTATTTTTATGTGTAAATAGGTCACGCTGAATTCATTCCTGTTAGATATTATGTCCTTACATATGAAATTAGCGTTTTGTACGGGAGGAATATAAAGTCAATTTTTTTTTGTAAAATATATTTAATTAATCAAAGTATGCACCGTTGTTATCTATGAACTTTTGCCATTTCATAGGTAGTTCATTGATCCTTTTACTAAAAAAACCATGGGGGGCGAGAACCAATAAACTCTTTGAAGGCGTTTTGGACTGCCGCAACGGAGTTGAATTTTTCCTTGTAAGAAGTTGTCCAAATACCGGAAAAAATGGTAATCTGTTGGAGCAAGGTGCGGGGAGCACGGTGGATGTCGCAGATATTCCAATTGTAGCTCATCTGACTTAGAGTTTGTTTGTTGTGCACTGTGTGGTATTGCGTTGTCGTGAAGCAGCAGTGGCCTAGAGCGATTGACCAATCTCGGTTGTTTAGCAGCTAGTTGTTCCTTCATGGTTTGCAGTTGCTGACAATAGATATCTGCCGTAATCGTTTGGCCAGATTTTTGTAAGCTGTAGTGAACGACACCGGCGCTAGTCCACCAAACACTCACAAGTAACTTTTTCTGAGTCAATTTTCGTTTAGGGCAGGATTTGGTTGGGTCTCCAGGGTTCAGCCATTGCGACGAGCGCTTTCGATTATCGTACAGTATCCATTTTTCATCACAAGTAATGATTCGATTTAAAATCCCTTCATTATTGTGTCGGTTGAGCAAAGTAACAAAGCAGTCGCGTGTTTGCAAGTTCGATTCACTCAATTCATGAGGTACCCATCGTTCAAGTTTTTTTAATTTCCCGATTTGCTTCAAGTGGATTAATACAGTTTTATCACTCACCCCGAAGCCTGCAGATATTTCTGAAGTGCTTTGTGATGGATCCGCTTCCACAATAGCCTTTAATTCTTCATTTTCCACTTCGGTCTCCGGCCGTCCACGTGGTTGGTTCTGAAGGTCGAAGTTTCCAAAACAAAAACGTTGAAACCAAAAATGTACCGTGCTTTCTTTTGCGACACCAGCGCCGTACACATCATTAATCCTTCGAGCTGTTTCTGCAGCACTGGTGCCACGATAGAACTCGTACTCGTAAATATACCGATATTTCATGTTTTCCATTGTGCGGAAATAAGCGACACCAAAGAAAAAAATAATGAGGAAAAAACAAATGAATGACTGTTTTTAAAACTCAAATTTACCAGCTAAATGAATTTATAAATTTGAATTAGGAATTCTTAACCAAAGAGGAGATACTTCAAATCAAAGTGGTCAGTACGACAAAACACTAATTTCATATGTAAGGACCTAATATAAACATAAATAAAGCTTCACATCATTCTTTAGACATGTAGGGTTCCTCACGATGTTTTCCTTCACCAGAGCACGTCAATCAGCACTTAAAATAGCAAATAAGCTTAACATTAATATTTTATAAATATTTTATTGGTGGTGTCTTGGATCGAAACGCAATTTACAGCGAACACTTAGCCCCCGACCTGCCACGGTAAGTGAGTGATGAACTTTTTTGGCATGAATTACGACGTACAAATTCAAATCAATTCAGTAACTCACTTTGAACTTTGTAAGTTATTTTTATTATTATCCTGATTAATTATGAATTTGGTTTTTTGTAAGTAAAATAAATAGGTTAGTTTTGCTTTTATCTCAAATATCAAATTATTTGCGGGTAACAGAACAACTGTATCGCGTTTAATTTAATTTATATTTCATTCCCGACGTTTCGGGTGCTTTAAAGTACCCATGGTCACGGGGAGACTAAGTTGTATGACGTCTCGATGTCATAGTTAGCCCGGCTACCTTCAGCTATTGAATATTAATTTTTGTCCGATCTACTCGGAACGAACTTACAGTACGTAAGTAAGTAGAAGTCTTACAGTTGTGTGCTTGGGTTTGGATTTAACTTTATTAATTATATAATCGTAAGCAGATGTTAGTACCCATCCATCTTCTTTATTGAAATTTGGACGTTTTTTTTTAAATTTCATTAGCCTCGTGAAAATGCGAGGATTTGTGGTTTATCAAATTTGATGTGATGACGGGGACGATTTTGATTATGTTCACAGAAAAGTCTGCAGTCTGTAAATTATTCTGTATCTTTGTCATTTTTATCAGCCCGTAGCAGCCGTAAGCGCCACACGCTTGGCTGGTGGATTAGCGACTGCAGTGTGGAAGACATCTTTGTGGCAGACATCTCTGACTCTACGCTCTGTCCACAGTTTCTGTTTTTTAAGCTTGGCATATTCGAGATGATATACCGCCATATATAGGGGGTTATACGTCGTCTTTCCAATCTTTTCATGGTCTCTTCATCGTGCTACATCCACGGGATTACATTTGGGTGATAGATTTTCAAACGCCGCAGCCATCCGGTCAAATTGATATTAAATTTTAAGTTCTTATTATTCTGAAGCTGTGTACTGTTATTTATTAAATTAATAATCATCTCTACACGTTTTAACTATTATTAACTAATTACACAAAGTATACATTTATATTATGACTGCCTCGTCGGTATATTGGTCGTAAAAGCGATTGTTGACCCAGGTTTCGAATCCCAGGTCGGACCAAAATTGGTTATTCGGCATGGCTGGGACGTTCTTAAATATGTTTACAGACTGCAGACTTCCCAGAGCGCCGGTGCTTTAGACCACATCACAATCAAACTTGTACACTCCTGCATCTTGTAGAGGCATATTACACTTGACGGGTGGTAAAAATTGGCTTATCTTCTTCGGCGGCTTGTAGTAAATTTTAATGGAAGCTCGCTTCAAAATATCCAATCCAATCATGTCTGTAACTTCTCTGACATACGGTAGTGCAGCAGG
The DNA here is from genome assembly GCA_029286625.1 of Parnassius orleans. NCBI lineage: Eukaryota > Metazoa > Arthropoda > Insecta > Lepidoptera > Papilionidae > Parnassius > Parnassius orleans. The sequence goes on along the minus strand of JAGSMP010000478.1, from coordinate 188,676 downwards.
CACACGCTCGACTGTGGCCGGCTTCACTCGGTCACTGTGACGTAGGCGCGGGACCCGAAGATCTCGGCGGCCAGATGTTGTCTGTCACAGATCCCTCGTTCTCTCTGAAACAAAGATTTTCCCACGGTAGCTAATTGTGATGATGGTGGTGAGATTCGCCATTTCAATATCTCTTCTTTTACACAGTGTGACCAATAGTATTATCAAGATTTCAGATGACTAAAACATTTAGAAAAGCTAAAGAATTATTTGCCTCTAACTCCATTGTGAATTTGTATTTTAGAGTTTATAGAGTAAAGGTTGGTCTAAAAATACAGTTACTACTTAGTCATTCTAAGTCCTGAACGTTCTAAGAAATACCATCGTTAAACAGCAGGATAATGCAGTAATGTTTGGTATGGTGGTATAGAGAATTGGAGACCTATTTTACTGGTAACTTATTAATGAATGGTGTGATAGTTCATTAAAAATTTTGATTCTTAATCGTGGATAGATTCACATCGGTTATTTTACGCCGCCACTACACGGCACACCTTATTCACATGTAACATAAACCAACTGGTGATAATTGTAAAGCATGACATCGTTACTAATTTCACGGATAAGAATACAGTATCTGAAATTTACACCCATTACCGCATGTCTACTTATGTATATTTGATTTTCTAAGATGTTAATTTTACAACGTTATATCGCCAATAAATGTAATGGAGCCGTCATAATTTAGGGGATAAATACTCACCTTAAAATCCCTCATAGTCCGCAAACAAATCAATCAATCACACAAATTCGATCTAAATTATCAACTCCAATTTGAAGTGCTGATTTTTGGAAAATATCGTGAGGCAATCTACATGTCAGATAAAATTAAAAAACATAAAAATATTTCAAGGACAAGTGAAGTTCGTCAAAACGCATCGTAGCTACAAATACTAATTTAGGCACAGCAAATCTTACTTAAAGTTAACTACACTTTTGTCCAAATATTGACAAAAATTTGTGTCAACGCCTAACGCCTGAAATTTTGATATTTTTGCAACATATATTTTTTATTACAATGTGATATTATTTATTAATTAGGAACAAACACCATTCAGTGGTAGCGTAAAAGAAACTTCCACCCATGTCATTCCGTTTGTATCGTAAGAGGCGACAAAGGGAAATGAAACATGAGATCTGCAGCAGCATTTCCTAAATAACTACTCAAAATAATACAAGACTGCGGCTACCCAGAAAGACTCTGATCGTAATTAAACGGAAAAATAGGCCGCCGATGAATTATATCAATACTTTTTTTTATAAAACTGAGGTGACAAACGAACTTACAGTCCACTTGATGGTAATTGGCTACTGCAGACCGTTGCGTTGTCACTTCTGAGGATTAGAATGGAATTCCTCACAGTCTGTAAGTATACTGGCTCTCTATACACTTCAGGCCACAGACGGAACACAGCAGATTAACCACTGAGTGCTACTGCCATGTTCCGATCGCAGGCGGACTCCTAAGCAGAAAAGGAGTTCTATCGCGGTAAAGTTTTGTTGCTTGCATAACGAAAGACAAAAATTCTGGATGGGTAACTTAGTTAAATTCTAAAACCATCGTGCACACCGGCGATGTCGAAGTAAAGAAAAAAACACTAAACAATAGACATTTATTTGCACCAAATCAGGTCCGTAACAAATTACAAGCAGGTACAGATAAACGGTCCAACAAACGAGGAAAATTTTACCTCCAACAAGTTACATATTATGCCTAGAACCTTATATGGCATCAGAAAGTCACCTACAATACAGCACCGCCTGTTAAAGCAAATAACAGCACGTCTTTTACGTGACTTTTGAATATTCAATATAGTATAACCATGGTCTCACTGTTAAGACAGACCAGTAGTAGTTAAGTTACTTTGTAAGTTAGTTTAGTCTAGTATTCCTGTGTACTCACATCGTCACAGCAGTAGTAATTAAGTTAATTTATAAGTTACTTTGTAGTCCACTGTTGCTTTGTACTCACATCGTCACAGTAGTTAACTTGTAAGTTAGAAAATAAAAGTAATATAGGAAAAAATCTTCGTCTCCTTCCACTTCAACCCTCCCTAGCTGCCGCAAACGTAAGTAACACTATAAAAGCGAAACGGTCAACAAACACCAATTTATACTCAAACGCGGTATTGGAATGGCAACCGCTGAGTGTACGAGTAAGAGATCCCTTTTCATTCGTTTAATGCCTCGCTGTTTGCATATTAATTTTCTCTCTATCGGTTAGTTTTATTCTTCTTAAGGCTGTTAAAGCTTTTACTGAGACTTAGATTAATTTAAAAGATTCTACGGTCAATTAATGCAATTTCATTCCAGATGTGCATTTAAATGCAGGATATATTAAGCATCATATAAAATCAAATTATCTTGGAAATAATGTCAATGAAAGTTAAAAATGATAATGACGATAATAGGTAAACAAAATGAAACGTGAATATAGGAAGAAGTAAACAAGGAAAAAAAAAGGTGATGCGAGGTTGTTCTATACAGGGTTATTTAGCAATAACGGGCCAAATTTGTCCCGCTTTGACCCGCTCCGAGTATTCTTATTTTTAGTTAATGTTACCGTGTAGTGGCGGTGTAAAAATATCCACTACCTCATATCATCTCATGGGAGTCCTCAGACGGAGGGAAACTGAGCCAGGAGACGGGCAACAGCATACTTCCTGATCACACATAAACCTGACAAACTGCGGTTGCCAACCCACTTGCCAAACGTGGTAACTATGGCGAAATATCCCACCTATGATGCCTACCCATGGGGAAAGCCTATGTTCAGCGATGGATTCTTGATATGCTGTAATGGTAATAGTAGTAAATGTTCATTTAATGATATAATATTAAGTGCATATTTCATCATCGTCAAATAAGTTATGAGTAATTAATTGTCGGTTAAGAATAAACAATAGTTACAAGCGACAAATATTTTAGAGTTTTGGCAATATCAGTTAAAGTGTTACCTAACTACCAATTAAATATAAAATTAATCAGTGTTGTTGATAAAATTTATTTATCGAAATAGAGAAGAAAAAACTCGTTTGCAATACAAATTTTACTAGAAGGGAACCTCAACCCTGTTAATTACATTTGAGCCAGCTACAACAAAATATAACATTACAAAAAATATAAGAACTTATATGTGACAAACGAGCACCCAGTCCACTTGATGGTAAGTGGATGCTGTGAAGAATCAAAATGTAGATACGTTGTGAACAATGGAAATACAAGGGAACATATTGTTCAATATACTAGGTATATAGAGATTATACTATAAATTATATTATATAATAAGAACACAACTCTGAAACATGATCGGTGACCGACTGTTGTATTGAGTAGACGTGTAAAACGAATTACTTCAAAAATATAATTTTACAAATTAAGTGCCTCATTAAAATTGAATCTTAACGGATAGATCAAAGCGTTAATTTGGGTTGTGCAGTGCATTCACATACGACTATTCAGAACAAGTCCACAGTAGCTTGCGCGCTCTCTCACCGTCTCGGGTAAAAGAGACCACCTCTTATTTTTGATCTCGCTCTGAGCCGCTCTGCCCGATCAGCTCACTTAACGGTATCTAAGAATGAGTTTCCAACCATTAGCGCAAAGCGGGAACTCCATGAGCGGCTGTGATTCTGCGCTTGAGATGCGAGGTATTTCCCGGGATCAAGAAAACATAACACAAAGAAGAAGAAAAGAACGTTAAAATGATCCTTCTACGTTTAATATAGAAGAGTTGAATAAACTGCGTAGTGAAATACAGTATTTTTTCCAAAATTTTAGTGCTTCAAAATCAAAATAATAACAAAATTTGTCAAGTAATGACAGAAATTAAACAAGAAATCCAAGAAATTAAAAATGCGACGGAAAGTTTAATTACTGAACACCATACTATAAGAAATGAATTGGAAAATATGAGACGGCAAAACTCAACTATCCAGGAAAAAATGATCCAACTCGAGAGTGATATTTCTTCATATAGAAATATTACCAGCCCATCTTCTTTCGTAAATCCGCTGCCGCTTAGCTACGAGACCATCACACAGGAAATACAAGATCGGTGCAACCGGCAGAAAAATATCATAATTGCGGGTATACCTGAATTAAATGATAAAAATTCTAAAAATAGACGCGAACACGATATGCAGGAGGTTTCTAAAATAGTTACGAGCATCTATGAAAACTACCCAAAGCCGAAAATGGTTTTCCGATTAGGTAAACATATTTCAGTTAAAAATTGAAATATAAAAGCATTTTCTATTATATTTATATTCGCAGGACTCCGCGAACTATATATTACGTAAGCGTACATTAACGAACACTAAAAATATACGCATTTATTGGGATCAAACACCCGCCCAGCAAAAATATTTGAATGAGCTTACTCAACGCCAGCAAAATGGTGAAACAGACTTAAGTATTAAATACTCGAATGGAATTCCAAAAATTCAAAAAACTATACCAAAAAACGGCAAGTAATGTCAGAACCACCTATAAGCGAACCACTTACCTACCAGATTTCTCATGATTATGGCAATGTTGTAATGACTTCCTCTTCACTAAAATTCTTTTACGCAAATGTTATTTTATTAAAATTATTATAATTATTAAAATTACTAAAATTCTTTTATGCAAATGGTATTTTACTAAAACCGGGTAAAATTGACGAACTAAGATGCATCATTAAATCCTTTAATTATACTATACATTTAATATTACTAACAAAGACTTGGATTAAATCAGAAAGTGACGCAAATACATTAAAAATCCCAAACTATTCACACATATATAACTATAGGACTGACTGCATTGGTGGAGGAGTATCAATATACGTGCACAATGATTTAGATTTAGAGACACACTTACGGAAGAAAAGTATGTCGATGGAAACAACTTCCTATGGATTCATTTAGAAAAATGCAGCTTAAATATTGGACTTGTTTACCGACCACCAACAAATAATATTGAAAACTTTTTTGAAATTTTTTCGAAGTACTTGGAGCTAAGGAAAAGATCAATAGCTTTTGGCGATTTTAATATAAATATTTTAAATAAGGACCGATGCAGCAAGAAATATAATTATATTACTTCAAGAGTCAGGATATAAAATACTTAATAAAATTAACATACAATATTGTACCAGAGAAACAGAAACTTCTAAATCAATCCTTGACCATGTCTGTACAAATACTAACAATGATTTTCATATGGCTATAATAGATTCACCTCTATGGGATCATAAACAAATTAACTGTGAATTTAAAAAATATAAAAAGGAACCCAAGAAGAAAATTAAGTATGACGTAATAAATTATAATAATCTCTACAAGGATAAGGCTGAAAATGATCTTCAGATGATAGATCACGACTATAATCAATTGGATAGTTTCATTAAAGATAATATTAAGAATCATAAAACTATTAAATACAAAATACAAAATCCACCTCAAGACGACTGGATAAACAAACAGATATTAAACGAAATTAGAAACCGTAACATGCTGTGGAAAAATGTAAAACAGGATACTGATAATATTGAATTAAAGAATGAGTTTAATAATGTGAGAAATAAAGTTACATGTACTATTAGAGCCACTAAAGATAAATTTTACTATGCTGCTTTTGTTAAATGATACAACGAACCTAAAAAAATGTGGGACCTAATTTACAATTTTGCATTAAACAAAATAAAAAAATATTGTGCTCCCCCTAAACTTATATATAGTAAACGGTAAAACCATTATTGATGGAACAGAAGAATGTGAAACTTTTAATAGCTACTTTTCTTCAATAGGTACAATTTGAGCAAGTGATATAACGCAGAAATATCATAATAATATAGCATATATTAACCATACAAACTCATACATGCACACATACCTCTCAGAATTTAAAATATGTACAAACGATGAAATACAAACAATAATCAAAAACTTAAATAATAATGCAAGTTCAGGTATAGATGGTATAACGCCTAAAGTAATAAAGTGTATTAATGACTTAATAAGTGATAATTTATGTTCATGTATCAATAAATGTATGAGAGATGGTGTATTTCCTGATAGCCTGAAGGTAGCTAAAGTTAGCCCTATTCACAAAGCTGGCTCTAAATCTGACCCTGGGAACTATCGCCCCATATCGGTTATGCCCGTATTGTCAAAAGTATTTGAGCGGATTTTATATGTAAGTTTAAATAATTATCTAACAGAATCAAATTTTCTTTATAAAGGCCAGTACGGTTTTCGTGCTAGATCAAATACTCTTTCGGCTACAATTGATCTAATTACTAAAATAAAAACTAATATTGACCAAAAGAAGATAGTTGTAGGTATATTCATTGATTTGAAAAAGGAATTCGACACCGTCTCACACTCTATCTTGCTCAATAAATTACAAAACATTGGTGTATCTGGATCAGCTTTAAAGGTTCTTGAATCTTACCTAAAAAGTAGACAACAAATAGTGAAAATCGAAAATTTTAAAAGTAATCCATGTGACATCATTTGTGGTATTCCGCAGGGATCCATTCTTTGCCTAAATTCGATCCCTTAAAATAAATAACCAATAACTTAAACAGTCAGAATCAGAAAAATATCGTGGTCTAGTTTTGGATTCTAAATTAACATGGCGAGCTCATTTAGATTACCTGCAGTTAAAAATAACACCATTGACAGGAGCTTTGCGCAGATCTACACGTTGTATACCTTATAAAGTCCGAACTATTATTTATAATTCACTAGCTAAGTCATTACTAGAATATTTTTTTTCAATTAAAAAATCTTTATTGCAACAAAAAACTTAATAGAGATATGAGGATGTGCATCTAAAACTAATATAAAGGATCTTCAAATATCCCAGAACAAATTATTAAAAGTTTTATTCCAACTTGACTACCGTTTTCCGACTAAAGAACTCTATAAAAAAACTGATACATTATGTATAAGTCAATTATACAAATACAAAACGTGCATACTAGTCAGAAAAATTCTCTCAGATTCCATACACACACAAATTAATTTTAAAACTAAATGTCATAAACACTGTACACGAAACAAACATAAACTGCAATTACCAAAAGCTAGGACTAAAACCTATGATTCGAAAACTAGATAGGTAGATAACACTTTATTGTACGCCAAAAAATAACATAAATATTAACAAAAAAGGAGAAATAGAAATGTGGTACAATGGGCGGTCTTATCGCTAAGAGCGATCTCTTCCAGACAACCTTTGGATGGACAGAATTGCAAGAAAACAAGAAAAACATGTGTGTTGTTTGGCGACTAAAATAAAATTATTTTTATTAAAGCCATAAAATAGAAATATACGATGGATATATAAGTACATAGATAAGATAAATACATACATACTTATTAATATATATGTATATATATACATGTAAATTTAAAAAAAATATAAATATATAAAAGTACAAATATATACTTTAAAACTATTACATATAACATAAATGTGTCATACATATAAGCAAATAGTGTAACTAAATAAAGGTAGAATAATTATATACAAATGAACTTGATAGAATCAAAGTTGAAAAAAGTAATCATGTACATGTTTCTTAAAAACCGGTAGGGATTGAGCGCGTCTTGCTGATAACAGCAAGTCATTCCATAATCGGACAGCTTGTATTGTGAATTATCTGTCCAAAAATTTGGTAGTGTGAGCTGGCATTTTTAATATCAAATTTTTTGATGATCTCAAATGTCTCAAATGTGAGTCATGGAGGAATTCAAACTGATTTTTTAGGGAGAAAGGATAGAAAGGATTAAAAAGAATATTATAAAGAAGCGAGAGAATATGAGCATTCCGGCGAAGACGGATTGGCAACCACTTGAGCCCTTTACGAAAATCTGACACATGATCATATTTACGCAAAGCAAATTTATTAAGTTTATTAAGTTGCATTTCAGTGAGATGAAGATAGCTGACATTTGCATAATCGAGGATTGGAAGCAGAATAGTTTGCGCAAGCGCAATCTTAGTGTGGTAAAAAGTTTCGTAGTCTTCTCAAAGAATGAGCAGCTGCAAAATGTTTACGACTAACTTCCTGTAACTGAGAACCCCAAGATAAATTTTTATCGATGTATACACCCAAGTTTTTGACTGTCACTAGTCGGGAATATATTACCGTCAAATACAACTTTGGTTGCTTGTGGTAAATTGCATTTTGTAAGCATATGCGGAGAACCTATAATAATTACTTGTGTCTTCAGTTGGTTAATTTTGGAACCATAATTTCTGCTCCATTCCGAAATGATTGCTAGGTCACTGTTTACAGTGTTAATAGATACAGCTAAGTCACTAGGAGTATCTTGTGTATATATCTGAAAATCATCTGCATATAAGTGATAGGAAGATTTTATCTGAGTGGATATTGAGTTAATAAAAACTGAAAAAAGCAAAGGTGATAAAACGCCACTCTGTGGGACACCAGCAATGGTGCTACACCATGATGAGAATGTATCATCAATGCGTAAGCGTTGCCGGCGCTCAAACAGTTAACTTCGAAACTATTTAACCACCGTTGGAGATATATTAAGAGAGCTTAATATGCCCAGTAAAATGTCGTAATCGACAAAATTAAATGCATTACTAAAACCCAGTAAAGTAAGTACAGTTAACTTACCGTTCTCCATGCCATATCTGATATCTTCCGTAATATTGACTAAAGCTGTGCTAGTGCTATGCCCCCGACGAAGACCAGATTGTAAAGGATTTAAAAACAGATTATTACAAAGGAAAGCGTTAAGCTGATTAGACACAAGCCTTTCAAGAACTTTGGACAGGAATGGTAATATGGATATAGGGCGATAATCAGAGAATGGATGCAGGATTTAATTTTTTAGGTATTGGTATAATTTGAGCATCTTTCCAGGTTGATGGAAAAACACTACAAGAAATTGAGGAATTAACGATATGATATAGGATTGGGATGATTATATCAAGAATTGGAAGGATCATATTACGGCTGATACAGTCGTTTCCAATAGTGTTGGAAGTAATGGACAAAATGCTCTTCTTAACATCACAAGCAGTGAATTGATTGAAGACAAAAGGTGAATGATTAGGAGTTGGAAGTGTTGAAACATGATTTAATGTATTTAATTTAAGTGCCCCATTAAAGTCAGGCGAAGATGAGAAGTGTCGATTTAGTGAATCAATATTTAAATCTTTAGGTAATGCATTACTGCGTGACTTTCAACCCCCATTGCTCTGAGAAATTTCCAGACTTTAGCTGGATCATCATTCTGTACTTTCGAATTTCAAAAAAATTCATGAATATAATGGCGTTGAGCATTCCTACACAACTTATTACAGTGATTTCGGATAGTAACATATTTTTTCCAGTTTATGTCTGTAGGTTTGCATTTATATTTTGACTTAGCTGTAGCTTTTTTATTTAATAAGATTTTAACTTCTTACTTTAACCACGGTGAAGGAAGGTGTTTCATTTTGACGGCACGAACTGGAGCATGTTTATCGTAGAGACTAGTTAAGGTAGCCGTAAATAATACTACCTTGTCATCTACCGATTCCGCATTGAAAAGTGGCGACCGACTATTAATATTCATACCACCGAAATTGCGTCGCAGTACAAGTTTTGACTTAATTTTAGGAGGACGTATTTTATAAGAAAGAAATATGAGATTATGATAAGAGAACGCATTAGCTGAGCATTGACCATGTTTAGAGACTAGTTCAGGGGAAGACACAAAAATTAGGTCAAGAAGTGATGGACTAGAATTCGGAAAATGATGTGTTGCCTTTAGATGCAGAATAAAGAGATTAGTGGAATCTGCAATGCATTGAAGGGAGGCGGAACAGGGCTCTTGTTTCAGGAGACAGGTATTAAAATCACCCATAATAATTGTATGTGAATACAAGGAAGATACATTTTCAAGAATATTTTCGAAAGAAGTAAAGTAGTTTATACGTAAGGAAGGACAATAGTATACCCCGAGCAGGACTTTGGTATGATTCAGCTCTACCTCTACAAAAAGGTGTTCGCCTGCATTAGACGGAGGTGGCTGTGTCGAAATATCAATTACAGAGAAAGGGATGTATGCACGAAGATATATAGCAACTCCTCCACCACCGCCTAAAGCACGATCATTTCTTATGAGCTGGAAGCCGGGTAGTGAATAAGAAGTTGAAGGAAGGCGCGGTTTAAGCCATGAATAGCGTGAATTTCCTTACAGTCAAAGGTTGTCAGCATATCTGGAAATGAGCTGGAATGTTTTGGGCATTTATATGAACCACGTTAAAATTTTTCGAGACATCAGAAAAATGCGAGACGAGAACTTCAGAGAGAGAAGAGAACTAGCGAAACTGCCATCACCACTCTCTGCAGTTAAATAACCTTCAAGATCACTATTGTTATCTAAATAAGACATTGCAGATAATATATGCACGTATTTATATATGAATAAATAAATAAATAAAATGTATGTATATATATAAATAAATAAAAATTGAATTACCTACAAATCTAACTACTAAAAAAAACTACCTACCACCTGCCAGTTGAGTGTTTCATTGTAATTTATATAAATTTTCTTACAACACTTTATCTCTAATAACATCAACTTATATAAAAATAAAGTAATAATTTAAACAGTAAAAATAAAAGTGAAAATAAAGTACAAGTAATCAGAATGGAATAAAGTACTATAACGAACCGGAACAAAACGTTATCATAATCCTTAGGCTGTGTAATGTATTATCTGTGCTAAAACTTAGTGATTTAATGCTCTTTAATCTGTGCTATATCAATTAAGTTTAACATTTAACGCTAGTATAATTACAGACTGTGAGGTATTCCATCTTAGTCCTCAGTTTATTAGCATCTGTACCCTTCACTTTTTAAAGTTGGTTACAGTTGTCTTTAGGCTGCAGCAGCTTCTTACCATCAAGTGGGCTGTAAGTTAATTTGTTACTTTTTTTATATAATTAAACATAACCTCCTAACATTATATCGGCATATTATATCAGGCCAGCATAAGCGGAGTGAAGTCCGTTTTCCTTGCGCCACAAGATACATGAGGAACGTATTTTAATTATAATTTATATATATATACGTGGTAGACCAGCTGCAGCTATATGGTTGTAGTACGAAACGAAACGAAAACGAACCAAGCATTTTGATTCTTAATCGAAGACAAATGTGGATAGATGTCTACGGACCACAGCATCCACTTACCATCAGGTGGACTGTATGCTCGTTTTTCCCATATTCAGTAAAAAAGAAATATACATACTTATGTTATAATTATGCTATATCTGTTCAGGTTGTTGTCTTTTAATTTTGTAATAGCTATATTAATTGATGTGTTTATAAATATTTAAATTTAAGTGCTTAATTATGTGCGTGGCGTATTTGCAATAAATGCTATTTCCATCAATTCGTAGCTGATGGACTTGTACACTTACCACTTAAGACATTTGAAAGCATAATTAACTTGATAAATGTGTGATTGCAACAAGTGCATCAATTGTCTCAGATGACACTTACACAATGACGTTGTATGTGGCTGATATTATTTATCTTCAAGTATGTTTTATATTTTTTATACACCGTTTAATAGCGGTGTAAGAATATTCACTACCCATATCGTCTCGTCGGTGTCGTAAGAGCCGACAGAGGGAATATAAAACAGGAGATGGACAGAAGCATTGTCCTGATAACAACTCAAAATAATAGAAAAAGTGTACCTGCCAACCCGCCTGCCAAGAGTGGCAACTGTGGCAAAATTCACCTTAGAAGCAATTTATGAGGCAGGCCTATGTTCAACAGTAGATTTTATAATGGATGTAATGGAAGTATATTTTATACATAATAACTTCTAAAAATCTTAACTTTCTTTGCCCAGTAGTGGGCGCCTACCGTGCCTCTACTACGTAATCATGAATTAATTATTTTAAGATAGCAATCATAAAATCAATTACTGGGTAAGACGTGTGATAGTGGGACAAAAGAAGAAGGTATAGGTACCGTAAGAGATGATTATGTCAAATACATCTTATGGCTTCCGATAATTGGCGATAAAACTATTTCGCTAACGCCAGACGTAAAATATCCAAGCAGGCGACGGGAAGCAGCGTCCTGGTTACGAAATGTCTGGAACAGTGATCGTCAATCTGCCTACCAAGCTTGACAATTGAGGGAAATCCTTCACAGAATGGGAGAGGTCCATGATTAGCAGTAGGTTTTTACGGGCTGATGAATAAAAATAAGAAGAAAAATATGAGAAAATATTTCCAATAATTCGTTAAAATTATTTTTCCAATAACCTTAGACTTTCGATAACAAATATATATTAACCTATCATTGGTTTACGTAGAAGGAATATACTGCACTTAATTGTACCAATTAGAACTACTACACATTAGCACACCAAAGCTATACTTGTATTCATGCGATCCAACATCCAAAGCAATTAGTGTCTGGCCCACGCTTTCTAATTAACAATGCTCAGTTAGAACGGTTTTCTGTTAACAGTGAGCTCTAATGGTCGATTCCAAAAGTGACCATTTCCCTGTTCAAACATTAAAAGGCGGTAGGACTTCTTTTCTGCATAGGAATCCGTCTGGGCAGATACCACTTCTTTACCTATTTCTGACGTCAAGCAGCAGTGCATGTCCAGCTGTGTTCCGTTAGCAGGCATATACTGGTATACCGTTACCGTTTCAGCCTATCAAAAGTCCACTGCTAAACGAAGGTCTCCACCATAGACTGCCTTATTGTTACTACGCTTGGCAGGCGAGTTGGCAACCATAGTTTTTAAAATTTAGTTGTTTGGTGACTGTAGAGAACCGGAGACCCTTTTTACTAGAAACGAGGCATTCCATCTTATTCCTCAGGGGTGAGAACGTATCTTTATTTAGATTCTTAATCGAGGATAGATGCAGACAGTCCATAGGCCACAATATCCACTTACCACCAGGTGCAGTACCAACTTTATCTAATACTAGCTGGACCCGCGACTTCGTCCTCGTGGAATTAGTACTTTTGTTATTTATTTCTACTTTTAATAGCAAAGATCTAGGTAGACACTAATCTGGATAAAACATTCAGTTAGTCACTCAATCAGACAAACAAACGAAAGAAAAATAGACAGCCCCACAAACGAACTAATGGAGTAACCCACAAACAAGCCAAGAAATAAATTGGGCAAACTATACCCTTGTATTTCATATTGTAAATAAACAATAAAATGACCGCAATAATGTAATTCACAATTTGCTCCCGAATTTCTCTAGCCAACACTTGGTTTCCATAAAACAGATTGCCCAAAATAAGCAAGTTCCATCACCAATCACCAGTACTACGGTATTTGGCACCATATTACCATGAATATTAAAAATATTTGAAATGAAAAAACTACAATCCAATTGCCTATGTAAAATTAAGTACCTAATTCCAACTCACTACTCATAAAGCACGTAAAATCGTTGGTACTGCGTCCGATCTCCTATATTTTCCGTCGGATTACCATCGGATCAAAGTTTATCTCCATAAAATTGTGTTAATGATGTAGTAACTTTCGTTCGTAAGGATTGATATACCATGCCTAATAATAACGCTCATACATCTTTTTAATTTTCAATAATTTTTGACACAAAATACCTTATTGTGGCTTATGTATAAGAGATAGGCACAATATGGTGCCGCAGAATTTTCTACCGACTTCAAAATGGAGGAGGTACTGAATTCGAATGTATGTTCTTTTTTTATGTGTGTTACCTCATAACTTTTTTTCTAAGTGGACATATCTTTATTTAAACTGCAAGTATAATGAGAGATTGGCAATAATTTCAGTTTTTATCAGTTCATATATAGATAAAAAAATAATTATCTTTTAAAAAGTCTCAAATTCAACTTAAAACAATCCAAAAATACAGAGTACTAAGTTGGCTTGCTATAATTAGACTTATTTTCATCATTCTTATGGAAGTTTTTTTTTAATTAGCAAAAAGTACCAAATAATAAAATTATAAGTTTAGTGTAAATAAAATGCCTAAATTGAAAATAAAGAAATCTCAATTAATATACTCTTGCTTGATAATTTTTTTAGCAGTGGATTAATCGTCAGTTTCATTTTTTTTTATAGAATTAGGTTGAAAAACAAGCACATATTTTAAAAATGAAATGTAAATGCGTTGTCACCCCTAAGGACTAAGAAAAAAGAAAACACTCCTTACAAAAAAATACTATATGGAATACAGCAGCATAATGCTGCTATTTCATTCAGATGTTCTGTGAGAGCGTGGTAGCGTGGGAGGTAGTTTTTATTTATATTTTCTACTTTTCATCAATTTTTTTATTAAAATAGGTAAGTCAAACCAGTATTATTTGTAGACATTGTAGTTTGAGTTTGCACCTTTTTCTCTTTGTGCTTTTTTATGTTATTTTTAGGGAAGTATAGACATGCCTAACGACCAACGATTCACACCTCGGTGGATACAGTCCTGAGTGAGGAATTACTTGATTTTTCTTTTCTCTTCGTGATGATCTCTATATATTAATTTATTTTCTAGGCTGTATTCTCCAACATTTCTGGTCATTATTGAAAGTCAGTGATGTTCTTTTTTGGCATGCCTTTGATGTACAAACTCAAATTCATTAAATTTACGTATTTTTAAGTTATAAATTTGTGTGTTTGTTGTGTGCTTCAATGGTCTGTGTCAAAACAAAATTCTTTCTTTTGTCTTTCTTTCTATTAGTGATGTAGCCATTATATAGCTCTAGCGTGGCTCTATCACGTAAACTGCTCTAAAACTTTTGACTAATGTTTAGTGTTTTCTATATAAACTACTAGCAACTCCATAAGTAACTTCTAATAAAAGGTCTTCTAACTTCCGTTTTATTTTATTTTTTCTTACTTATATATTTTCAGGCTTAGAGCACTGCACTTTGCAATAGCGTTTCCTTTTATTCACCAACGACCAGTAATAATCAAACTTCTTTTAATTGAAATTTCAATAAATAAAGTCAATTTTTTTTCACATGGATTATCTTCTAGATCTTTGATTATTATAATATGTTTCATGAGATAAGCTCCATTCTTTCCTTTTTGTGCTTACGCCTGTTTTCAGGTCATGTTTTCTTCTTCGGTGCCACATTTTTTACTATTGTTCCATTTTTGCGTCTTTAATGTTGTGTTTTCACAATATAAAGTGAAAGTAAATTTGAGACAATACTAAAAAAATCTCATATTATGGAGTTACTTAAGCGACGTGTTGTAAAAATATACTCAATTTTATTTAAGTGTAAAAATATTAAGTGAGGATATTAGTCTGAACATAGTCTGACATAATTTTTATAAAATATAAATTTTACACGCCATTTAGCCCGCCATTTTTTTAAATAGTCTTAGCCTATAAAAAATATATAAAGTAAGGTACATTTTTAGGGATATATAAATATTCGATAGAGCAGAAAATTTTGAGTGGAACAGAATATTATTTATATAACTCAATTTTGTCAAAATGTCCCTTACATACTTTACACATCTGGTATCGATAGTTTCATTACGTATTCTATCACATAGTGATACTCCGAGCATGACATTTTTCATAGCTCGCTGTGTGACTAGAGTTACCATTTTACGGACTGCGCCCATATTTCAATACAAACCGGATTTTTACCAAAACAAAGGACAAACAGGTCACAGTACAACTTTATACATATTACGTGTGCAGAATTTAACAATAAAATTTGTGAAAGGTGTTGCTAGTGGCTCAAAGTATAAGTTGAAGTAAATGTACATTTAATTAGGAAATAAAGCGTATTTACAAATTATTGAGTTTTATAGCCGGGGGCTAACTGAAGATTGGAATTTTTTAAATTAGGATTTTTAAACACTTGGAATTGGGAATCTAATTCTAGGTTCTGGTAACTCTACATATGTACGACCATAAGAATAAAAAGTTAGTTAGTTAAAGTTACAGCCAATATACGTCCCACTGCTGGGCATAGGCTTCCCCTCATTTTTGAGAGGGTTTTAGGCCAAGAAAGTATCCGCCGCGCTATCCCAATGCGTGTTGGCAAACTACACATGTATTTGAAATATTTTATTTTCTTATTTCTCAGACATGCAGGTTTCCTCACGATGTTTTCCTTCACCGCCGAGCACGTTGTAAGAATAATATTTACCGTAAGAATAAGTAACGGATAAATGTGTCTTAATTTCTCGAACGCTTTCCAACCAAGTAGGATTAATTGGGTCACCTCTTGGTTGAAGTTGGACATACCTAGTAGGCAGTGGCTAGGCTACCCAGGGCCTAGACGGGGCAGTGCCCCGGGGCCTCCAAAGAACGAAATTCAAAAAATTATGTACTATCCTAGTTGTATAAAGAATTTTCGAGTTTTAACTTTTTGGCCACTGACCACGAACGAGCACTTGGAAGCACTAGCTTTTTTGACCCCATCGGCGGAACTGGTCTGGATTTGGCTGCGGAGGGTAGGGAGAGCGGCGCATCGCAATACCGACACTGCTCTCCCCCAGCTGCCTAACCACCACCGCATCAACAGTGCGGCCCCGTCAAAGTCGCGGAGGATAGAGCGAGTGGCGCATCGCCATACCAGCACTTCTCTTCCTCCACCTCGGCTACAGCGGTAGGAGGAGAGGACACCTCTCTCGCCGCAGCCCACCAACACACATCCAAAGTGGGCTCGCCAAGCCCACTCGGAGTGGCCACCACGGGCCAGCCAAGAGGGCCCGTTCGGGGGGGAAGCCTTTGGTCCTAGGCCCTAGTTAGAACTAGATACTCGTTGACAACTTCGAGCGTAGTGTCCCAAACAACAACTTCCGGCGTAGGTACATAGACGTTATACTTTATTTTAAGGGTGTGTTTGCAAATCGGGCAAAATTAAGCTGTTTTTCGGTACATTTTGTGAAAAAACTAAACCAAATCAAATATAACTAATAACTACCACGTATAGAATGGTTCTTCATCTTCAAATGGTGGTAACTTTTGTTGAAAATAATAGTTTTTTATGTTGTAAAAACGATCTTCCATAGCCATTTTCTACAAAATTAACGATACCGGCTTATGTTTAGGTACATTTTTTGTTCTATTATCAACATATATTAAGATTTCTAAAAATACTATAAGTAGGCAGACATATTCAATAAAAAAGCGTAAGTTCTCATCATTACTAACAAAACGAGGCCAAACTCGGCACATCTAGTTCTACTCGTCCAGGAGTGCCAGTAGTAATCACCGAAGTATACCATCAGGTCTCTCCATCAATTCCGGGGATAAGTTCTCATCATAACAAACAAAACGAGCCCAAACTCGGCACACCTAGTTCTACTCATCGAGGAGTTGTAGCAGTCACCGAAGTACACTTTCAGATCACTCTATAAAGACCAAGACGAATAGGCATTAATATATATATATATATATCCCACTTACTTTTAGCGAAACAAAATATTATAATAAAATGTGTGATTATAAAATAATAATATTATTTTACCTTGTCAACACCTATGTATCAAAATAGAATATTTTGTGTTTGTACAGCGATTTTTTTCAGCTGCTGCAATCAGGCAGGCGATACAGTATCTACTCACGATGGCTGCCGAGCGCGGACTGTGGTTTTATCGAAATTTTTGTACAACAAATCAAAACAGGCACCAAAAATAAAATAACCCTTATTGTAATCCGTTATGATTCATCCGTATTAGCAAAATATGTGAAAAAAAATAAGCATCAGTTTTTATTTATTTTATGACTATTTGTGACATTTTGATAAAAAGTAAACACTATAATTTTTTATTGAATATGTCTGCCTGCTTATAGTATTTTTTGTTATTATTTTAAATTGTCAGGGGAAAAGTAAGGCCCAATCAAATGGTTTGATATTATGTCCATCCATACATTCAAACTGAATCGTCTTTGTGATCCCTTTGTGCGCTTATTATTGGGATTTACACGTTCTTTCGAGGCCCAATAATGAGCGTTGTGGTAATTGGTTATACCTTCTTTATCGAATTTCGACTCATGATGTTTCTTAGAAATAATGGGTCTTCTAAATCTGCACTAAGCATGAATCTGCAGAAATCCAACCTCCTCACAGGATCTCCTTCTTCGATAACGTGTACTGGCGTGTAGTGATAGGGGTAATGACAGGCAGTATTCACGGTAATCCACACCTTCCATTGCGAAAGTCCAAGTCCTCGGGCAACAATATTTGTTGAAGTAGTTGGATCCAATCTAAATCATCGAACTATTTCATTGTCTAGCTCTTCGTCATCATCATTGACACGTGGTGTACCCAGGTCGGCTCGTCGCCTTGACACAGAGCCAGGCTCTCTAAGTCGTCGGTAAACTCCGTCAAACACACTAACATCCGGCACTCGGCGGTTGGAATAACGTGCTATGTATTCATCACGAGCTCGTGCGGATACAAAATTGCAGTATCCGTAACAAATCAAAATATCTGCATATTTCTCGTTCGTAAAGTTAATGTTCAACAGTTCAAAATCAAAAGCACAAATCAAAATCTAGTTAACAAGCACAGTCACAAATCGAAAGAAGAACAGTCCGGAAATACAAGCCAAATCGAGTTAAAAACAAAGAGTACTGAGTATTGCATCTACCACGGACGAATCGCGTAAGGAGACTAACCAAAGAACATAAAAACAAAATGGCATCTATGGCAAATTTTTTGTGTCACTCACACCGTATGATATCCCGCTCGCACGAACCGTATTCCCACGAAGGACAATAGACGCATCAAGGTACATAACGAAGCATCGTTATTTGTTACTACTACTACCTGGGAGCCTTTCATCTAAGTTTTAGGATAGCTGAACAAACGTAGATATTTATAAGCACATCTCCAGCATACCCACCACTGACTTTTTTTAATATTCCTGAAAGAATACTTATTGAATTCCTTTTTCTAACCTTTAATCTACACCTTCTATTGCGAGAGTCCAAGTTCTCGGGCAACAATATTTGTTGAAGTAGTTGGATCCAATCTAAATCATCGAACTATTTCATTGTCTAGCTCTTTGTCATCATCATTGACACGTGGTGTACCCAGGTCGGCTCGTCGCCTTGACACAGAGCCAGGCTCTCTAAGTCGTCGGTAAACTCCGTCAAACACACTAACATCCGGCACTCGGCGGTTGGGATAACGTGCTATGTATTCATCACGAGCTCGTGCAGATACACAATTGCAGTATCCGTAACAAATCAAAATATCTGCATATTCCTCGTTCGTAAAGTTAATGTTCAACTGTTCAAAATCAGAAGCACAAATCAAAATCCAGTTAACAAGCACAGTCACAAATCGAAAGAAGAACAGTCCGGAAATACAAGCCAAATCGAGTTAAAAACAAAGAGTACTGAGTATTGCATCTACCACGGACGAATCGCGTAAGGAGACTAACCAAAGAACATAAAAACAAAATGGCATTTATAATAAATTTTTGTCTCCTCACACCGTATGATATCGCTCGCGAACTTGTATCCACGAGAAGGACAATAGACGCAACAAGGAACATAACGAAGCATCGTTATTTGTTACTACTACTACCTGGGAGCCTTTCATCTAAGTTTTAGGATAGCTGAACAAACGTAGATATTTATAAGCACATCTCCAGCATACCCACCACTGACTTTTTTTAATATTCCTGAAAGAAAAAAAATACTTATTATGAATTTATTCCTTTTTCTAACCTTCAATCTACAGTACATTAATTTGTTTAGTTACATATGTTGGTGTTGAGAATAATAAAACAACTTATCTACTACACAAAAATGGAAAAATCAAATAAATTAGAGGCATTAATTACAAAATAAATGGATGGACAATAGACAAAAAGTTCGTCTATTTTATGAAAAAACTTTAGTCTTGTATTGAAAAAACGGTTCAGTTTGGGGTATGGTGTTTGATAATCAAATCAGTTAAAAATGATGCACACTACAGCCCCTTAACGGATCTAGGTCGACTTAACCTGTAACCCTGTATATGGGACTTCAATTCATAACTCTGCTATCATAATGCTTATGCATCTAAAAGATTAAGGCTTTTGTATCATAGACCTTAATATCATAAGTCCCTAATATAGAATTATACATTGTGCAACTAACAGTGCTATAGTAGTCAGGCACCTGACCACCCCATATATATGTACGACCTTGGGTATTCGTATCCGGCAACTCCCTTATATAAGCAATCATTACATGAACACCCTTCAGTAACATAAGAACACGCTGCATCATTACAAAAACACGCTCATTAACTTAGAAAAATTTTGTCCCATTATCATCCAATTTTTCTGGTTAGTATGACAAAATGTCCTGAATAATCTGCTCAACTCTTTATTTACTCGCTCCGTTATACTCGTATTTGTCTAGGATTTCTGGCTGTGGTATATATTGGTTTTATATTTAATTCACTCATTGATTGTTTCCAGTGATTACTTATAAACTGTTTGTCATTATCTGTCATTATTGTATTGACTGTTTAAAGGATATAATTTGATAAATTTAGTGAATGAATCTTGTATGATAAATATGAAAGTGTACCCAAAGGTACCTGATGCAAGTGGTCCATATAAGTTTGCCATGACTATATCTCCAATATTTTCAGTTCTTATAGATTTGCATGTAACCACATATGTTATATTACTTTTCTTAGATAACTGACATAAATGGCATACACTTCATTGCTTTTTAATATCTTTTGTTAAGCCTTTCCAAAGTAATCTATCTCTTACACAGTTAATTATTTTATAGGATCCTTGATGTCCCATTTCGATATGTACTTGATTTATAATATCTTGTCTCAATGCTTTAGGTAAATATATTACTTCTTTTAAATTATTTTTGTAACGGCTAAGTCATCTAGGTAATTCACACAAAATTCTTGGACTTCATGGCTCTGCTAAAGCTTCTTACTGATATTTTTAATCCTTGTTGCAGAACGTTATATATACATATGACTTTCCATTGAATGTGTAGCCAGTATATTTTCTACCGTCTTTATTTATTGGAATTTAAAAATATGCATTATTTAAATCAATGATATGAAATGAAATAAAATGAATTCCGTGAAATGAATTCAAAGCATCTAATTTTATAGGTGGCTTCTTTGTTTATGCAACCATTTACTTATTTATGCTTCTGGTAACTAAAAAAACTCTAACTGAGCCATCCTTTTTAAGGGTGAATATTAATTGACTACTGTAAGTGGTTGATGCCCTTATGATGATACTAGCTTGTTCCATTTCATTTAATTTTTCTTCCAATTTCGATCTATATGCACATGGAATCGGATAGGATTTAGTTACTATGGGTTCATCATCGATCATTTCAATTATATGCTCATAACAATTCACTCTACCAATTTGCTCGAAAATATATCCTTATGCTTTTCAGAGACCTCCAGTGTAGATCCTATTTTTATATTTGTTAAAGTATCATCGGTACTTTGTTCGATACAATTGTTATATAATACAGATTTATTGTTAAATTTGAAGTAGTATTTGTTTTTCATTTTAAATTTTATTCCAACTGTCGTTTTTCTTAAGTCAATCAATATCTTATTTTTCTTAAGCCAGTCAAAACCTAATATTAAAGGTCTTATTAAATTATTTACAACTATCAGTGTCCGCGACTTCGTTCGCGTGGAATTAGTACTTTTTATATGATAATGGATGATGATTTATTTGTAATTTTAAATGTTGCGTAGATCTAGAAAGACACTAATCTGGATAGAAACATTCAGTTAGTCAGTCAATCAGACAAACTAACGAACGAACAAATAGACGGGCCTACAATCGATCTAATGGAAGGACCCACGATCGAACCAAGAAACGAATTTGGCAAACTATACGCTTGTATTTAATAATCTATACTAATATAATAAAGGGGAAGAGTTTTTTTTTTTTTTTTGTTTCTTTAAACAAGCTAATCTCTGGAATTGGCAGACAGATTTGAAAAATTATTTTTATATATTATAGCCAGATTCATGAGGTAATCATAGTATAAGGTTATCTGGCATTAAGCTATAACTCTCACTTAGCCTTAAATATTGATTTTTGTTAGGCAAGTCAGAAAAAAGGGCCTCCCGAAATGATTTATCCGCGTACGCTGACGTAATGGTTAGTGATACGTGAATACAATGTTCTACAAAAATATAGATATTTACTTCATCTAAAAATAATTCTGCAATACCATATGCCTATTTCTTATACATAAGCCACAATAAGGCATTTTGTGACAAAAAATATTGAAAATTAAAAGGTGATTTATGAGCGTTATTATTAGGCATGGCATATTAATCCTTACGAACAAAAGTTACTTCATCGTCAAGACAATTTTATGAAGATAATCTTTGCTTTTTATAGCATGTTATTTGGGTTCTTCTTAAACTATAAGAGATAACGAAAAATTAAAATAATTCAACATTCGAATCGGCGCCCGAACGACGCATAAACCCTAGCCGCCCGATGAGAACCGAGAGAAACGAGCAGTGAACGCTTCTATGGGCGAGGTTAGTTCCAATTATTTTAGGTTAAAAAATTCGCAAAATTAATGGAGTACTTTTATCTATCAGTATATGTACGTTATAGAGCAAAGTTACATTTTATCCACTCCCCCTCCTCCTCCCAGGGAGGTATATAACTCAATTAACAACACCATTCGAATGATATATAATTTTAATGATAAAAAAATAATATATGAACATTTTGTTTGTCATATAATAACCATATTAAATGAGATGTTTTCTTCTAAATTGCTATATAATCAAGTATACTAACATTTTACATTCAAAATTAAGGGTGAACTTCCGTCGCCCAAGGTATTTGTTGCAGAACAAATATAGGCACCAGCCGCTTGTCTAAACACGTGTTGTAAAACTAAACTTTGATTTGCGAGTAAAATAGCCTTTGTTTAATTCAACATGCGCGGAATGAATAGACTTTGTCATACAATAATAAAATAAATAATAAAATTAAATAAATTAAGCAATAAATGATTTTGAAAATGGGGAATTAAGAGTGGAAACAAGCATGTAGGATCGAGTAAGTTATAAGATGTAGTACATTTGTCTCGTAAATGAGGAAATAATGTAAGAGTGGCTCAAGATATTGAGATGTTATTTTATGTAACGTTACACTTTACACAAATATAATTACATATAACCTATATTTAACCGACTTCAAAACAGGAAGAATTTCTCAACTCTACTTCATGTTTCTTTTTTTGTATGTTACACGATATCTTTGTTGATTATGAATTTCATGATTCTTTTTATTAAAAAGTGTATATTTTAGAGGTGGTTCTTATAAACATCGAGACAAAATTCCTGCCCTGAAGGTAATAAAAAGGGATGAATTTTGAGCTTTTCATATTTCTTAGCCCAATCAAAAGCGTCAAAACAATTAGATTTATAAAAAAGTACAAGTTGACTTGAAAGAACTAAAAAGAATAAAATAATCTATACAAATAAATAAAATTGAAGTGTGTGTTTGTAATGTCAAAATAACAGCTTTTTACTAAATACATATGGAAGTATATACGGTACTTATAACAAAAACACAATTTTTAAAATTTTTGTCTGTCTGCCTGTCTGTCTGTTTGTTCCAGCTAATCTCCGAAACGGCTGGACTGATTTCGACGGGACTTTCATTGGCAGATAGCTGATGTTATAAGGAGTAACTAAGGCTACTTATATTTTAGAAAAAGAATTAGGGTTCCCGCAACATAGTTAAAACCCTAAATTACACGCGGGCGAAGTCGCGGGGAACAGCTAGTTACGACATAATAACTTCTGAAGTCAGGGCTTTAATTCCTTTATATACTATGTCTTAGCACCGAGTTCAAAATAAGCGGAAATTATTTTATTCCTTTTACTTTTACTAAATAATTTTTTTAAAACATACTTTATTATTGTTTTATTTCATTTTTACTAAAATAATGTTTCTTCAAACAAATCGCCCACATAAAATGTTACAATGGAGGTAATAAATAAAAACGTGGTTAAAATCGTCATTCGACTATTGTCAATAGCTTCTTTAATACTTTGCGATAAGTATTACGTTAATCACACATACTCGTTACGTCAAATGTCTCGTCGAGCTTCAAAACGCCTCGCCTCGTTGGAAGTGGGATATTGTACTGGCTCAGTGCAAAAAAGAGGCTACGCATACAAACTTATCTCTAAATCGTACTCCGGCCTACTGTGGCCAGAAATTCTATGACATTAAATCGATTTTATAATCTGTATTCTCTTTTAAAAACATTTTATTTAAAATCGACTAAGTAGATTTAATTAAATGCGGTTGCTATCTCGCCTATCAACTTATCAACTATGGCTATAAGTCTATGGTGCAGACCTATGTTCTGCATTTGACTTTGATAGTCTATAGTGATCATAATGATGAATCTAAATAATACAAAACTTCAATACTTACATTATGAATGAAATGAACATTGCTGTCCCAATGGCTTGCACGAACTCTACAATCCAAGTAAATATCAGATCCTTCCACTACTTTATCGGCATCCAAGTTCGCACCAAAGTTCAACGTAACGACGGGTGAATCTGTAAATATTACTCTCAATTAAACAATAATATTATCTACATATTTTAATTGCACATGTAAGTTTTTCTTACTTCGCTTATAAAGTTATTAATAGCATAGATAATTTAATTAACAGGTATTTCGTATTATTACAACCTTATGTTAAAACGATACTTGAAACAAAATAAAACAGGAATCGTTGACGAAATAATATAAGTAATTCTAAGAAAATATTATGTATAAAATAGGAAATATTAACAAACAAATTTTTATTATTCCTGGCAATAAAGTCACGAATCTTGCCGCCTTATCGCTGAAATCTTTTTTTTCCGACATTTCGTTCATTTTGTTCGCGATTTGCGTTATTAGCTATTTCGTTGATTAAGTTAATAAAAGTTTATTATTTTAAAGTGCATATAAATGTGTATGCTTAATTTATCATAATCCCAACACAAATATTCAAAGCTTCAAGTCGTTAAAAATAAACAGAACATAATAAATAACCCATAATATAACAGTATTTTTTACCAGTTTACTTGAATTTTTAAGATTGTTAGTGCCTAAAGATTTACTCAATTATCATCGATCGTTTTTGTCACTCGATGTGTTTTGTTGACTAGATATTTATGATATTTAAGATATTCGATAACAAATATACTCATGTTCGTGTCATATGTCGATCCACAAAAATAGCTTATTGGTCTTTCGATTTACAAAAACGGTGCACAGCGTCGAACGACAAAAATATTTACTCTATTTGTTTCATCGCACGTGTCAATCGCCAAAAATCGAGTAAATCTATAGTCTGTAGCCACCTAACTCTCCCTTCCCTACCTCTTAAAGTTCGATTACACGTCGGCGTTTATGGGATCGTTATTTAGAAAAAATGGTTTGTATTTTTTATGAACTTAAACTTATCGTGAAAAATCATGCACACGACAAATCAAGGACTCAACGAATTCTTACTGTGCGTTGAAGCAAACTAGTTTTGTTTACTTTTTGTTCGAATAATAGTAAACCGCTAAAAGTTTTTTAAAGTAAATTTTTATTCGTTTTAATAAACAGATATGTAGACCATACCTGTAGTCACCATTTGTAGTTCGTATTAGACCTAATTTGTGTATGAACAAACGTTAATTGTTATGGTTTTTAATTTTTATACATGATTATTATACGTGGTAGAGCCACACAGCATCTATATTATAATTGTAGCACGTATGGGGTGGTGCGACCGAGGAAGGAACATGCCCTCACAGAATACCAGGTTAAAATAGCAGCTTAATTCTGTTTCGTATGGTGTGAGTGTGAGTGAGGCGGTACTAGGTATTTACTTAAACGTCTTAGTCCTCAGGGATGAACAGGCATTTTTATTTTCATTTTCGATGATACATGTAAATATCTATAGGCCACAGTATCCACTCACCATCAGGTGAACTGTGTGCTCGTTTGTTACCCTAATTTCATAAGAAAAAATGCGTTACACCTAAAAATCTTTACTGTTTTAAGGGATAATTTTTCAATCATCAGATAAAAGTTATCCATCAGCTAAATTATAACTTGACAACACAAGGAACAAGTATTTGTATGATCTATAAATAATTGTTCTGGGTCTGGATGTTTGTCCTTGTGAAATCTATGTATATAAACTGCCCCCGCGGTACAGGAGAAAATCCTAGTGTGAAGGTAACGTTTTTAAAAAACTAAAAATGAACTAAAACAGTTATCAAAAATACTAAGTACATTTATAAATCCGTTGGACACAGCCTGTCAATTATCGAACCAAAGTCGACAGGTAAAAAGAAAACAAGGCACTCCGGCGGTGTGCCTCTAACAGGATTCTCGGAACGCTCACCGTTTATTGAATTGCATGCTATATCATGGATAGAGTTGAGGTATGTCTTAGTGAAGTCTCGTCTCTTAGGCCGTAATTCATAAAGACAATCTCGAGCTTAAATTAAAACTCCAAAGATAGAAGAGAATCTAAACCCATATTATGTTACACAAATTCCGACGTTGTGAAGTTGTTTGAGGTATATCAACTTTGACATATTAGCGGAAACAACCTTAAATATTTTCACTGACTGTGGACTTCCCGGTGCATCGGTGTTTCATATCAAATATATGTATAAAAGTATCAAAGTATTGCACGATATATTATAATCTACTTCTATTCCAAATTTCATTAGGATCCATCCAGACATTCTTTTAAAAGATAAACAATCATGCTTGAAAACATTGTTTCATTGATTCATTCACATTTACTCGTATAATATTAGTAGGAAGCAGGATTATTGCTTGTAGTAGTAATTTTAATTTACAAATTAAATGTCTTACGTAGTAAAGCCACGCCGTAGCTATAATATTATGGTTGCAACACAAATGACCGACTCAACCGATGAAGGACCATGCTCTTGTAAAATATTAGCGTAAAATAGCAGCTTCATGTTACTTCGTTTTATAAAGTGAGTGTAGAGAACCTTTTACTGCTTTTAATCCTCAGGGTTGACAACATATCCACATTTTGATACCTATTTAGACTTACATAATATATCCTTCGTGTAACTGTCTATGAGCCACAGCATTCACGTACCATGAGGTGGACTGCGCCCTCGTTTGTTACCCTTATTCTATAAAAAAGTGAAAAAATAACACGTCACACTCGAGAATACAAAATATTTTTTGACATTACTTGGCGCTTTTTGCTAACTTATTACTAGGCGGAACCTATTCTGCAACCAAGTATTCATCACTCTACTCCGATTTATAAGGTAAGAAAGCCAGTATAGCTACAGGCAGTGAGGTATTTCATCTCAGTCTTAAGGGTGACATTGTTCCTTGGCCTGCTTTTTAAAATCTGGTAGCCTATTCATGGGCTGCCATGAATAGGCACATACTATCAGATGTACTTCTCGTTTGTAAATTCACATCGTAATTTTTAGAAATTTTACTTCTTTTTCGCCATATTATTGAAGATGGACTATTGGCATTCTCTCCGAGTCAACCCCATGCATGGTGAAATATTATGGCAAGTGCAAAAGGATAAAAATTTAAAGAAAAGAAAGTTTTATATTAAGAATATTGTATGTTTTTTAGTATTATAAGTCAGTGTCGACTACTTTAAACTTTTTAGAGAACTGATAATAACAAAAAATATAAATAGCTTAAGAAGCACTAGGAGAGCCTTCAAGGAACTAACTCTTCAAACAAAATGGATACAAAAGCTGGAAAACAACTGTTTTTCATTATTTTATGTCAGTGTATGACTACAATGCCACCTGGCGGCAAGTCTTAACGTAACAAAAGCCTTTTCACTTTTGCCTTCTCTATTCGGTATGTTATCAAACATCTTACAAACTGGATGTCCCTGCTAATTTATTACACATAGATTTTAATGAATTGCCAACAAAGTGGAATACGGCTGGCTTTTATAAATAGCTTTATATCGTATCGGGTTATGCGTCCGCTTCCTTTGTTCTCAATAAGAATTGCACCTGGCCTTATACGACTGAACAAGAGCTTTGTTATGGTCAATGAATCTGTTTTACACAGCAACTGCAAATTAGTTAATTGAACTAAAATATTGTTAGCCACTAAGAAATATTTATCAAGTATATAACAAAGAAATTATACTATCTAAATTATAAATGCTGCAAATAAATCCTCTGTTCAATAATGAGAATCATAAAAATCGTTTATTTTTAATCACTATGGCTGTAAAATGATAACGTATAAGTTGATAATGCTGAATGATAGTAAAACCACGGCACAAAATTCTAACTTATTAGCAACTTTAATAACTGGTATATTATTAGATTCTATAAATGAAGTAAAATAGCGGTAAAAAACAATGTAATGTAATGAAATCTCCTTATTTTACGACGTCGAAAATTCAAATTGCATTTGGCATAATAAGGCAAAAATATATTATGTTAAATAATCTATATTTGAATTGATGCAGCGACATATGTCTCCGTCATAACATAAGCTACAGCAATATTGCAGTAGCACAGTTATTCTGCCTTTTTAATTACGTTTTCCAATAAATATTATTATTATTCATTCATTCCTTACATCCTTTCATAGTCCACTGCTGAACACAGGCCTCCCCATACATTGCCACATAAGGGGAATATTTACCATAGTTGCCACGCATGCAGCTTTATTATGGTTTTATTACGAATAAGTCGACTCAAACGGAGAAGGACCACATTCTCACAGGATACTAACGTGAAATAGTAGCTTAATGCTGCCATGTCTTATATGGTGTGCCAAAAAAAAATCTTTATTTCATTAACTTGAGACTACTAATAATTTAAATAAGGTATGCATGCAATTATTACTCTTGTGTGATTGAATGGGAAAATTTGAGTGTGTAAGTGTATGTGTGTTAGTGATGTGTGCGTGCGTGCGTGCGCGCGTGTGTGTGTGTGTGTGTGTGTGTGTGTGTGTGTGTGTGTGTGTGTGTGTGTGTGTGTGTGTGTGTGTGTGTGGGTGTGAGTGTGGGTGTGGTTGTGTGTGTGTGGTGCATGTGGTGTGTGTGTGAGTGTGTGTGTGGTGTGTAAACCCTCTGCAAGCCCTACGACATAGTCTTGGGATCGTCTGGGCCAGCACACAGTCCACATGATAGTAAGTGGATGCTGTAGTCTATTAAAACCTAGATCTGTTCTCGATTAAAAATCAAAATGGTGATGCGTTGTCACCCTTGAGGACTAATATAGGTTGCCTCGAGACCAGTAAAAGTCTCTGGTTCTCTACCTCACGAAACACAGCAGCACTAAGCTGCTATTTTACGCTGGTGTTCCATAAGAGCGTGGCGTGGACCTTTCCCGGTCGAGTCGACCTATTCGAGCTGCAAATATGGTATAGCTGCAGTGTGGCTCTACTACGGTGAAGAGTGTTTGGCGGTGTAGAACATTCGACGTGAAGGGTAAACACCAGCTCTATCCTCATGGAATAGTGTCAAAAACTCTGGCAGCGTTTTCTTATTCTTTGGTTGAGAAAAAAAAACAGCCCTGTTATCACCAGCGGCAACGTCTATTTGGAAATGAAGTTTTTTTAGTAATCTTACCACCATCGACCGTTAGTTTTTATACCAATATACAATATACGCCACACCTATATAGTAATTTATAGAGAAATGGAGAAATAATACGAGATTGATAAATCATGGAATAAAACTAATTTTACGGACTTTATGGCGTTTCATTTTAACTTTTTTAATTCCAGACGTTCCGGGCATTTTCCAGCACCCATGGTCACGGGGGGGGGGGGGGGCGCGTTACACCCAGCCATCTTCTGTATTGAAATTAGGATGATTTTTAATTTCAATAGCCTCGCGAATCATCCTTGGTAGGAATCAGTGTTCTTTTGCGAAAATTTGTGGTCTATCAAATCTTATATAACGGTTGGGACAATCCTAAACATGTTGACCTACTGCAGATTTCCCGGAGCGTCTATTCTTCATATCGTCTAGTAAATTGGTACGGCCGTGCGACACGGACAGCAGTCGCAACCACCGCCTTTTCTATACGTATCCGTCTGGATGTATTTTATCGCCGTATGCCTACTGGTATACACCAGGCCAAAAGGGTTAAGTTTCTGATAATATTTTTAAGTTTTAAGCGGTGGTTGTTTGGGCTGAGATAAGGGCTGGTATTAAATTTAATACAGAATGTACTAAGTTCAAGAGGAAGCTGAGTTGAATCTTTTCAGTCCCAACGAAACTGTTAATTGAATTTTATACGCAAATTTACCACGAGGCTTTTGGTGAAAGAAAACGTCCTGGGGGAATCTTTTTTTTTATTATGAGCCAGTGCTTGACTACAGTTCCACCTAGTGATAGCTGGTGATGAACACAAAGATGATAAACTACAGAAACTTAGCGTCATTCACACTATTCACTTTCGCATTGAGTACATGCTTAATAGGATGGAAAGACAGACGCTGTGCAAATTATTTCATCCCTTTTCTGTGCACATTACGTAAGACTAAGCAAACAACTAAGTAAAATCTAGAATTAGAATAGAGAAAATAAAGTTGTGTCATTCACAAACACACATTAGTTAAGCGCGACTCGTTATTTTCTGCTCCAAATCTCAACTTCTTTTTTTTCATCAGGCCGCCAAATCCAATGCCCCTACAATAGGCTTTTCTTATTGTAGGGTGGATTTGCTTAAATCATCACGCTTTGCAGGTGGCTCACAGTACCAGAATTATTGCACCTTTGATGCTAAATGCCCTCTGCGGTCTGAATATTAAAGCCTGATGTTAACGAGATGATTATACTGCTATCTATCAGAAACCTTAAGATCTTTTTGGAACATCCCAAAGTCGATTCTTACGACACCCATGGGATGGAATGGGGTGATGGATTTTCTTAACATCATAATATGACTTCCCCAACAGCAGTGCGTAAAAAATTTGGAAAACCCAAAGTGCACGTCTCATGAGCGTTTCATTTAATTTTGATGAAAATCATAAAAATAGGGACGATAATTTTTACAAGAAAAAAAAAACAGAAAATCTGATCGACTTTTATTAATTACTTTTAAACAGTGTTGATTTCAATAACAAAAATCAATTGGGATCCTCCTTATAATATATGGAATCTTATTTAATACTATATATCTCAATCTATTGTTTACATTTCTATTAAGCGAGAAGACTCACCGACGCGCAGACCAACGGACGTCTGTACATGTATTTTTTCAATAACATTTTTTGTTATGTAAACTAAAGTGAATCGTCACACGTCGTCACTGTTGTGGGTATTTTACTCACTAGAACTATTTTACACACTAGAAGTCACTTTTTGTAGCTCTTTATAACAGTGGTTATTGTCTGCATACCTAAAACACCGGACATGTAATTAATGAGAAGCATACATAGTTAGGTAAATTTTAATGGCAAAGGAGTCAGTCGTTTTTGGGCCCACTAGAAATTTTAACGACCCTTAATGGTATTACATACAAAAAAGTTACCAATTTATTATAATAAATGGCCTATACATTTTATGAATATCTAAACGGAATCAAGAAATCTAAAAAATGAGTGGTTTTGATATTCCGTGTTCTGGTTAATGTAACATGGGGAAAAATGCGTGTAATGAATCATTTTTGCAGTTTCTATTAAAAGAAAAATGTATTTTTTTACCAAGATAACTTATTATATACATATTATATTTGTACTTATTTGTATATTATATATTTATTACAAAAGGGATACCACTGAGATTTTTATCCTATTTCTAAAAGTGTTAGCTTATATCATATAACATGGTTCAAAGACACCGTCGAACGAAACGCTATTTTGTCATTGAGTTCCGTGTGGGTAAAACCGACGGCCATATTATCATAATTTAAGCATCATATCTATGTCTGTGCCGGCGGCAGGTATTACTTTACGGCATTGACATTCGTCAGGCTGCGTTTTTGTACTTACTTACTTATCTGGAAGATCAGCATACACTGAAAACAATTAAATAATATTTGTGGATTTCAAC
Source organism: Parnassius orleans (assembly GCA_029286625.1). Lineage (NCBI taxonomy): Eukaryota > Metazoa > Arthropoda > Insecta > Lepidoptera > Papilionidae > Parnassius > Parnassius orleans. The sequence continues at coordinate 156,570 of JAGSMP010000478.1, read as the reverse complement.
GCACCGTGAAGAAGATAACTACGAGACAGGAGCAGATGTACGCCAACTTTTATATTTGTGGATTTCTCAAGAGGTGAGTATCTTATCTTATGGAATGCGAAGAATTCAACTGTACAAAACCTACAATTGATTTAAAGTTTCAAACTTTTATTTGAAATATATCTTATTTTGTCACTCTCGAAGTTCTAGTCCAAAAATATTATACTACGGAAACGAAAACTACTAAGTTTCGTTTATAATGTATTACATTTTATTTTATTTTAATTAATAGAGAAAATAAAATCACACAAAATATACACAAATGTATGTTAAAAGTGTCTGTCAGAGTAACTATATCCACAACTGTTACATCTATCAAAAGCCCATTGCTGAACATAGACCTTCTCAGATTTCCTCAAAGGAGGATACTTTATAGTTGCCATGCTTAGTAGACGAGTCGGCAACCACCGTTTTTTATTGGTAGTTGTTATTAGGAAGATTGTTAAATTCAGAAGGAATGTACACACATTCCTTCTGAATTTAATATTTATATATAGATAACATAAAAATAAATGGATGTTATTAGGAATACATATTAGTGTTAATATTTAATTAAATACATCTACTATTTATGTTTATTATATTTAAACTCCATCAGGGAAGCAAGAATTTTGTTTACATTATTTTTATGTTATTTTGTTGATTGTAGGTAATGTACATTCTTTCTGAATTTAATATTTTTTTACTTCTTTATTTTTTATTTGCATTCCCAATTTTTTCAGTTACATCTACTTGATGCAGTTTGTTGTAACTGCCTAAGAATATTGCAAGAAAATATTGAAACTGCTCATTCCATTAGAAGATTTGCATTCCATGTGGATCTTCAATTTTAAGAGCTCATTTTAAGAACTCAGCAGAAAGAGATATTATTTGCAGTGGATACCATCACACCAGGTACTTACTTTACTTTAACAGCCTGTAAGTGATCCCTTCGATAACCACAGTTTTTTTCTTTAGTTGCTACTTCTTCCTTACCTTACCCCATATTTGTCTGCCTTTGTACTTAATACACAAGTAATATTTTTTACCTTAAATGAAATTAGTGTAAATGTAAAACGTCTAGGAACTTGTACTTAGTCAAATAATGTTATAATTCTAAAATAACTACTTCACTTGTTTACCTTTCTGATTTGATGTATTTTTATTTCTTTTTACCTTAGTGGAATCTGGTTTACTACAAAAGTATTATGAAGGGAAACGAGTACATGCTATTTATATATAATTTAAGAGACATTAAGACTGTTTATTGGTAATAAAGATTGGAATAAATAAAATATTAATAAATGTCATTATTTAGGTGGAAGACACTGTAAAACTATAGTCTGTTCGGTTAGTTGATGAAAAAACACTTTTCAGGTGGATCATTTAGAATGAGTCTGCAATCTTGTCGGCCGAGAGCTTCTACAACTGTATGGAGACACAAATGATAACAGGGATATGGAATTACAATTCATAAATATTGAAGACATCGGTAACATCCAACAAACACCCCTTATGCCTGTAACTGTAACTCCTGCCATTTCCAGAGCGGCATCAACAATTACTATAATATGCAGACCTTTTCTATCAAAAGGTTTAAATTATTTCTTACAAAAATTGTCTAGTAAGGGTTATTATACTACTAGAGAGTAAATGACTGATAATAACCCTGGGAATGAGGTGATCGCTACCATGCTGTTTCTAAATGTTTTCAAAACAATTGTATAAAAAATTATATTGTAAAATGTGCTTTTTAAAAAAGTCTCGCTGGGTTTCTTGCTGATTCTTCCCAGGACAGAGGTTTTTATGAACCAGTGGTAAAAGTAAAATTACTTTTAATAAGTATTATGCATTGTAATCTATATTGAATAAAATGATTCTATTCTATTCTGTGGCTAGTTATAAGCGTGCTGCTTCTATTTCCCGACGCTGTATTTTTAAGTTATGTAATCATTTATCTAGATTCTTAATACCTAAACTAAAAAGAACTACTAATCTAAAAGAGAGATTGCTGATTGATAAGATAACTCATTTTATGTGCCACTGTGCGCTCGTATTTGTGAATACCACTTAAATGAACCTCACAATGATTGGAATAATTTATACAAGTAGTAATGATGCATATTTATATAGTAATATAAATATGCATCATTACTATATGGTAGTTTTGCCACAGTTGCTACGCTTGTGGCAACCAAAGCTTTTGTGGTATTCTATAGGAGATGTTGCTGCTCATCTCCTGGTATCTTTATTTTACTCTGTTATGACTTTTACGACACCATACAGGGCGAAACGCGATAGCAGTTGACGGAAGGGCTATACAATATTTTACATTATATATTTAATTTAGGGAAGACCTATGTTCAGCAGCGAATTGTTGTAATGATGACGAATAATAATCAATAAAACTTGTAATTATTGTTGCTTACTTGACCTGTTTCTACTATGTGCCTTATTATAAATAAAGCGCCTAATTTATAAATAAACGCCGAGCAAGTTGAATAGATGCTCTGGTACCTTTTCGTATCTCTTTCAATTGACAATTTCCTTTTGTTTTTTTTTTTATAGAATAAGTGTGACAAACGAGCGCACGGTCCACCTGATGGCTTACTAGTAGCTGGCTTATTAGTAGATGCTGTGGCTCATAGACATCTACATTTATCCTCGTTTAAGAATCAAAATGCAGATGCATTGTCACCCCTGAGGAATAAGATGGAGTGTTTCGTTTCCAGTAAAAAAGGACTCCGGTTCTCTACACTCACCATACGAAACACAGGAGCATTGTTACTATTTTACGCTGGTAGCGTTTTCCGTGAGCGTGTCCTACCCGTCGAGCCGTATCCGTACACAACTAGTTTAAAACTTCTTCATCATTACAGCCTATAGGCCTCCCCCAAGGAATTATACAAAGCACGGTCCTGAGCCACCTGCATCCATAGACTTTTTGAATATCTTACCAGGTCGTCACTCCAACTAGAGGGTAGCCGTCCCACACTGAGCTTACCGGTACGAGACTGCTACTCGAGAATTTTACATTTTAGCTTTAATTGCAGTTGGATGTAAACATGCTAATCAATGAACACATTAAAAGAATGTCCTGGCACTGCACCTCGCGGCCTGTGATACTTATAATAGACTGCTTTAAGAATATGATGATTTTACAATAATAAACAATAAAAATGCAGTGACAATACAGTGTTTCTTTTTATCCTAACACAAATAGTTCAAAACACCTTACATGCTATTTATTTTTCCTGGTTAATATCGTAAAAATCGGATATGTTACTATCCAGTCATTTTGGTTTTAATGGTGCTTGGAATGTAAACATGTTATTCAATCAATACAAATTAATAACAATGTCCTGACACTGCACCTGGTGGCATGTGTCACTTTTAATACTGCTTTAAGAATGTGATGATTTTACAATAACAAATACAGTGACAATACAGAGTTTTTTTAATCCTTACACGACCAGTTCAAAACATCTTACGTGCTATTTATTTTCTCAATCGCTGTAGAGGTAAAAATCGCTAAACACCCCTTAATAGTTTACTGTTGGACGCACACATGCACCTAAAACCGTGTTACTGGTTGCAAATGATATTAGATAAATAAGTACATGTGTGCTTGTTTCAATATTCATTAACTTTTTCAGGTGGGTTGCTTAGAATAAATGTGTATGTCTTGTAGGCTGAAATCTTGCAGAGCTGCTCGTAAGCAGAGACAAAAAGTTTATGGATATTGAAGACAACAGTCTTATATCACATAAAATATCCTTATGATTCCTAACAATTTCATAAATGAACATGTTATTATCAAGTTATTTTGAAAAAATCTTTTGGAATGATAATGACTGACAATAATAAATACAATTAAATTATACACATTGAGTTCTATGTACTACGTACTAGAGAAGCTATTCCAAACAAAAAATGTGCACTACTCTTTTTTTATCGCATGCGCGGGAGATAGTAGATTTTAGTCTATGATTGTAAATAGCGTGGCATATAAATGAAGACATTTATTTTTTCTATTGTAATATTATTACCTATTTATTCACTTGAACAACAAATAATTTTACTTATTTGACTACTGAATTATTAATTACGTTCAGGTTTAAACTTTAATTTGAAATCTCGTATTATTAGCGCAGCTCCACACTCTATGAATATTGAAGCCACACTAAATGACACTAAAGGTGTACGGATTGCAGTACAGTTCATTTGAACAGTGAATGTTCGGAATGCCAAATCTAGTACGTAGTACATATATATCAATGATTATACATGTGTTGTGTAATCCTTACACAACTAGTTTAAAACATCTCACTTCATATTTATCAACATAAATAAACATGATATTACCTAGTCATTTTGGCTTTAATGGTGTTTGGGGTATAATAACTAATCAGTTAATATATTTTAAAGCAAAGTTACACACTGCACCTTACTAACCAACAAGATATATCAAAATAAAGTCTTAACACCGCGCCTGTCTGTCTGTTCCACTATTAATAGACTACTTTTGAAATGATTACAGTAATAAATACAGTGGTATTTTACTTTGTGTTTTATCCTTTACAACCAGATTAAAACATCTTTCTTACTATATAGTATGTAAAGGTAATATTATAAATGAACATATTATCTTTTATTCATTTTGGCTTTAATCATATTTATTTAATTACTGTAATGGTGTTTGTGATGTATATTCACTAATCAATCAATACATGTAAAAACAGCCTCCACACCATGTTTCTTGGTCAGTGTACTATTTTTGCCAGAACTACTAAAAGTTTTCCATCAGTCTAAAAGTACCTATAAATGTTAAATGTACCTGCAACTTTGTTTTATGCTACATTAAGACATTAGGACGTCAAACACCAGTTCCCCCTCCCTCCCGTGACCATGGGTGCTGTCAAGTGCTCGAAACGTCGGGAATATAAAATAAGTTAGTATACGCGATAAAATCCGTAAAAACTAGTTTTATTCAAATGTGTAGTGTTCGCGTAAATATAAGAAATCATTATCGTTATAGCTTCACACAGGAGCGTCAAAAGTTTGAGACGCCTAGTGCTACGATCCCCAGTCCTATAGCGGGAGTAGCACATTTTCAGCAGAGCATTTTTACGGACTGAAAGAGAAGATAAAAAGAAGAATTAAACTCAGCGGGTTATACTGAATAGATTATTTTTCATATTAAAAGAAATGTTTGAAACAACATGTGTTGAAAAATAAAAATCAGAAGTAAAAACCTTCCCCACATTAACACGTTCCTGAAAGAATAAATGAGTTCATTACTCGCTACAACGCCGATTTATTTCCTTTATCCATTGCACATTCAGAACGGGTAGTATTTTAATTAGCAAAAACTGAACACTCGTCGAATTCACGACAAAACAATGACGAGTAGTCAGTTTATTGAATCGCTTATGTAATCATTCATAATTACTGAATCATTCATTGATTCTCGTTGTTTACAGGTTTGTTTCTTTATATTATTTTCACTTGCTTATAAAAACAACAAGAGACGGGCTTAGCTATAATTTTTCGGCGCGTCTATAAAGTACCGGTTGGATTGAGAGTGAGCGAGAGGTTGCGTCACTCTGGCGGAGCGTCGTATCGATGGTGGCGAGGTAGCATTGAGTATAGGTCTGGAAACCCCCACTCGTTTGTGCAGTATAAAGTTCACTGTAGTCGCCGTGTGCGGAAGAGTCCGTCATTCAATTTCAAGTCAAGTCAAGTCATTCTACGTAGTAGTAGTGCTAAGATGGTATCGTAGTTCTATCCGTTGTGGTGGTTCCTCTGGTGCAGGCAAGGAAGATGGTGTTGCTGAGAGACGGCTCTGTGTTACACTGAGATGTGTAGTGTTGCTGTTGGTTTGCATACTTTGGTGCTATCATGTAATTACGTCCCTCACGTTACACTGCTGGCGGGGACGTGTTACGGTGTGATCGAACTGTGGGATCTTGTGATGAAGTTTCGACAAAGTTATAATTTATTTAAGCAAGGATTATCCCTTACTTAAATAAATTATAAATTTGTCGGTTAATTTTTAATATTTTTAATTTTTATTGTTAACAGTTTAACTCTTCAACTAATAAAATAATTTAACTTTCGGGCGACGATATCTCTTTATTTCTATATCATTACGTAATCACCATATATAACCATACGTAGCTTTCACAAGTCCACTGCTGAACATAGGAATCCCCCAAGGAATGCCACAAAGCACGGTCCTGAGCCACCTGCATCCATCGACTTCCTGCATGTCTTACCAGGTCGTCACTCCATCTAGTGGAGGGTTGCCCTACACTTCACCTACGGGTACGAGGCTGTCGCTCGAGAACTTTTTTCCGCATCGGTTGTCGGTTCTTCGAGCTTTATGGCCGGCCCATTACCACTTCAGCTTACTAATCCGTTAGGTGATATATATGACATTTCACAATTTGCCCGTTGCAATATCGTCACTGAGTTAAAATATTAACTTAAAATAATCTCTTCGAGTAATGACGTTTAATTAATCTATTAAAACTGATATACTTTGCAAAGTTCTTTTCTCTAGTGCGTGTTAAAATCGCTATTTTCTTTACAAACTTTTTCTGTAAAAAAATCATCAAAACTTTGTCAATTTTAGTCATTGTGTGCAATTTTAATTCCAATATTAATTAAAGTTTTATCTTTTCAGAGAAATGATAAATTATTGCTACGTCGGCGCAGACACTTAGCGCCTTGCCAAGAATTGTGAGCTCCGTGACTCACCAAAAATGAGGGTGCAAAGGCCCCTATGTTCTTAGGGCCGCACCATATGAAACGATGCCGGGTCTAGGCATCTCCCATTAATTGACAACCGTAAAAGGGATGATAGCAAACAAAGGTATGGTACATGGGGCTGCTCCCTAGAGATAGCTATGGCGCCTCTGTAGCCAGCACTAGACGCGACGTCATTCGCCATCCGACACCGATCTGCTTGACCACCCAGAAACCCTTCGCATCCATCATCCCTGCCAGTTTGCTTGTTGTCAGAATGTGTGTATTGGTGCTTAAGCCAAAAAATGGAACCCACCGGTGGAGTACGTCACATGCGTTAGACACGTCAAAGTCCAAAACTATTTATTTATTCAATTTTGGTTTATTTAAAGCTCTAATGAACGAAAATAAAAATTTTAACGGTCCAGACGTTAAATGAATATAAATATGCATTGCATTATAAATATTCTTATAATAATAACGTCCAGAAACCTAGACGGAGCACGAAAAGTGAGGCAATAAAACTTAGCCATATCAGGCTAAGCCATATTGTGCTCTTGGTCAGTACTTTAAGGTACGCCGACACTTTGTAACGTAAAGCTATGCTTCAGCAGATCACAACATTTCACAATTAAGTACTTTTATTCTATACATTATCTTTACGTAAATCGATAATTAAATAAAAATTCTAATAACCTAAGCTATCATAATGCAGAGCTGCTAGTTAAGGGATAAATGTTTTTAATTTTGTTCTTCTTTTTGTTTAGACAAAAACATTTATTTTTTGTTATATTTATACTATGAAACATGATATAATAAACAATGTTTTAATTATACTTTTATGTCATTAAAATTGTATAATATACGTGACTAGTTAGCGCTTTAATTAAGTAATCCATGCAGTCATTTATAACAAGAATGAACGAGTTGAGAACAATTTTTTTAACGAGGATAATATCGAAGTTTGAAATATTAGGATACTATCTTTAGCGGTTGTTCGCGCTGCCGTAGGCAATAATGCCCTGTAATTTGCAATTTATTTGTTAAGTTTGTGTTTTGTTGTGTTGTGAATAAATTATAAGCCTATTTGCTACCGACTTCTTGTTTAGAGATGATCACTACGAGATATCGAGTTAAATATTTCATTTTTTTTATTTATGTACAATTAGCTCCGAAAACACAATATTATGGTATATTATGAAAAACTCACACCTATGCCGGTAGTTGTTGGGAGCACTAAGCTCGAAGTTGTTAACGAATTTGTTTACCAGGGACAAATAGTCCGACTAGGTAAGTCCAACTTCGACCGAGAGTTCAATCGACGGATTCAACTCGGCTGGGTAGCGTTCGGGAAATTACGACACATCTTCTCGTCAGTTATACCTCAAAACTTGAGAACGAGATTTTTTTTTTTATAGAATAAGGGTGACAAACGAGCACACAGTCCACCTGATGGTAAGTGGTTGCTGTGGCCCATAGACATCTACATTTATACTCGTTTGCGAATCAAAATGCAGATGCGTTGTCACCCGTGAGGACTAAGATGGAATGCCTCTTTTCCAGTAAAAAGGGTCTCCGGTTCTCTACACTCACCATACGAAACACAGAAGCGTTAAGCTGCTATTTTACGCTGGTATTCTGTGAGAGCGTGGTCCTTCCCCGGTCGAGCCGACCCATTCGTGCTACAACTATACTATTAATATAGCTGCAGCATGGCTCTACCATGGCCATGCTGCAGCTGCACCATGTCTGTACAACAAGTGCGTGTTGCCTGTGATGACTTATGGATCTGAGACGTAGTCCTTCACTGCTGGCCGTATGAGGAAGCTCACGGTCGCTCAGCGAGCTATGGAGAGGGCTATGCTCGGGGTTTCTCTGCGTGATAAACTTAGTAATGAGGATAACCGCAGAGAACCAGAGTGACCGACATAGCCCAACGGATTAGTAAGCTGAAGTGGATATGGGCCGGCCATATAGCTCAAAGAACCGACAACCGATGGGAAAAAAGGTTCTCGAATGGCAGCCTCGTACCGGTAGGCGAAGTGTAGGGCGACCCCCCACTAGATGGAATGACGACCTGGTAAGACACGCAGGAAATCGATGGATGCAGGTGGCTCAGGGCCGTGCTTTGTGGCATTCCTTGGGGGAGGCCTATGGTCAGCAGTGGACTTGTGAAGGGCTGTAATGATAATGATGATGATGTAAAACTTAAGGGTAGGGCTTTTCGTCAGATAATACATTTTCTCTCCTCTCTGTTTCTTAAGCTACTAACAGATATCTAAAAGAAATGGTAATATCACAAATTATTTTATATTTTGACGGTATTGGCTTGCTAGCCACAGGATTTAGCTAAAGCTGACAGCTTAGTAGCGCACTATGTTGTGGCGCTGCGGACTACGTGTTAAATTCCCACACAAAACAAGTAAGCTGTTTGTATTTTGCAATTATTATTGAAAAATGTCTTCACGATACCGAAGAAGTTCCTAGTGGGGAACGTAAGATAAAAAAAGCAAAGTATTTAAAATCAATCGCATGCAGAACCACTGAATCATATGGAGAACACGATATATCGGCTTTGGGTCAACAGTCCATTAACGATAGTAGAACTGTTAACGTATCCTAATCGCCATAATCGGCGGTTAGACAAATTAGCCACACAGATGCGAATTGGAAAAGAAGTTCCTTTTTAAACGACAGTCAAATACTTAGAAGTCACAAGTGAACAAAACTTAACATCAAACTGTCTTATCGTTGAAAACTCTGAGGATGATAATGTGGTTGGGTACTAACAAAGATAAAAAGGAAATGAGGGCTAATAATTTTCTGCTCACCAGATGTCGCTAGTTGACACTGAGGTAAAGTTTTTTGTTATTTAGTTTGTAATTTAATTGAGAAGTTTTTTTTAATAAAAGTTTATCAGTTTCTAGAGTATTATATTAATACACAAAACAATGCGTCAATGGTTTGCTCTTTAATTTGTTGCACATTTTTTTAATGTTTCTACTTTTATGAATATTTGTGGTTTGGTTTATTTATTTTTAATGTTATTAATATAAAATATAGCTAATAGTACAGAAAGAAACAATAACTTTTACATTTTCCTAACAAATTAACTTCCCCGCTATGAAATTTGTCAAATATTATACCTCTCTTTCTAGTGGCGCCGCCCTGGTGGCAGAAAAAGTCGTGGATGCCCTCATTGACCGTCTACATACCTCTCTTTTATTTCAGTTACGATTTTAGGGCAATCTATGGGGGAGACCCCATATATTCCCAATGCGTGTCATCAGACTTCACATGTCCTTAATGTTTATATTATGTAAGAAATTTTCCTTCATGGTTGAGCACTTATTAAATCAATACTTAAAGTGCAATTAACATCTTCTGTGGTATCGTGTGGAGGCGGGTCAAGAAAATCTATCTCCATTTCGTCCCTTAGTTATTGCAAGAGGCAACTATGGGATTTGTCATAAAGATCTTATAGCTTCCGATAGATAGATATACCCATTTGACTTAAAACATGCGTATTAAAAGACCGTTCGTTCGTGCAATCGATCGTTGTAGCTTTGGTGATAAACTGTCACCTTAAAATTACATAATACGAGTGCGTGAACAAGCCAAGTGCGACCTCAGTGCATATGAAATTGTTTGTTGCAATTTAAGTGTTTAAGTGTTCGACGATGAAAGGAAACATCTTGAGAAAACTTATGTTTGAAATTTTAAAACATTGCGCTAAAGTATACCTATCTTTATAATAACTCACAAAATTTTTCAATCAATGAATTAATAAAAAAACATAGCAGGGGTAGATAACGATTAAAAAAAAACATGTGTGCAGTCCAAAAGTGGTAGAAGTGAAACCATCAAATGAAATGAAATAATATAAAACAAAAACATTCCACAGCTAATTATGTTTTGATGAATATAAAATAAAAGTTTAATTTTATAGCAAATAAAATGTTACAATCCTTATTTTAGACATATAGAGCCTAAATTTTAGTGTATTAAATCAAAATAATATTTTCTTTCGACTAAGATTGCTTTGTTATAGCGACGTCTACTTCATTCAATAAGTGAAATCATTTTTTATAGAACAAAAATTGATTGACTCTCAAGGTGGTCTGTAAAAAAGACACTAGATGGCTTAAACACGACCAATTTAATTTAGATCGGTAAGATATGAAATTGTGGATTGTTTAGAATGGTTTGGATATGATAATATAATTTAATTAATTTAATATAATTCATTTTATTCATTTGATAATAAATTTGTAATTTTTTTTATTATTTTACTTTAACAGTTAAAAGTTACATTAACCATTTTTTAAAGCACCGCACATAGAGGAGACCGAGATAATTATAGGATACACTTTATACTGAACTAGCTGTTCCCAGCACTATCCCTATATAACACGTCTGAGTCACGCGACATCGTTCACTGCTGGTTTCTCTCGGTTCTCATCGGGTGGCTAGGCGTCGTTCGCGCCGAGCCCAGTGTTTAATTATTTTAATTTTTCATTATCTCTTAAACTATGCGTCCAAATAACATCCTATAAAGAGCAAAGCTTATCTTCATAAAATTGTATTGATGATGAAGTAAATTACGTTCGTAAGGATTAATATGCCATGCCTAATAATAACGCTAATAAATCACTTTCTGATTTTCAATATTTTTTGTCACAAAATGCCTTATTGTGGCTTATGTATATGAAACAGGCCTATGTTATTACGAACTTTTTTTTAGATGGAGAAAAGATCTATATTTTTATAGAACATAGCATTTACGTATCACTAACAATTACGCCAGCGCACGCGGAGAAAGCATTTAGGGGGCGCTTTTTCTAGCGACTTGCTTAAAAAAATCAATATTTAAGGTTAGCTGAGAGGTGTAGTCTAATGCTAGATACGTTATACTATTTCTCGTGAATCTGGCTGTCATATACAAAAATTATATAAAGAATTAATCAAATCGGACTGATAGTTTCAGAGATTAGCGTGTTCAAACGAACAAAAAACCCCTCTCGCTTTATTATACAGGGTTATTTTGCAATTTTTTTTTTTTTCTTTTTCTATTTTTTTTAATTTGATGCTAAAGAAGTTTTCACTTCATAAACACACAAAAATTTATCAATTTATTATTTTAGATATAAATTGTATCGTAAAAAACTATTTGCTCTTGTCTCATTATTAAGGGAGAAAGTACAAACCAAACGCCGCGCAGATATCCTTTTACCACGCAAGAAATTAGACGAATAATAATATTATTAAGGACGTCTTTCTTTGATCTTTTTTATTAGATCGTCTATATCAAGCGATCGTCATCAGCAAAATTCAAAGAAAAAGATCGTAAAAGAAAATTATACAAGGAGATAAAATGTCGGTCGATAAGACATGATGTATCTAATCTGCTATAATGAAACAGTTGCAAATGCGATAAAAGTAATGGATAAAAACATATTTACCAAAAACTGTTAAGGAGATTTTTTACTCTCCCACTTCGACCTTGTTTTAGCTGAAGTTGGAGCAAATGGAGTTTTAGTCATTATCACAGGTCTTCACAAGTCCACAAGACATAGGCCTTCCCAAAGAATGCAAAATACACGGTCCTGAGCCACTTGTATCCATCGACTTTCTGCATATATTAGCAAGTCATCATTCCATCCAGCGCGGGTCATCCGCTTACTGGAACCTGGCTGCCACTCGAGATACTTCTTTCCCGTTGATTGTCGATCCTTCGAGCTATATCGACTGGCCCCTGATGGTAAGTGGATGCTGTGACACATAGACTTCTACATCTATCCTCAATAAAGAATCAAAATGCAGATGCGTTGTCGCCCTTGAGGACTAAGATGGAATGCTTCGTTTCCAGTAGATTGGGTCTCCGGTTCTCTTCACTCACCATACGAAACACAGCAGCATGAAGCTGCTATTTAACGCTGGTATTCTGTGAGAGCGTGGTCCTTCCCCATTCGAGCCGTCCCATTCATGCTACAAACACAATATAGCTGCAGCGTGGCTCTACCACGAAATACATATATTTTAAGTACATTACATTTTCAGTTCATTGATATTTGTTCCATCGAACTGAGTGCTCACGGCACAAAAGGCCAAAACTTTAAATTAAAAATCAAGTCTATAACGGTTCTACCAGTGCGGTTAAAGAATGGAATTGAAAATAGCGTCGCCTCTATTTACCTCTCGCTCGCACACTGTCGCTATCTATACTCACACCCGACGGTAAAGTCTACAAAAAAAATAAGTTGCGATATGCGTTTTTCGTATATGCTATAACTTCCGTCCACAGATTACCCCCTAATAGATACCGCAGGGCCACAACCCAAGCAGCACACAAGCATTAGGAACATCAATATACTAGCCCACATAGAATTTAGGGTTCTTTTAAAAGCGTATGAGTGTGAGAAAGAGGTTGTATCCTTAAAAGAGTAGTTTATGAGTATAATACAGACTTTATACAGCTCAAGCTGTATAAAATCTGTATTATGGGATCTAAGTAAGCTTAGGGTTCTTAATCAGAATATGAAAACTCTAGTATACAACTTTAAGTAGTTTGTAACACTTCAATCTGATTTTATCATTAAAGTTGTATAGTATTTTTTGAATGCGTCCCCTTGCTTATACAGCTCTAGTGTTATTATAGTATCACTAAAATCTTATTTCTGAACAATGGTGTGTGCAAACTCTCTTCTGAAACTTATTCTTATGGTGTCACTAGCTGTTGCCCGCGGCTTCGCCCGCATGGTCACTGGGAAATGAACTATCCATTGCTCTTTGAAAGAAACTGAGTTTTATAGATTTGTCAGAGATGCAGCCATTAAAAGGAAACTGAGCAAAATTGATTCGTCAGCCTATTTAAATGTTTTGAAACGCAGCGTATAGGAAAGCATGAAAATAGCCTGTTTATTCCAAATGGAAATGGATATTTTTTAATTAAAGGAAACTGAGCATAATTATCCGTCAGGATGCAGACTTTTGAAAAGAAACTGAGCTAAATTGATTCGTCAGAGATGCAGTTTTCTGAATTGAAAAGAAACTGAGCCAAATAAAAGATCCGTCAGAGATGCAGCCTTTTGAGTTGAAAGAAACTAAGCTTAATAGGTCCGTCAGAGGTGCAGCATTTGGAATTGAAAAGAAACTGAGCTAAATAGAAATTTTGAATTGAAAGGGAAGATCTGTGGGAATTCTGATTAATTGATTGTGGGAATTTTGGAAAAAAAACTAACTGAATACTATTTTAAGACGCTACTGTACACAATGTTATATGTTTTTCCATTCGGGGAAAGAATGTGGAGATTCTGGGCATTTGACACACGCGAACATACTACATACAGCTGACCATGAGAGAAGCACGGTTTTTCTAAGTTGACCCCCGCTACCTGTAACGTTTGCCCTTGCGCTTTATTAATTGTCATTGCAAAACTAGGCTTAATAAGGGAACTGCAACCTTTTGAATTGAAAAGGAAGATCTGTGGGAATTATAGGGATCCGTGGTATAATAACATTTTCACCTTTTCCTACGCCTGTCAAAATTGTAGCACCGATTATGTTCCGTCCAAGATGTGTCACACGCAGCCTTGTCCCGTTACATAACCGAGGAGCATCTAAATTTCGCATTAGCATGACTGGGACGCCTAATTTTAATTGAAGCTTGTGTGGGCACACCTGACAACTCTGAGAATTTAGAAACTCTACGGGATATGAAGAACTCTGTTCTGTGTCCATAACTGTGTCTACTGACTAATACTCTGTTATTTCTCCTGCTACTTCGCTTAATATATCTGAATTTATTTTGTTAACGCTCTCATTTTTTGGTGCAAGACTCGCCCTTTCACATAACCATTTTTCACATGCATGTTGTTCGTTAAATCTGAATAAACGCTCGCAATTAATTCGGAATAACTCTGTACTAAATTACAAAAATCTCTCGTCAATTTAACGCAGCCCTCAGCATCCGTTTCCAACCGGCCGTCGCCAATTTTAATAATGTGTCAGCATAGTTTCCAGCATTGATATCATTATACAAATGCACTCTCATATTCGTAGTTAAACTGAATTTTGTCACCTTGTTCCATAAAATAGACGACTTGAGGCATGCTTTAATTTCATCTGCAGGTGTGCTTTTGAATGACAGGTAAAGTTTGGCGAAAGTCACCAGCCAGTAAAACCACCAATCTTCCCATTACATCGTGCTGCACAAATCCTGGAGCGTTCGATTTAGTGCTTCTACAGCTTTTTATGCGACATTGCTTTCGTCCCACACTAAAGTTTGCATTGTCGTAGCATTATACCTCGTGCACTATTTTGCTAAAGTTGCAGATCGGCGATTCTTCCTGGGCTAGATTTAGAGGAGTTTAAAACAGAATGTGCAGTGCGGCTCCCGCTTAGCAGCGTGGCGGCTATACCATCAAATTCGGCTACTTGCTTGCTGCAAAGCTGGTAAATCGTAGTTTGTTTCACGTATAATTTCATCACTTAGTTCATTTTCGGTTGTTCGCTGAGGGCTTATCATACCAAAGTCGCTTAATTTTTGCCTACCATTGCCATTACTTTATCTTCAATTTTCCAAGTGCTTCATTATAAATGTGTTCATTGTATGTCATGTTCGCGTGTGTCTGTTGTAACCTTCTGCAAAATATCTTCCGCCATGTACTCTTTATATTTGTCCAACAATTTATGTGCGTTAGATAGCCCGCAAGATGATATGAGAGTTGCATAAAGATCCCTAATTTTGGCTGGTGACTGACTGCAGCTTCCTCCATGGTTTTGATTATCGTTTTTAAAAGATGCAGAGCTTCATGCTTCTATAAAGTTGCGCATTCCTGACCGTTGACAGTTTTAAGGTCTTTATATCCTGTAGGACCCCGAACATGGTGCAGCAGCAATCGTAAACAGAAACATTCAAAATTAGTTACATGGACGGTATACACACGACCAAGGGCATCTGATGACTTTACACCAGGCCAATTTAACAGGCACGCACGATACACGCGTTTCCACTCCTTCCTAGATGTGTTCAAGTATAATAGCGGGGACTTCAGAATATAACAACGTTTTTGCAAAGGGTCGGTTTGACAAAGTTGAAAGAAGGCTGTTAGTGTAGTTTTGGCGGTGATGCAATTCTTTCTTGGAAATTTCTTTCGGTGAAATATACACGCTCTCCATTTTCTAAGTGCACAACAAGGTGAGTAACTGTTGGTGCCTTTCGTGTAAAGCCAAGGAGAGACGCCACGCTGCCTCGTTACTACTGACATAACGCCTGCTTGAAAGGTCTGTACTTCATTAACAGGTTTGCCTCACCTTCACTCCTGAGATTAAATATTGCTTGGTCCTTCCTTTATTTATGTACTTTACATATACTTGATTGCGCGGACAGAGCTACATGCTTCTATTAATGTGGGCATTAAACATTTTACATAGAATAGGCGAACGGGACAATCCAGCTGTTATCTAAGATTTCGAACGCTCCAGAGCGAGATTTGATTGTAACTTTCCTGCCACCATCTTCAGAGACTCTGCGTCTGTATAAGGGTAGCCATTGTCATTGTGCACTGTTTCTTTTAATAGCTGTTTAGGAATTTCTTTGTACATTTTCCTTCTTTCATACATGGCGATATTGAATTTTGTGCTCCACGTGGACCGTGAATCATATTTCGGACGATGGTATCATACAATTCTTTATCTTGCTCAGGATCGGAATCTCGGCGCTTATTATGTCGTCTATTTGGCTGGGCCGCAACTTCTCTTTAAGCAATATTAGAATGTGGGCATGCGGTAATCCTCTTTTTGCCATTCAATTGAATACATGAGCACTGCACCTCTCCGAAAATTTTCCCTTTGTTAATTACACATTAATTTTGTACTTTTAATCTAAATACTCTAACAACTAAATCGTGTCTGTCAGTACTTTTTGCCCCGGCATTAGCTCCTCAGTTATTTCTTTCCATGTGGGATTGCAAGTAAAAGTAACAAAAGATCAGGTCTTCCGTAAGTTCGTACATAGGCGAATGCGTCTTGTGTGTACTCATGTAGGTAGCAGGGACTGTTAACGAATGATGAGGCAGAATTACCATTTTACCTAAATCTCTGGGGTTTACATTGGCGTCGCTAGAAACTGCATCTTGTAAATGTATATAATTCTCAACGCGCAGCTTTTTGATTTAAAGATATATAACGGAGACGTTCACTTTCTACCTTCACATACATGTCTACCAAAATTGATGAAATAATTGTCTACACCAGGCTAAGAGGTTAAAATCATTTTCTCGCAACATCATGATACATAAAAATCCGCCCATGATACTTTTTGTTCGGAGTAGGCTCCTTTGTGACCGGGTTAATGAGTGGAATTTGAAAATGATAACCCTCTTGTCCTTTGCAATAAATCAATGGGTATTGCAGAGCGTCATAAAACTTGTGTGTATCGGCTACCCGTTGCAACGTATCATCACGTGCTCGCAAGACAATGTCTCGTGAAGAAAATTGATCACCACTAATTACGGCTGCTATTTCGTTTATCAAAGGTGCATTGTAGCGCCTTTCATGCTCTCCTCGAGGGGTCCGATCTGCGTGAATGACGACTTTATAATCCTCTTCAGGTAGGTTTTCTAAAGCAGTTTAAATGTTTTGACTAAAATGTTACGTTCATGCAAGAATCTTTGAATTTTGAACACTGTGTCTCTCTCAACTCCCTGGATAAATTGGCGTGACGGTCTCCTCAATTTCTTCGTCACCCATAAAATATACTTGAAAATTTTATGCTGTTCGTTTTCAGCTGGAATAAATGAATCTATTCTATGATAAATTTGCCCTTGCACCGTAAATGGCGAAAATCCCGCATTATTATTTCCGGTCAACTCCGAAGGACGTCATTTGAAAGCATGAGTTATATTTCCGGATCCTGTTTAAAAGCGCCGTGACTCATTATCATCATATAAAAAGAGTTTTCAAAGGTTCTTCTGGTTCACAAAATAAAATGTCCAAGAGCCATAACCTTTTTAAACGTTCGTTACGCAACAAATTTATACTACCTACACCTCATTTTATTTTTACAAGCACTCATCTCTATGTTTAGTCATCCCCGTTACATCTCAACGACGATTAAACTAGAACTCTATCAAAACCACACGCGCACCGCACCCACTCTTTGAGCTACGGCTACGGTATGGCTGTTGACATAGTCATAACACAAAATAAAATGAAGTAAGCAACTCTACAATTTAACAGGGTCGTTAAACACCCAAATAGACTCAGGTTAGTCAATTGAAATAAGCTTGGTCAGGCATTTCTCTCAGCAGCTACAACATATTTTTCAGCAATATTTAAGACAAATTTACTTCCCTCACGCATCATCATCAATATCGGTCCACAGCAGCGTTAAATAATCTGCCCGCGGCATCCCACGCTGACAGCATACTTCCATTCAAGAACGATCGGCAGATTATACGAGTATGTAGGTCAAAGATGAACTTTATCTCACTTCTGATTCATATCCTTTTTTATTCTAACCTATACAACCGATATTTAGTTACCGTATTTAGTATTTTGTCCTTATATTATTTCGTTATTTTGCTGGCGCGGCAATTTTTCGATAGAAAACATATACAAGTTTACTGTAAATCTAATTTTGCACTTTCAATTCACCAATTATCACCGTCAAAACTCAACTCCAATCCGAATATAATATTAATATGTTAAATGTATTATGTTAAGACATTAAATGTCGCCATCATTCAATAAACGTTCTTTGTGTTTTATATTCATTTGTAATCCCATTTAAAAACCAATTTAGAACGTTTGTTTTTAAAAGTTACTTGTAATAAAAATATCTGTAGTATAATAGTTTCCTTGCACACCAAATAATAGCTGTAAGACAGCAGTTATACAGCTTCTTTTATGCTTGTACATCTACTGCAGGGCTAGCACGGGCAATAGACAATTTAATCCCCGGGGAAAGGTGAAAATGTTTATCCCCTCACTTAGTTTTATCCACCCTTCGAGCATGGGCACACCGGTGGATATAATATCCACAGTAGATAAAATGGGAGATAGACTTAGTCTTAGATAGATTTTTTGAATGAATATAAACTTAAACCCACGTCCAATGAACTAGGATAAAATCGTACCTTTCAAATGTCAAAAAAGCATAGTTTTTTGTCGTTCATTTGGCTCCATGCTACGGACGGGGGATATGTCTACTCGTTATGTCAAACGGGGATATACTTCTCCCCGTTGCCATGCTTAGGCATAAGTACAAGATAATTTTATCTCTGATCAGTGGATATAATCGGGGGATAATTTTTTGTTCCCAGCCCATGCTAGCCGTGCTGTACGGCGCTACTAACGCATAAAGCTGCATAATTTGTGTCAATTTTTTACTTATAAGAACTGTATAAGCGCTTATACATCTTCCATACAGCCAGAAAATACAGCCTCTAGTATAAAAACGAACTTCAATACAGCTCGTATACAGCTTGCATGCTGCATTGGAAACGCACGCAACACATGCTTGCTATAGCTAGCATATGAAGTGACGCTAAGAATCACGACAACAGTGTCGACCAAGTTTGTGAACCGTAGGTACGTCCGAGTTTTTGACAATTTAAAAATAGTTTTGTATCCAAAATACATTACAAATGGCTTCCTGTGCAGTGAAATGGTGTGGCAAGTCAGCTAAGACATCCAGTTATCAAAAAGATGGCATAACATTTCATCAGTAAGTAAATTGTATTCTTATCACGTTGACCTATTTCGAATGCACCGGAGTTCAACTTATACTGGTAAAAATGGTGCAAAGTAATAACAATTTAGCATCCGTTGATGTCTTTTTGAAATGAACCTTTCACTCATTACGTAAATTGCAATAGTTGTCTTTGTCTAACGACAGCATGTGTGTCGATAGTGTTGTGATTTATAAGTCGATATTTGTTTGGTCATCCTTTAATTTTTTTGAAGTCATATTATTTTATAAAAATAGTGGCGTATCATTGTGGTACCTATATGTTATAGGTTTCCTTTTACTTGCTTGCTTTCCGCAACTTGTCGAGGGGACGAATGGTTTCCCACCAAAAATAGTGTGTTATGCGCAAGACACTTCACAGAAGACAATCTTCATATTATGAAAAACCGTAGAAGGCTGTTGGATTCCGCTATACCATCTGTATTCTTGTCAGTTTTGGTATGGAATTTTACATTTTTTTAAAGATTAGTACCAATGTAGATCATACAATAATTTAATTAATATTTAGGCGAATTTTACATGTCGAAATTAAACTATTTTTAACGGATTTATTAAATCATAAAACATTTTAAAGTTATAATGTGATTATTTTTCCGACTTATTATTCTAGTATTACATGAATTTTAGTAATATCTTATTATTATTATTAAGTACATCTAAATTTGAAAGACGTATCATATGGTGTATTAATTAACAATACTACTTTTAGGCACCCGTCCCTACCATAGGTGGTGCAGATATTGCTAGAAATAGAAACGTCTACAAAACAAAAAAAAATCTCCTATACCTGATACGCCATCTGCATTTTATACTTTAGTTAAAAACATCTTTGCAGAAGAATCACCGAATTAACCAACGTAATGAACAAAAAAGACAAAAAAAAAAAGTTAAGCGATTCCAACAGAAGACTAGAAAGACAAATAATTTCTTTGAAGTCATTATTGGCAGAGTTAGAAAACAAGAATTTATTAACAGCCGAAAACGATGACGCATTAAGTTCCTTAGGGGTCAAATTTGCTGAAATTATACGTCGTCAAAGATTGCAAGGAAAATCAGGCAAAATTGTTAAAAAAAATATTCACCGCAGTTGAGCGCTTTTGCACTCACCTTAAATTTTTACTCAACTATTATTAAGTATATATATTATGTACGCAAAACATTTAATACTTGTTTAACCTCTGTAAAAACACTAGGAAAGTGGTACAGATCTGTAGATGGTCGTCCAGGTTTCACGAAGGATGCTTTTATGCTCTGAAATTTAAGGCAACACAGACAAATCTACCTATTCATTGCTGTATTGTCTTCGATAAAATGAATATGTTTTAACGGTTATGTAGATTACGGTGGAAGTGTGGATTCTGACTGTAGAGAAGAATGTACCGACGCATTAGTTTTTCTAGTTGTTTCATTACACGGTAAGTGGAAAATCCCTATTGGTTATTTTTATCAATAAAGTGTCAGTTGACCAAAAAAAATGTTTGCTTACTCAAGCTATTGACTTATGCTTTGAAGCTGGATTGGTAGTCAAAGCTGTGACCTTTGATGGCTATCCAGCTAATATAGCAATGGACAAGAAACTCGGCTGCGATTTAAAAGCGAATAATTTGAAAACTGTTTTAATATATCTATCTCGATCCAGCTCACATGATACAATTAGTTATAAATAGTTTTGAATATTACAGGGAATTTAAAGATTCTGAAGGCAATAATATAAAATGGAGTCATATTGAGATGTTACACCAGTTGCAAGAAGACGAAAAGTTTCACGCAGTTGACAAGCTACGATCTGAACACTTGTTTTAAAAAAAATATTATGAAAGTGAAGCTTGCCACTCAATTGTTTAGCAGAAGTGTATCAATAGCTCTCCAATTTTGTAAAAACACCTTGATGATAGCCCAGTTTCCAGATGATAGTACTGCTGTCACATATGGGCTGGTGCTGCAAAATGCCACCTGGCAGCGTTGGACTCAGTGGAGAGACGTGCTAAGAGGCTCATTGGAGACCTTGATTTGGTTGAAACCAATCTTGTCAGCCTCGAGCACAGGCGCAGAGTAGCCAGTCTTTCGGTATTCTATAGGATACATTTCGGTGAGTGTGCGCAGAAATTACACGCTTCAATTCCTCCCTCTCCTTTCCACCATAGGACTACCAGGCTATCTGCGGGTTTTCATCCATATTCGATATTCCACGCATTAGAACCAAACGGGTTGCTTCATCTTTTGTAATGCGTACAGCAAAGGAGTGGAATAATTTGCCAGCGTCTATCTTTCCGTTCGAATACAATCTGGGCGTCTTCAAGGCAAGTGTGAATAGGCTTTTGTTCCGCTAAGACAGTGCGATTTACCATCTAAGGCTGCATCACCACTTACCACCAGGTGAGATTGTGTTCAAGCACTGGCTTATAATAAGTAAAAAAAAGAGCTTATCCATTTTAAAAATCAGTGAAATATATATTTAAAAAATTAAATGTACAAATATACAGGGTATTTTTGAAACGCTCCCGAAAACGAAGACAGATGATAGTACTAAGGATACCTATGATGATGGGTCACAAAGAAATTCGATCCCGAGGAAAAAATCATCTTTTCACAACGTTTTATTAACTTTATTCACGCTCCATCATGTTATTACAGTTATTTGAAACGATATTTCACAAAAAAAATTCATGAAAATACTGAAACATAAAACCAGCAGTGAAACTTTAAAAGAAAATCAGCTGACAATAGGGTCAATATCCTCGCGGGCGCTCGAACTCTTACCTAGATCGGTACGAAACAATGCATTAGGTATACTACTTACTCACTCTACCCTTCCTTTCACACACACGCTGCTTCGTGTCGCCTCGCGCTGTGGAATTTACATGCTTCAAGGACGTTACAATAATTTTAGTTTTTGAGACAGTGCCTTGTTGACTATCACGAGCGATAGTTCAATTGTTTTGTTTATTAAATTATTGTCGTTATAACTTGTTATTTATTAATTAATGATGTTGTTCTTGTTGTTACGTTTTGTGTTTTTTGTTTTGTTTTAATAATGCCTAACGCGTAGGTACATTTATAGTGCTTGTGAATACGGCAACATGTTAATGTGCCTTGAAGAATCTTATAAGGCCACGGAGGATCGGTAAGCTGTTTCATACCTAATTTTTTTTAAATAACTTAGTACTGAACTGATCTGAATAGGTACATAACTGAATACATCAGAATAATAAACATACCTACACAATGGATAAAAAAGCATGACTCTAACCTTGTTAACATTTTATTTAAGTATTTTTTTCATTAGCGGGGAATCGAACCAGTTATTTGGTTTATTTAACCTGTGAATTCGAATTAAAGTGGCTACGTGGAGACAAGCACAGTGGCAAAATAGTAGGTTAAGTAGATAAGTTAGGTATTTAGACAAGTGTTGTAAATTATTAGGTATTGTGGTACCATCGCTAGTTGCGGGCCGCGCGAATTCGGCGTTCGCGCGTACATTGACCCGTAGTCAGCTGATTGTAATTCAGTAATTCCACTGCTGGTTTTATGTTTCAGTATTTTCATGATTTTTTGTGAAATATCGTTTTAAATAACTGTAATAACATGATGGAGCGTGAATAAAGTTAATAAAACGTTGTGAAAAGATGATTTTTTTTTCCTCGGGATCGAATTTTTTTGTGACCCATCATCATAGGTATCCTTATTACTATCATCTGTCTTCGTTTTCGGGAGCGTTTCAAAAATACCCTGTATATATATACATTGTTTTAGTTTTTAATAAATATCAAATAAAAATTATCAATATATTTATTTATCAATAATCAATAAATCAAAAATGTATCGATCAACGTCCCAACCCTATCCCATCACTATGGTTCGGTGCATTCTAAGTTTGACCTTGAAATTTTCAATCACAGCGCATTTGACGTTTAAAAATGCGTTATGATTATAATTAGAACTAATGATATGAGTATAATTTTTATAAATGAATAATAAACGTATTATGAGTACCTAAATAATTATTGTTGCTCTCCAATTTTGTAAAAACACCTTGATGATAGCCCAGTTTCAAGGAATAGATGGAATAGCTAATATTTTGTTAATCTTAAACGACTTATTTGATATCTTAGATTCGAAAGTGCATGGATATGGACTAAAAAGGGCACTAAACGCTGAAAACTTTGAAGTTATTTTATCAAAACTCGAAATGTGCAAAAGTGTGTGGATGAATTTGACAACTAATTTCAAAAATAGGCAGACGCGATTAATTGATACACCGAGATTTACTAAAAAATATTTAATGAATTGATAAAGAACCAGCGATGTCCTTATTTATCGTTTCACCGTATCAACCAAGACCACATTGAACTGTTTTTTTTGCAATATGAGATCACATGGAGGAGCTAATAACAACCCAAAGCCAAAACAGTTTTATGGTTTTAGAGAAAAATGCTTGTACACATGGAACTGCAAGAACTCAATACCGGTAATTTTATAGCATTAGAACATATTGCCATATTAACTGTTCTTCAGCTATAAAACGTAAAAATATGACGACTGAAAGGGGTGAAACATGCGAGACTGAAGAACGCGTTGATGAAACTTTTATTGATTCCTTACATCATATTCCGTTATCTCAGTTTTCAGAAAGCATAATAGAATATCTCAGTGGCGCTGTTGTACATTACTTAATAAAGAAAATCAAATGTAATACGTGCGTTAAATCTTTAATATCCCTGGATGAGAAAAAACCAATTTGATTTACGCAAGAGATGCAGGAGGACTACTGTTCCCGTCCAACATGGTCACCAAAATTTGCAGATAATCTGAACAAGTCATTCAAAGCTCAATCGATTCAAATCAAGGTTCTAAAATATATTACAAAGACAAATTCTGTTTTGTAATACAAAAATTAAGCAGTTTTGTTAATGAGGATATTTATCCTGAAATAAAAAATCACCAATTCAATCACGACAGTTGTAATCACGTCATTGGTTCAGCTAAAAGTGTCATGGAAAAATACATAGACATAAGATTATTTTACTTATCCAGGTAGACAGATCCTAAGATTTCTGCGAGACAATTTTATGCTAAGCTGACCGCCTTCAGTTGTTAGGGGTTGAATTTTCTCCGAACCTCAACTATGGGCGGTTCATTGAGTCCAGAGCCAAAGTAGCCGCAAGGAAACTTGGTGTCCTTGCAAGGGTGCGGCGGTACTTCACGCCGGGGCAGCTTCTTACCTTATATAAAGCGCAAGTCCGGTCGTGCATGGAGTACTGCTGTCACATATGGGCTGGTGCTGCAAAATGCCACCTGGCAGCGTTGGACTCAGTGGAGAGACGTG
This sequence comes from Parnassius orleans, assembly GCA_029286625.1. NCBI lineage: Eukaryota > Metazoa > Arthropoda > Insecta > Lepidoptera > Papilionidae > Parnassius > Parnassius orleans. The sequence goes on along the minus strand of JAGSMP010000478.1, from coordinate 131,722 downwards.
CTAAGAGGCTCATTGGAGACCTTGATTTGGTTGAAACCAATCTTGTCACCGAGGTTGTATGGGTTACCAAAAATACACAAACCAAATGCTCCACTACGTCCTATAGTGAGCCAGATCGACTCACCAACTTATAAATTGGCTCAACACTTGGCAAAAGTTCTGTCACCGCTGAGAGGACAAACCAAAGCACACACGAAGGATTCGTACCATTTTGTTAGTGAGATAAAAGACCTACATCTCGCTGACAATGAAACTATGGTCAGTTTTGATGTTCAGTCACTATTTACATGCTTACCTATTGAAGACTGCATCTCAATTGTAACCAGGAAGCTAGAAGAATATAATATATGCCTACAGAATATGCATTACTATTAAAACATTGCCTTACATCTGGCTATCTATTGTGGAGGGAGGAGTTCTACAAGCAAGTAGATGGCGTAGCAAAGGGTTCACCCGTATCTCCCATAGTCGCAGACATATTCATGGAGGACAGGAGAAGGACAGACAAAAAAAGAAAGACAGAAGGAGGAGAAAGCCCTTCTTACTGCTCCTGTATATCCAAGATTCTACAAGCGGTACGTAGACGACACTTTCACAATTTTACCATCTGACAAAGTAACTGCATTTTTAAACCACCTTAATTCCATAAATTCTAAAATACAATTCACAATGGAGTTAGAGGCAAACAATTCTTTAGCTTTCCTAGATGTTTTAGTCATCCGAAATCCTGATAACACTATTGGTCACACTGTGTATAGAAAAAAGACCCATACCAACCGATATTTAAATGGTGAATCGCACCATCATCCATCACAGTTAGCTACCGTGGGAAAATCTTTGTTTCAGAGAGCACGAGGGATCTGTGACAGAAAACATCTGGCCGCCGAGCTTCAGCACGTCGAGCAAGTATTGCAAGACAACAAGCTTCGGGTCCCGCGCCTACGTCACAGTGACCGAGTGAAGCCGGCCACAGTCGAGCGTGTGCCTGCTGTACTACCCTATGTCAGAGAAGTCACAGACAAGGTTACATTTTGAAGCGAGTTTCTATTAAAACATACTTCAAGCCGCCGAAGTAGATTAGTCAATTTTACCATCCGTCAAGTGTAATATCCTCTACAAGATGCAGGAGTGTACAAGCTTGATTGTGAATGTGGTCTCTCTTACATAGGACAAACAAAAGATCCATTAAAACCGCGTGAAAGAACATATAGCTGACGTGAGGCACCGACGCTCTGGGAAGTCTGCAGTCTGTGAACATGTTCAAGATCGTCCCGCCATTACATCAGATTTGATAGACCACAAATCCTCGCAAAAGAACACCGATTCCTACCAAGGATGATACGCGAGGCTATTGAAATTAAAAACATCCTAATTTCAATAGAGAAGATGGATGGGTGCTGCCATCTGCTTGGGATCCTATAATTAACAAAATTAAATCCAAACCCAAGCATACCACTGCAAGACTTCAAGATACTGTAAGCTCATTCTGCGTAGATCGGACCAAAAATTAATATTCAAAAAAACTGAAGGTAGCCGGGCTAACTATGACATTAGGACGTCAAACACCTCAGTCCCCCCCGTGACCATGGGTGCTGTAAAGCACCCGAAACGTCGGGAATCAAAATTAGTAAAATTAAACGCGAAAAAATCCGTAAAAATAGTTTTATTCAATGTGTAGTGTTCGCGTAAATATAAGAAATCATTTTACAAACTGTTTTAGGAACTGAGTTTTACAACAAGAAACTTAAGAATTTGTTCAATTATTATAAAATAAATAATTACTCTACATATTCTAATAAAAAACCTCTATAGTTGAAAGGTTTTAGGACATTTAAAGGTATTATGTATAGACATTTTAGTTTAAAAGGAAACTATGTATTGTATAGACGCGATATTCTATCAAAATAAATAGAAACATATAATGACATAGTGCATAGTACAAAAGGTTTGAGTAACAAAGAACAAATATTGCAAAAATATAAAAAAGTGTTTTGATAAAAAGCTAGTACAAAAAATATCTAAACTGAAAATTGGAGATTATTAACGTATTAGTAAGTATAAAGGAACTTTTTAATAAGGATTTACAACAAAGTGGTTGACTGAAATATTGAAAATTATAAAATTCAGAACACAGATCCCACCACCTACCTCAGAGAAGATACTAGGAAACATCCTATATTGGGATCATTTTATATCCAAGAACTACAAAAACTAAACATCCTGATATTTAACTTGATGAAAAGGTTATAAAAAAGAAAGGAAATAAGCTTTTCGTGAAATTGTTAGGTTTGCCTTGGAATGAAAACAGTTGAATAGGTAAATCAAAAGTTTTATAAGCAAATAATATAAATTACACTCTCATTCTGATATTAACTCTCCGATAAGAAAGATTTTTTATGTAATTTTATTTTGAATAATAAAAATCAAATATTTTATTATTAATATAACAATAATGGTGAAATAAAAACAAATAAAAAAAGTGAAAAACAAAATATTAAAGGCGCTGGGATGAATAAAACTTTTAAAAATATAGTTTCAATTACAAAAAATAAACATATGAAAAAGTTTAAGCCCCAATGCAAGAAAGCGGCTATCGATCTCGCCATGACTGTAGTTAAGGAATTGGCTTCAGACCAAACTCGTCTGTGAGCCCACCGCATGTGATACCTGTTCCAAAAGTTGGTGGATTTTTACCGTTCATACCAATATTTGCTGGACTATCTGATGCTGGAGGTTTGTCAGGCGGGGCAGCTGGCATTGCTAAAGCAGTCAATGCTATTAAATCTGCTAAGGAACGCTTGCAACAATTAAAACGACATAATAAGAAAATGGAATTCATATGTTTAGGAAAAGGACTACGTCTCAAAGAGCATGGTGACGGTCTGGGAGTTTATGTAAATAATAAAAAAATTAAATCATATGCTACCCATGAGAGCACTTTCTAATATAGATTTACTTAAATATAGCCATTACATCCCATTTTTCAGAGGAGTGATTATGAGGGATGAATTACCTATTTATCCATTAAAAAAGGAATGTGCCTTATCTTGACAGTCCTGAGAATGCTGGAACTCATTGGGTAGCCTATGCAAAACTAGATAATTATGTAGAGTATTATGATAGTTATGGCAATTTAAAGCCTCCGGAAGAATTCATCAAATACATAAACTGAATATATTTTATAATGACTGATACCTCATGGCTAGCAGATTTGGGGTTTCACTCAGAACCTCAAATTTCATTTAACAGTTCCATTGGTTACGGCATATGTGTAATAAATACTAATAGTAAGTCAACTCCTTTGTTATACCGCAAAATACCTACAAGACTGTCTCGACGTCTAGTCGTTATAAATATGCAAGTGTAGTCACAAAAACATTTCCTTATATAATATTTCATAACATTATATTTTATCTGTAATCCTCGTAATAATATACTTTTCTATACAAAGATACAAACTAATTACTACTTTACAAAACTACTTGTGTTCCGCAGCTTCACCTGATTTGTCGTGATGGAAACAAAAGCTTGTGCTGGTAGGTACCTACCTAATTTTACTATAGTTTACCTATATAGCAGTATCTCAGGTGTTCCGCTTAAAATATTTGATAGGGGGTTGAACAGAATAAATAAAATAGGTTAAAATTGTACGTTGGTTCTGTTTATTCAACCGCCTCATTACAGATTTGCAACCGACAAATATTTACGACATTTATTATTGGGTTTTTTAATTGTCTTTTGTTGAATTTAATGATACAATGAATTCTCATCCTTACATATCATCCAATTAAAAATCATGATGAAAGGGATCACATGGTTATTAGAATTCAATTTTACTTAAAGCGTCATACAATATTTCCCAATATTACAAAACAATTTCGAGTAATATCATGTTACTGGGTGAACATCAAAAGCATGCAACTGATTCCGTGTACGTGACGCTCCTAAACGGGCGTACCGGTACGCAAGCGAAGCCGATCGGTACTAACTCAGACATCGCGGGCAGGGGGGTTTACTCCGCTCTTCTTCATATCGCGCCCCATCGTTGTTCCGTCTAGTCGCCGAGTTTACTCATTATTAGTATTTATTTATTACACATATGGTTACGGCGAGGATCGAATTCAGATATCACGCGTTCTATGACATTTACGCCGAACGCTTATCCACTGAGCTAATATGGCTCCATAGTATTTTTAGAATAAAAGTTTAATCAAGAGTAGACCCTACTTGCCTCAGCTTGCATGGCTTTATCATTTATTCAAACATCCACTCCTGAACAAAGGCCTCCCGCATAGATCGCCTTCTAGGGACAATATTTGTCACAGTCGCTACGCTTGGCAGGCGAGTTTTAATCAGAAAGATACTGCAGCTTACCTTCTCTTTCAGTTTCCCACTGTCGCCTCTTAAGACACCCACGGGTTGATATGGGCTAGTGCATTCTCTTACGCCGTCACTACAAGGTCATTTATGGAAGATGAAGTTAATTTATGATGCACCTTATCAGTTATCATTTTGTCATACATTCCAGTGGTAAGTTCCTTGATATATGTGCCAGAAACGTTTTTACACGGCACAGATAATTAAATATTTTGAATGGTTGATGTAAATAAAAATTTCATAGGACTAGAGTGACCCGAATCTCGAGTTAGATCCCCGCTGGCATCAATGAAATTCTCATACGCAATTTTAATATTGATGTTTATCGTTTGCTCGGTATTGAAGAAAACATTATTCAGTAGCTTGCATGCTTAGGAAATAAAACTTGGTTGAGAAATAAACAGTCCAAGGATATGTGAAGTCGTCAACACACATTGAATCCGGACTTACTACTCCATAAAACTCTCGGAAATGAGAGGAGGCCTATGCCCCGCCAGCCCAGGGACCTATATATTTATTTATTTTATACTGCTTTATAATTTTGGAACTCGGACAAATTATTGTCTTTATTGTAAATTATTGAACATTAATATTAATTAATATTATATTAACCAAGAGTTAAGTAGTAACTCAATGGATCAGTGAGCTGAAGACGTAATGGGCTGGTCATTTAGCTCGAAGCAACGACAACCAATGGGTAGGAAAGGCAGCCTCGTACCGGTAAACGAAGTCTAAATTGGCCACTAGAAGAAGTGACATTCAGACACACAACTAACATACCCGTTAAGCACTCCAGGTAAGCTTTAAATGCTTGTGTTGGTAGTGGTTCACGACATTAGTCGAATGGTGGATTCGAACCCACGACTTTTTGAGTTAGTGGTCTGCACCATACCATTAAGCTACTATATTAAATATAATGTTGCAAGTATGACTCCCGTCGAAGCTTGTTATTGCAAAACACTTACGAAAATTTGGGAGTTCCTCCTCATCACAATTTCCGAGCAACCTTTTCGGAATCTAATTTGCAGTAAATTTTAACAATGTGCTTTACTGCTGGTATTTAATTTGCGTAAAGTGTTTACTTTTTTATTCGATGAAGTTTCACCGAAGAAAATCACTTTATTGAAGAACAAATATGTATTTTATTTAAAACTAATTCAAACTATTCCAACATCTTTTTATAATAAAATTATTCGACTAAGGTCGCCTTATTTGTTTACTCTGAACTTCATGCTACTCTGTATGATCAAAACTGTATTGTTCCATTGCAATTCTCATGGATCCTGCTGGATGAAGGAATTATTACCTAGTTTACGCTAAACGCAAAATAGTCAGATTGGCGACTGAGAGTAACGCCAAAATTCAAAACGTCAGGAATACCTGACGTAGCAATAGCAATCGCCAATCCTAAGTGGATACTAAATGCAATGATAATTGTAAGTCCTCCTTACAACGGAAGAGGTCCAAATCCAACATTTAACTTTTCTGAGCTGAGACAAAGAGTGTATAAGATATTTCTATTTATTTTACAAAATAATATTATGTTTATACATTTTCCATAGTCGTCTCTTGTCTGTGTCGTACCCACGGAACAAAATTGGATTTTTTTTATTATTAAACTAGACTCACTCTTGACCTCCATCTGGCCCGAGGGCAAAGATGAGGTCTACCATGGAGCGAGTTTGCCCAGGAGAAGCCTGTTAACACGCACCTTGAAGAGGTTAAGGTTATATGCACTCATAAAAACAGACGCCGGCAGGGCATTCCACTCCTTGGCTGTGCGCATTATGAAAGAAGACTTATAGCGCTTAGATAATAATGATGATGATGGATCTTACCACATCAAAGCTAATTTGACTTAATATTTTCAGTTGTTACAATTCTAGTCCAAAAACTAGAAGAAGAATTGAGTCAAGTTACTCACATGAAATTGAAATTAATTTTTATTTTCATGTTATTAAATTAAACAATTTTTGCAAAAAAATATATTGATCAAGAACTTGTTACCTGTAAATAATTCGATGTATGAGATAAAAGCAAAATGACGTCATTTATTTCAGTTAAAAAAATAACAAATTGCAATTATCAATATCAAACTGGAAAAGCAAAACACATCTTACAAAATTATAACTTAAAAGTAAGTGAATGATCTAATTTGAGTTTGTACGTCGTAAGTCAAGCCAAAAAAGTTCATCACTCATGATAGTACCTCACTCACTGTGGCGGCTCGGGGCTAAGTGTTCGCCGTAAATTGCGGTTCGATACCCGACGCCACTAATAAAATATTTTAAAATATCAACATTAAGATTATTTGCTATATGTGCTGATTGACGTGTTAGCTGGTGAAGGAAAACTTCGAGAGTAACTCTTCATCTAATTCTAAGGAACAAAAAATATTTCTCTTTATTTATCTTTATATGTAACAGGACTTAAATTCAACGTGACCTATTTACACACAAAATAACCTTTTTAGAATAAGGGTGACAAAAATAAGCAAACAGTCCACCTAATGGTAAGTAGAATCTGTAGTCCATAGATATCTTCATCTATTACCGATTAAAAACCAAAATGCACATACGTTTTCACCCCTGAGGACTAATATTACGAAACGAGACATACATTTATGTCTGGTTTTCAGTGAAAAGGGTCTCTGCTTCTCTGCACTTACCACACGAAACATTTGCTATTGTACTTTGGTATTCTGTGGACTTTTAATAAGAAGTAAAAGCCGACTTTAAATAATTTAAAAGACTAAAATAATTTTCACACAGCTTTTGAAGTCAAGGGTTTTAAGTTATTTGAAGTCGATTTATTCTTTTATAAAATCTTAATTATTTGACCATTTTAAGTGGACTACGGAATATAACAGGGTAAAGTTCAAGTTAACGACTAGAATACCGTCATAATATTTATATGAAAAACCTTAATACCACATTTTATATGAGACCATTCCAGAAGTATAACTTATTTAATAAAACGAGAATTATTCGCAATTGACTAAAATATAAAATTTAAATTTGGAATTAATGAAAGAATCTTTTCATCATTAAATTGCTGCAAAATGAATGAAATATAATACGTCTATAATATTTGAGAATGTTGCTATAAATTAGTGGAAGAGGACCAAATTCTGTCACTCGAATATATCATAGCCCACAAATGAGCGTTCTTTCTACAGATTTCGCTTTGAAAAGCTATCGCTATAATCGTATTTGTGTCATATTAATTATGTGTTCGATCGGATAAGCGGAAGAGTATAATTGGGATGTGCGCGATATAGCTCCGAATGATATCACGATCCAAATAATATAATAGGGCTGAACAAACTTTAAATACATATTGATCAATAATAAGAAAGCTTAAATTTGCATTTTGATAATCTAGTATTTGTTTAATTGCTGCATCTACGTTAAACTCTCGCCACTTCTCTTCGCTCAGCATTGCGACCAAAAGCATTGAACGTTACCGAGGGTCCAGTTTAACGGAAGCCATAAGATTTTTCTGGCATTCCTATAATAGTCACCTATTAATACATCGACAACATCGTATATTTAATATAAACCATTGATAATTAAACATCAATGGCTTATATTAAGTATACGATTTAATCCACCGTATCTTAATAAATTGTTCGTAGTGTGACTTTCACATGCAGACAAATGTGCAAACATTCGTATCAAGAACTTAAGAGCGCGTATTTAAGTCTCCGTCTCAACGCAGCGATTGTAACTGATGGACAATTGCCCACTCCGCTCTTAGTCCGTGAATCGCGCGAAAGCTCGGAGAGTCGCGAATATTGTGTGAACACAACATGATGTAGTTCGAATTCAAATGCTATGGACAACCGTATCTTTCGCGCAATAAAAATGATGTATGCGCCATAATAATTTTATATGCATATCTATTATTGATGTATATCTCTATAGATATATATTATTTATGTATATCTCGAAAATTATAGCAAATTAAAAAAATATAAATAATTGGTGAAGCACACAATCAGTTGTCATTGATTGTATATGACAAACAAATTTTTGTCCCTGAAATCCACACCCTATTGAGAACAAAACCAAAATTGCCGAAAACCTGAGGTAACTTGATTTTTTCCTTTCGAGAAATATTATCCTTACTCGAAAACTAGACATTGAATAAAACTTATTTTATCGCATTTAATTTAACTATATTTACTTATTTTAATTCCCGACGTTTCGGGTCCTTTACAGCACCCCTGTTCATGGGGCGGGGACTGAGGTGCTTAGTTATAATATTATCCTATTATATATATTTGAAAAATTACAGCACTTAATAAACTAATAATGAATCATCCTTAGATGCTTTGTTTCTAGTTTTGAAATTGATTTACTGTAGTAATATTCAATTCTATTTAGCGTGACTGTTGTGTGCAGCCTTACGAGTAACAAATCCAACGCCATCTGAAATAATTCGATACGTCATAAACTGATAATGTTTCCAAAGATAAATAATCAAATTACATCATAATAATATTATATAATTAACGGGAGATTTGTGTACGAGGCGTGCTAATTTAATATGCGAAGAACATGTAATGTTATACGTTTACCGAGCGTGATACTTTATTCGGCTCTTACATTTAACATAAAATGTAATAATATCTATTTATAAGCCTTCCAGCATATTGATAATATTAGAATAAATGTTGCACACAAACTTACTGCAATAAACAAATTACATAAACTGCAAAATAAAATAAAATAAGGAATATGGAAATAAAGAAGAAATAAATAGGTTCTAGAGTGCCAGCCTCATACTGGATATCTGAGTGTAGGACGCCCCTCCCCTATTTGTAGTGACGACCTGGTAAGAGATGCAAGAAGTAGATGGATGCAAGTGGCTCAGGACCGTGCTTTGTGGCATTCCTTGGAGGAGGCGTTTGCTTAGCAGTGGACTTGAAAAGAGATGTAATGATAATGACTATCTTAATATTTTAAGCAAGCAATTCTAGCATATAAAACGTGTACTCCATTCTTACCTATATGTGTACAGATTATAAGAGGCCAGTGGGACGTATATATACTGTATCTTAAGTAAATAACTTTTTTATTCAATATAGATTATAAATAATACTTATTGAAAGTCACTCTTTTCTTTAATTTTAAGTTTCTGTGGCAGGAATTCAACCAATAGCAGAGCGCCATTGATAATGTTCATACGTTATATCCAATCACAAGCCACTATCGGCTTTGGGTAATCGCGCCGATTCTTTGGCGTATTAAAAATTAGAAAATTGTGACGATTTTAGAACCAACGCAGGAAAGGAGTTTTGACGGGAAATTGAGAGCCATCGGATTGTTATTCCTGAATTCTCGTGTATGTAATGGTTTGAAGTGAATTTTGTGTATTAAATGTCTGCGCATGTTTTACTATTACTATTAGTGGAAACTATGTTACAAATGCTTTAATGGTGATATAAAGTTTTTTATCCAATTTGACGGCTTGATATAATAACGTCATAAGTTATATGCTGGATGAATGTCGTCGAAATATCTCAACAATATTAGCAATATGACGTAGAATATAATAAGAAGTATAATTGTGAAAAATTTAGTGAATAAAATGCACATCAGACTAGGATGTATGATTTAAGACCTTTGCGTGCCTTAATTGGTAAATCGTAACAACAACAACAACATAACAACGCGGGAAAGAGCTGGTAGTTCGAAGGTTTTGGCGGGAAATTAAACGCTTGCGGATTTCTGCTCCTGTATTATTGTGTAAATAATGGTTTGAAGTAGATTTTGATAAGTGAAAGTGCAATTTTGTATATAAAGCGCATGTGAAAATGATTAAGCAAGTGTTCCGATAGTGATGTAAATTTCAAGTTATTGGGCTTATTGAAGCACCTTGAGATTCTATGGAATCGAAGAACCATTATGTTTTTGAGTGTGATACAGGTATCATAGTATGTTATTATCTAATTAATATAGGGAACGCTTGACGCCAGACTGTTGTTGTTAGTGTTGCCAAGTGTCCCGATTTGCGTGGGACGTCCCGATTTTCAGGGGTCTGGTGATACGTCCCGATTCACCTTTGATCGGGACGCTAAATATGCCGATTTTTCACTAACCTCCTTTTTACCTTCTTAATATGTACTTCGATCTATAATTTTGACAGCAAAAATCTTCGAGCTTCAAGCTTCGTCAGCTTTTGATAGGCTGTAATAAATTAACACGTTAACTGCCATTAAAAAGCACAAAAATGCACATTTTCCGTTCAGGCCATGGGGGACAATGTTGAGCGACACTGAAGCTTTCCATTCAAGCCGCGTCTGACAATGTTGACCGCGCGTCAGGCCTGTGTTCAAAACTCTCTATTGCGCCAACGGACAGCAGTATCGAGATAATTCGCTTAGAATGTGACCCGCGTGTCCCTCTATTTTATCCTACATAGCTTGGTTTTTACAAAGGGATTTAATTTAGAAAAAAATATTTTTGAAACGCTCCACTCTTTAAAAATGTAAATCACTAATAAGGGTTTTTGAGATTATAATAAAATAAAAAAATGTTCTTTTAGATAAAGTAACTGTTTATTAAAATAATTAAAAAGACAATTAAACTTAACTTATACAATAAAAATAAAAAACCTCAAAAAGCTTATCGTAGGAAAGAATGTAGGTACCTACATAATTCTTTTCCGCTAATGGACTTTTGTAAAACATTCAACACAAAGATAGGGTTCATCAGGACAGTTGGCACAAAAGGTGTTAACTTTTTAATTTTGTTTTTAGCGATTAAACGTCCTTGCGAAGCCACCATATTCTTATAGCATTTTAGGCACGCACGGCGGGTTTTACTTGAAGGTCCTTCCTCTTTCTTCAATTGGTGCTTTACTCTTCTCGTTCTTTGATTTGATGAAGTGTCATCAGTATCGAAACCTACAAATCTCTTCATAATTTCTTTTCTAAACTTATGTACTGATATCTTCTTCTTGGCCACGCTCTGATAAAGAATTAAAGCATTTACCATAGCTGTATTTAAAAGTAAATCTATGCCTAGTTTTTGTACCATTTGATGCTCTTCCTCAGATGTGTTTGATATGCTGTCATTTGGTCGGGTAAATCAACTGCACCCTTAGTTTTGTTATAATCAAGAAACGATTTTAGGCTTAGATGTTTGTTTGCGATGTTTTATGACAGTTTGAAAACGCACAGAATGTTTTGTTGAGAGAACCAACACGTCTCGCTTATCCCTCCATCTCAATACAGTGATTCCATCATTACTCTCTTTTGCTATATATTGTCCTCTTTTCAATTTCGTTGAAACTATTTCTTTGGGAAAATGCTTGCGATTCTTTCTCAAAGTGCCAACCAAATGCGTCTCGTTCTTCAAAAGTTCTCTTGCTAATCCAACGCTTGTGTACCAATTGTCGGTATATAGAGTATGCCCTTTATTTAGTAAATTATCGCATAGCGCCATAACAACCTTAGTAGCCGTAGTATTACCGTCATTGTTCTGTTTTCCACCATAAATGCTAATTTTGTATGTGTATCCAGGCAAAGTACATTGTTTGAATAACTTAATCCCATACTTATGGCGTTTTTGCTTATTGTATTGCCGAAATATAATTCGCCCGCGAAAAGGAACCACACTTTCATCTATACATAAAACTTCGCCAGGCGTGTAAGATTTTTTAAAATTTGTATTCATTACTTCCACCAAGTCTCTGACGCGATGTAAGCGATCGGTCGTATTCTCTTCAACTTCTTGTGAAAAATGAAGCATTGCGAGTAAAAATTAAAATAGAAATTGCTGTCAAATGATTTTATCTGTGGTCCAGTAATGAGCTATTTTCGGAAGCTTTACTATACCCATGTATAAAATCAGCCCAAAGAATTTTTTCATTTGAGTCAGGTTAGTAGGGACCCATCCACGAATAAGTGCTGCTTTCGAAGCTTCATTAGACATCGTTATTTCATAAAACACTATTGCATAAAATAATTTTATTTAAGATCTCGTCTGTCACCATAAGCGCAAAAAAATCAGCTGGGCATTTGTTTGTCATGGCCATGCGTAAGTTGAGCTGCATTCTAGGATACTCAGTAAAAGCAATAACTGTCCGCTGATTACCTTTAGGATCAGTCCATTTTGAAGGCGGCAAACTTCTGTCTAGGTCTTGGATGGCGCGATTAGTTTCAGCATCACTGTCTTCGCTATCAGATGGTATGACTCGACGTCGCTTCGAATGAGTAGGCTGAATATTATCTTCTTCGTCGGAACTTAAATGGAGACTTCTATTCAACAAATCGAACCCGATATTTTCGATCTGTGTTATATCTTCTTGCGTTATGTCAAAGTCGTCAAAACTATCCATTTTTGTCCATAACAATCGAATATACAACGTCATGTGCACGTCTAATCGGAAATCACGACTGCGAGCACAAATAGACGAGCGGGGAGTGAGTGAGTCGGGGGCGACGGTGGGCTGCAACATGACCGCGCGGCTCTATTTAACGGATTTTCGATATTTCGTCCGCTGAGGCCATGGGGGTCAATGTTGTGCGAAGCGTAATAAATAATAATAAAAGGTCAAAATCATTGTGTGTTAATTAAAACACGTTCTTTAATTATATAAGGTGGTTAAATAATTAATAAAAACAATCTGTGAAAAATGATAAAAATGAGGATTTTTACTTACTTGATAGCGTATAAAAGCATCGCACAACATTGACCGCGTTGGCAGTGAACGTGTTAGTAATCAAATATAAATTCCAACTAAGTACTTTTTTGTGGCATTCCTTTGGGGAGGTGGGATTCACCATTTAAATATCTGTTTGTATGGGTCTTTTTCTATACACGGTGTGACCTATGGTGTTGTTAGGATTTCGAATGACTAATACATCTAGGAAAGCTAAAGAATTATTTGCCTTTAACTCCATAGTAAATTGAATTTTAGAGTTTATGGAATTAAGATGCTCTAAAATGCAGTTACTTTGTCTGATGGTAAAATTGTGAAAGTATCGTCTACGTACCGCTTGTAGAACCTTGGAGTTACTGGTGCAGTAAGCAGGGCTTTCTCCTCAAAGTCCTCCATGAAAATATCGGCGACAATGTGAGATACCGGTGAGCCCGTGAGGCTATTGAAATTAAAAACATCCTAATTTCAATAGAGAGGAGGCTGGTACTACCACCTGCTTGGGATCCTGTAATTAATAAAATCAAAACTAAACCCAAGCATACCACTGCAAGACTTCAAGACACAGTTAGTTCATTCTGCGTAGATCGGACCAAAATTAATAATTAAAAAAGCTGAAGGTACTCCGGATTAACTTTGACATTGGGACGTCAATCACCTCAGTCCCCCGTGACCATGGGTGCTGTAAAGCACCCGAAACGTCGGGAATTAATAAAATAAGTTAATTAAACGCGATATAATCCGTAAAAGTAGTTTAATTCAATAAAATCGCCAATTATTGTTGGGCAAGTGTGGCGGACTCTCTCTTTTTTTATAAAACTGAAGTGACAAACGAACATACAGTCCACCTGATGGTAAGTGGCTACTGTGTGTGCGTGTGGCTTTCCTTGGACGCCTGGACCTAACTTCAAACAATGAAGGCTATAGATGCATTGTTACCATTGACGAATAAGATGGAATGCCTCACAGCTTGTAAGAATTGTACTACGGGCTCTCTATACCCTTCAGACCGGCAGCTCTTATACCGAATCCTCTCATATTGCAGCCAATATGTAGATCGATCTTGGATGAAAATTAGATAGTGATGCAAACTTTGCATCCAATCGTCATTTAGTGTCCAACAGCATCATCTAATGCAAGGGGAAGTAATGGAGGGTGCACCAACCATTTTGACTAAGCTTAAGTTTAAAACTTGTGTGCTACACATTTTGTAGCCCCTGCATCAGAATTATAGAGGCCTATGCCGAGCTATGAAACATAAGCTTGATTATTAATAATCTTAAACTAAAATGTTATATTGTGTCTTTAAGATTTTCTTTTCAAAAGTATTAGTCCTCACAAAAAAAATTTGCTTTTTATCACGTCCTATCAGTTATATTAATACGAAATTCTACGGAATACCATACCAGTGCCTCTATAAATTGACCAACACAGGCGGCAGCTGTCACATTTCGAATCGCGGTTAAATTAAAAGGAAAAACAACTAGACGATTTACCATTTTTCTGCTGTCTTAAATGTATTAAATAAGTCTCAACAGAATTAAAATAATCCTATAGATCTCTTTTTAGTGTCGCTTTTTCGTTTCATCGAGTTTCAAATCACAACGGTTCTTAAGAAGCTTTCACTTAAAATAACACCTTGTCACTATCATCATCACAACCCTTCTCAAGCCTATTGCTGTGTGTATAGGCTTCCCCCAAAGAATACCACAAAACACGGTGCTAAGCCACCTGCATGCATCGGCTTCCTGCATCTCTTACCAGGCCATTGTTGCTCCATTTAGTAGGTGGCCGCCCTGCACCCCGCTTACCGGTAAGAGGCTGCCTATCGAGAACTTTTCTTTCCCATCGGTTAGCAGTTCTTCAAGTTACGTGGCTGGCCCATTGTCACTACAGCTTACTGGTTCTTTGGGCTATGTTGCTAACTCTGTGCATTTTTTTAAAAGCATCACCAACATATGTATACATTGTTAAAATTATAATTTACATACATACGTAGATAGGGTATTACTTTAAATGCTACAAACTATTATAGGTGATTACAACATGCACTGGAATAAACATCAAGAATAACACTTACACTTACAGCAAACTAAAACGTTAAAAAAAAAAACTTAATCTATTACATTTGCGTTATGTTTGAGTAGTTCTTTTTTGAGCCTGTTAGGTGAGTCGGGATTAATATCAAATGCATAGGAAAGTTCACTGATCAATTTACTTAACCTAGAGATCGGGGAATTTGCGCCAAATACCGTTCTACGAAGAGGTGGTCTAATAGGAATTATTCTCTTACGGGGGTACCTATGTGGTACGCGAAATTTTATCTTATTCAACAATTGAGGGTAAATAATTTTATTATTTAATAATTTGCTTAAGAAGATATCCATACCAGAAGTATGAAGTAACGTAAAAGACTAACCTTAGTTTTACAAAAGAGCTATTATAAGATTTATTTTTACAAAACTGATTATTATTTTTTTGTCCTGAAGTCCTATTTAAAAAATATAGACATTTTCCACAAAGTCAAAGTCTTTTAGATCTGTAAATACTTTTCAGTTAAAATAGCCAAAATAAAATAAAGCTAGTAGTTTCAAAGAAAGTATGTCAGTTACATGAAATAACAATGTATAGCAGTGCTTTACGACAACAAATTTTATGCTGAAACTGACAGTATTCACAACATAAGGAACATCCTTACATGTTCCTTATGTGTATTTTTGAAGTAAAGGTCTCTTAACGATGAACTTTGTATTGCGCTTTGTAATTAACAAATTATGTATTAAACATATCTATTACATTTATGGATCCGTGGTAGTTCAGAGGCTAAGCGCTCGCTGTAAAAAATTACAGTACGCGAGCAACCTGGGTTCGATCCTCTTCGGCACCAATGAAATTGTTAATTGCAATTTTAAGTGCTGATTTACCACGTGTTAGGCGGTGAAGGAAAACATCGTAAGGAAACCTGCATGTCTGAGAAACAAGAAAAAAATATTTTGAAGACATGTGAATTTCGCCAACAGGCAGCGCGACGGTCATTTACTTGCCCTAAAACGCTCTCAGAAATGAGAGGAGGCCTGTGCCCAGGAGTGGAACGTACTCGTATATATGCTGTAAATTTAACTTTAACTTTATTACGTTCATAAGCTACTGTGTCTATGCAATTTAGCCCAAAATTACTTCCTGATATAAAAGATGAACTAATTACGTATATAAACGAAATCATAAAAAGAAATCAAAACTTTTATTCGTGCTTATAATTAATCCTTCTTCAATTGCAAATTATAAACCGTAAGAAAATTAATGGCTTCCGCTTGCTACTGAACTTAATACGGGTATTTAACTTAGGCTTTCAGCTCATAATACAGTCTGTTAAACCGAAGTAGAGTTTAGGTTCTTTGTTTATAGATTATCTTGTTTCGGTCTTTTTAGTGCATTACTTTGGAATTGCCTTTTTTGCAGTCGAATTTTTGATTTTTTTAATTATTTATTTTATTGTTTTATCATATTCTTTATCAGTCTCTTCATCGTCGGCTCAATTATTTTTTTATAGAATAAGGATGACAAACAAGCACACAGTCCCTTGAAAGTAAATGGATGCTGTGGCCCATAGACATCTTTTACATCTTTTTTGAAGCTATACTTCTTTTGGCGCGTTTGGGAAAAATGATGAGAGTGTACGATGCGCGCGCACACTGACTCCTAAAAACGACACCATGAAGTTGTTACGATGCGCGCACACCGAAACCTAAAAGCGACAACTTCAGTTGGTAATTGTCAAGTTTTCGTGAGAAATGATAACTATATTCAAGGTCACAGAACACAATTACTCTCTACTGAGAGAAGAATAACATCTTCAAACAAAAAAATATAACACGCATATCTATTAGTGTATGCTACTAGCGCCACACAATTTCAAATCTTTGTATTCTGTAACTTTTAAACTTTTTGTTTATTTGAGGCAAATTCAAGTAATTTTGGTTTAAGCCTGACAAACCTATTGGGTAATTTCACATACATTTGAGAGGTTGCACTAAAATTACTTGAATTTACTTTAGAGGAGCATGTGGGATAAAATAAAGCTATAAATAGGTATAGCTATGCAATTTTATTTTCTGGAAGACTGATTGTTTTATAAACTGTACATTATTATTGATGTTTTTAGTTGCTTTTGCATATCATATTTCCACGCATGTTATTGATATATAATATATGTTATTGTCAGATAGTTATTCTTCACAGTATATTGACGTAAATTTAAATCAGCAAAATTCTCATGGTGAAAACTTAACTCAGCCCAAATACGTGATCTGAAACAGACACAATTCGCATCAATATAGTAATGATCCCTACAAATAACGGTCAATAAATTTAAAATGTTTATAGACTTACCACAATATTGTCATAAGTTTTTCTTTTCCTATTTTAGGAAATCTGCGGAAAGTGATCAGATGATTTTGTGATTTTTGTTTGCACAACACTTAACTTACTTTCGATTATGATTACACATCGTGCATAAAATTTTAAAATAATGAATTCATTTATAGTAAATTTAGAGTCATCTCACCAAAGAGATTTAAAAAATCTTTACTGTATATTCACGACGATATTACGACTGTGTATTCGCGAGGAAATGCCTACAAACAACTATGAAGTGTTCTGAACCGATAATAATCTAAACGTAAAATAATCCTAATCTAAACCTATGAAATCAATTTGAATAAATTTCAGAAAATATTTTCAATATGAGAGACGTTGACAAACAAATGTAATTTTTTTCTACTTATTCTTTTCATAGAATTTTACTATATGGTTATGATAATATGTGAATTGATATTTATTGAAACCGAACAACATATTATTTGCAGATTACCTATAAATACAGAGACTGAAGAAAAGTGTACACAATAATATTGGCAAATAGTTCCATTTTCAAAATTTGAACTTATTTTTTTATTATATCGTTTACAAGTGGCCAGTTCTAAAAACTTTCAGTGTCGCCCTCGTAATAAAGATAAGTTAGATATTCGTCAAAAGTCGGGTGTTTACAAACTTTTTTGTGACGAATGCCACGCCGTTTACGTGGGTCAGACTGGTCGCAACTTCGAGACACGTTACAAAGAGCATTTATCCGCGTACAGGAATTGCAATCCCAATAAATCCCATTTCGCTAAACATCTCTTGGACACTGGACACAATCCTTTAAAGTCTTACATACTTGTAATAAAGGGCTGCGACTGTGTGTGCTGGAACAGTTGGAGTTATTAAAAAATAAAAATAGTAATGTTGCACTGCTGAATGAACAAACAAATGTTTCTAACTCACCTCTCTTAAACATCTTTATCATGCATAAACAACTCTCAGTCATGACCTTGCTGGATGGTCATTCGTCACCTTCACGGTGATCAGCAATTGGTTGCGTGGTTGGAGGGTAGGCGGGCGTTTCGCAGTGGTTTGTTATTAATTTAATATCAGGCGGCTGCGTACGTCAGGTGGTGACTGGTCGCATGTTTTATCGCATGACGCGGTCCCTCGCTACTTAAGTGGGGAGCGGTCGCGTCGGCGAGTCTTATAAATAGCAGCTGTTTTTGGCTTGCCGCTCACTTATCGGTCAGCCACCGTAGAATCTACTACACCTGAAGATGCCTCGTGTAGAGTCAAAACACGTGTCGTATTGTCGTGGGTGGTGTGCCTTTTCTAGTCTAGTGGTGGTGGGAGTAGTGGCAATTGAGGGAGGGCGGGAGGTGCTCTTCAAACTAGGTAAGACACATCATTTTATTTTATTGAGCGGATATTGGCAAAGTAAATTTTGCAACTTCATCATCATCATCATCATTACAGCCATTCACAAGTCCACTGCTGAACATACCTCAAAAATACAAAACGGTCCTGAGCCACCTGCATCCATCGACATGTCTACCAGGTCGTCACAATAACAGTGGTAGCCACCAAAATTTTTCCCCATCGGTTGTCGGTTCTTCGAGATGGAATTGCCACTTCAGTACTAAGTTGGGCTATGTCGGTCACGTTGGTCTACTGCGGATAACCTCATTTCTAAGTTTATCACGCAGTGAGATAGCATAGTCCATAGTCGCTGAGCGATGAGCTTCATCCGGCCAGCAGTGAAGGACCACGTCTCAGTTCCGTATGTCATCACTGGCAACACGCACTGGTTGTACAGCCTCGTTTTCAAGTTTTGAGGTATACCTGACGAGAAGATGTGTTAACATAAATAAATTACAAAATTCCTCAAACAATAATATAAAGCTGATAAATACAATAAATACATAATCACATCATTTATCCTAATGGTGTCCGAACGATTGAGATAAGTAATGCTCTTTAAGTAGTCGCTTAAAGATTACAATAGATTGTGCTTCACGTATATTCAAAGGCAGGGCATTCCAGAGCTTAATAGTCTGGACAGTAAAAGATTTATTAAAAAATGATGATTTATGAGTTGGTACCCTTAAAATGATTTTTCTAGAAGAGCGTAGAGGTTCCCCCGGAAGGCCCACAAAATTAAACTTCTCCTTTAGATAGGGAGGAGCAGAAGGGTGAAATAATACACAGTACAGAATAGAAAAAATATGCATGTTCCGGCGAAGTCGGATAGGTAACCACTTGAGACGTATCGAAATTGGGATATATGATCAAATTTGCGCAATCCAAATATGAACTGAATACTAGTATTTTGAAGTCTCTCAAGCTTATTTAGCCGGTCCTCAGTTATGTCTACATAGCTTGTATCAGCATAGTCGAGAATCGGAAGGAAAAGAGACTGTGCGAGCATAATTTTTGTAGGAATGGGAAGAAATGATCGAAGGCGACGCAGTGAACAAAGAGCGACAAAGGTTTTCTTACTCACCTCATTCAGTTGGCTTATCTAATTTAAGGAATTATCAATATAAATACCAAGATTTTATACCTTGTCAAAGTAAGGGATTACAACTCCATCGAGTACGATAGGTGGTATGGAGAACCAGTCAATTCTTGAGATAAAGCTCTGGCTACCAATAATGATAGCCTGTGACTTTTTAGGATTGACATTTAGGCCATATGATTTACTCCAATCATGAATAATATTTAGATCGTTATTCAATGTAGCGATTGCATTTGGCAAATTCTCAAGAGTTGACTGGGTGTAAATCTGGACATCTTCCGCATACATGTGGTAGAGAGAAGATATTTTATGAGTAATTGAATTGATGAAAATGGAAAAGAGTAAAAGTGACAACACGCCGCCCTGCGGCACGCCTGCAGTAACTTCACACCAAGATGAGTGAGTTTCATCGACACTAATACACTGCCGACGGCCACAGAGATAACTTTGAAACCAGTTAGTTACTGATGGAGATATGTTAAGGGAACACAACAGACTCAACAGTATATCAAAGTCAACAGTATTGAACGCATTACTGAAATCCAGCAAGGTCATGACTGTGAGTTATTTATTATCCATACCCCACCGTATGTCATCAGTAACTTTGATTAAGGCAGTAGCCGTACTATGACCAGGACGGAAACCGGATTGTAAAAAATTTAATAAATTATGCTTAGTAAGGAAAAGGGTCAGCTGTTGGCAAATTAGTTTTTCAAGGACTTTAGAAAGGAAAGGTAAGATCGAGATGGGATGGAAATCAGAGAGGTTGACGGGATTATATCTCTTCGGAAGGGTTATAACATGAGCACTCTTCCAGGCTGGAGGGAATGTAGAGGAAGAGAGACATGCATCATGTAAATAAGTGATAATGGTAGTGATAACATTAAGGAGACGAACAATAATATTACGGCTAATGTTGTCGCTACCAACAGCATTTAAGGAGATGGATAATATGATCTTTTTAACATCACATACAGTAAAGTCACCCATCAAAATAGTGTGACTATACGTAGGGACTAGTGATTCTAAAAGAGATTCGAAAGAATCTCTATTTAAAATAGTTTATAGAAAGCGAGGGACTGTAGAAAACTCCAAGTGGATTTTATTCTGAGACAAGGAGACCTCAACAAGCAAATTCTGAGCAGAATCAACAGGAGGTTGTTGACTTGATGAACTAAAAATTTTAAATGGAAAGTAGGATCTAAGATAGATCGCCACACCCCCACAGCCCCTATTAGTGCGATCATTTCTAATTAGATGAAACCAGGCAAAAAATAAAAAGTGGAAGGCAGACAGGGTTTTAGCCAAGATTCTGAAACTAAAATGGCGTGAATATTTTGGGATTCAAATGACGCAAGCATGTCAGGATAATGAGCCGGAATGCTTTGGGCGTTAATATGAATAGCATTGAAGTTATTACTAAGCCACGGTTCCGTGGCGCAGTGGCTTAGCAATGAGTTGCTGCACTGTGGGGCGCGGGTTCGATCCGCACGGAACAAGTATTTGTATGGCCTACAAATAATTGTTCCGGGTCTGATGTTTGTCCTTGTGCAATTTATGTTTGTAAACTGCCTCCACGATACAGGAGAAAGTCCTAGTTAGGAGGTAACGTTTTAAGACAAAAAAGAGTTATTAACACAGTCTTAGAAACAAGAATTTAGGGTGATGTTGAGTGAAGGAGAAGCAGTTGTACTATGATAACGGATGTCATAAATGCTATATTGAAATATACGAGTTAATTCTTATGTACACTAAAAAAATAAAATATAAATATAAAATATTAACATATACAACACAATATTTAAATATGGTTGAATAGAGTACAGATAACAGTATCGTCCGGGCCAGACCCGAGCGGTTGGTCGTAGGGACATACTAGTTTACAGCTGTATGTGGTGGCTTGAGAGAAAGGTGCCGTTCGGTTCATGCGTGGTCGAAGGGACGCACGCTTTCGATTATTGTAATTGAGAATGTTAGTATATTTACAAGAGAGTATGTGTTGTTAAAGCGTATATCTTCTATCGATGCTAATAGTGCCGTGCAAGCTGTGTGCTTAGTGGAAAGAGCCAGTTGTCCGGTCCATGTTGTCATATGAGATGATGGCTGGTCAAAAGGACGCCTTAGCTAGTGTTAGTTTGCATGTGGTCAAACGTAACCGCCTTGCGTATGTGTGTGAATGTCAAAATATAGGAACAGTAAGCCTATTCATGTCAGGATAGACGAGCGGAAGTAGTGGTGATTAATAGTGTTTGTTACAGGAATTCATAAAGAAACACGCCCGAGGACGGTCGTATATCAGGATTGGCCGTGTAGGCACGACTATAAAATACTAGCTGAATCGAGATTAAGGTTTTACTCTAGCAAAACGTCGTATCGGTGGTAACGTGGCAACCGTTGTTGTTATATAGGATTTTTTGAAATTAACGTCATCGGAAAAGCGTACCATATGTTTTCTCGGAATGACACTAGACGCGAAGCTTCAATGGAGCCCCCATATATCAAAGTTAGCAAGCAAACTTAGTTCTGCAGCATATGCTGTAAAAATATTAGAAATCTTCCAGTGTGGAAACAGCTACACTTGTTTACTTTAGCTATTTCCATAGCATAATGTCGTATGGTATTTTGCTATGGGGACACGCGTCTGACACTGAAATTATATTTATTTTACAGAAGAGGGCCATAAGAGCAATCTATGATTTAAAACCTAAAGAGTCGCTCCGACAAAAATTTAAGGAAATTAATATATTAACTTTGGCCTCTCAATACATTTATTAAAATGTAATGTACGTACACAAAAATAAAAGTAGTTATACAAAAATAAGTGATATTCATTCAGTAAATACTAGGAACAAACACAAGCTAGTAGTACCAGTTACTTGACTCCACCGAGTCAGTAATTCATTCTTGGGGTGACAAAATCCCAGAAAATATACAAAATTCGACTTGCTCAAAATTCAAAAACTTTATTAAACATAGTTTGTATAAAAAGGGTTATTATAATATTAAGGTATTTGTAGATGATAATAACCCCTGGGAATGAAGTGTTCGCTACCAAGCTATTTCTAATTTGTTTTGTATGGTTAATTGTGTAACATAAATGATTGTAAGCTGATATTTAAAAAAAAAAACCCGCTGGGTTTCTTGCTGGTTCTTCCCAGAACAGAGGTTTTCTTCGAACCAGTGGTAATTAAACAAAAGAGTGACTTTCAATAAGTATTATTTATAATCTATATTGAATAAAAAAGTTTCTGTTTCTGTTTCTGTTTCTGCGACGAATTGCTAACGATCTGTTAATTACATTTTCTTGTACTTGATGTTGTAACGCACGCATATTTGCGCTATCCATCATGAGTGCATCTGGGGTGATCCTCTTTCGCCTACAAATATAAAGTATATAGTCTGACGCCAATAAATTGTAAGAAATTTTGAAACTATAAACGTCAGAGGCGTATAAAACTATAAACTATAAACGTCAAAGGCATGTTAACCCATACTGCCTAGCAGTAAGGGTTAACATGTTTTTGCCAAACTAATAAAATAAAAAATAAAGAAATCTAAGAATGCCTCTGTGGTTACAGGTAACAACTGTCAGTATATAGTTATTTACACATAAATAATAAATATTATAAAAAATAAAGAATGATCAATTAATCTACCTGTAATGTGCAATAATTAAAATAATTTGAGTAACAGTCATCAAACCAGTGGAAACCTATTATGAAATTTATGTCATAGAAATGAATGGCAAAGAATTGTAATTTAAAACCTGACTAAGCAAAAGTTACAAAAAAAATTAATTGAGCTGCTGGAGTAAATGAGTAAAAGCGAAACCACAAGAAAAAAACGCCACTACCATCATTTTTTAGTCGTCTTCCTAGCCCTAGCAGTAGTAACACAGGGCTTAGGAGCCGAAGATGCCGCCGTCGCCGCAGTCAAGGATGAGGTAGTAGGGACACCACCAGCTGCATCAGGAATGGCGATCACCTCAGCCACGGTGTACACCCGGTGCTTCGTGCCATCAGACCCAAGCACCACAACATATCCATCTCGTGACCAACACTGGGATACACCAAAGCGCTTCCGAGCAGCAACGAACACCTCATGATGGCCCTTAGTCATGAACTCAGATAGAGTAACTCCGCTACCCTTTAGCTTGGTTTTGGAAAACCAAACTTTGTCACGGAGATCCTGATCTCGAAATATCACAAGCAGCGCACGAGGCGCATCTGGTGATAGAGCCCACACTTATTTCAGGGATGTTCAGCCGCTCCGATAATACCTTACTCGTGCAATGTAGTGGGTTCTCATCTCGGGCTTCTGGCATTCCATGGACAAGCAACATCTTCCTCCTGGTCCTTACCTCCATTTCATCTTGCTGCCTAGAGAGAAGCTGGAGCTGAAGTTGCAGATTCTCAAGTGCTGACAGGACAAATACCCTAAAGGCATTAAATTGTGCATTAATGTTGGAAGAAGGGCTCGTTGCAGGGATGGATGTTCTGACCTCCCTCTGAAAGTCATCCATACGTGAAGTGAAATTCAGTGTTAGCTCTTCAATTGACTTTTAAGCAAATCCATGTTGAATATTCAATTAAAGGTTACTTAAAGGTCAATGTCAGGTGACAGTGAAGTGGCAAAATAAGTTTTAAGTTGTGCAGTGAAAAACAAATTATAAGTAAAGAATGCTGGTGGATTTATGTAATTATAGGTACATTTATATACTTGATTGTTCTAGATTTACAATATTAAAACTTTAAAAAATCAGGAACGATTTGTCAAATGATATGTCAAAACACTTTTGCGCCTACCCACCGAAAAAAAAATGTTAATTTATTGGAACAAACACAACTTTGTTATTTTTCTGTTTTCCCACCGAAAAAAATGTTAATTTATTGGAACAAACACAACTTTGTTATTTTTCTGTTTTTTGTGTATGTAAGGCAATGAGACCAACTGTCCACAGTAATCCGAACTTAAGTTTTAATAATTGGTTTATGCAATGGCTGTAAAAATGTTATCTATACAGGTCGCACTAGGCCCAGCAATACGTGTTGGTTCTAAGAATAAATTAACAAGATTATACGATTTAAACAATGAGCTAAACTTAATACTTATGGAAGAAGTTTCAAGGAGATTGATGTTAAAGTCTCCACATATTACAACAGACTTGTTCTGTTTACTAAGTTTGAGCAAAAATTCTTCCACAATCTTTTCAATATAGTCATAAGTAGCACATGGGGTCTGTAAACACTTACAACAATGAGGTGCTCGAGCTCTACACAAGCCTTTTCTACATTTCGCTCAACAGAGAGGCGCACAATATCCTTACGTTCTTTATATAATAATGATTTATCTGCTAATATTAAAGAGCCACCACGTAAATTTTTTTCTCTATTGAAGGAACTGACCACCTGGTGATTTCTGAAATTAAACATGAAATTATAATCTTTTAGTCAATGTTCAGTAATACAAAGGATATCTATGTTGTTACTATTTAAAAACAATTCAACTTCCAATTCTTTGCCCATCATGCCTTGTGTATTTTGATGCACCAGGTGTAAACAATTTTTATTACTTATTTGTGGGCTGCATTGTAAATTAATTAAACTCTTATTATTGCTAGAGATTGCCTCTATTGTCGCATTCACTAATTTAAATTAGTTGGAACTGATTCCAATTTAAATGTCAATGATTTTGAAGCTCAATAAAAGCAGTCTTGGTAGCCAAAAACTTGGCTGAGTTAAAAAGTAAATAATAAGTTAGCACATTAGCTACCAGTCTTAAATTATATTTGGATAGGTGATACCTATCTTCGGTCCAAAAGTTTTTTATTAAATTATTTATTTCAATTAAATGAAATTTTTCATTATTATCGTTACAATTGTATGTCAAATTTAAATTATTATTACATATTAAATTATACATTTCTAAATTTAAGGCAGTGTGAGCAAGACAATTTTTGTGTACATTTAAGTTATTTATGTAATAAGACTGTTTATGTTTTTATGAAGATACAATACATTTTAATAAATATATTGCGAGAGTAAAGTTAATATATTTATTCTATAAAAAATCTTCTAAGAGACTTTGTAATTTAAGAGATAAATTGCCCATACAACGCTCTTATGCAGCACATTATGTCACAATTAAGATAATATTTAGGTGACATTACTGTTTGTATAAAGCGAATTAATATTATGAAAAGCCCCATTGACACTTCGCTCTATATAATTTTCATTTCTACAATCCCTGCTAAATACACAACCTAAATACACTTGCTTAACCAACTCCACTAGTATTATTTTTTCACATAACGTTTTAGTATGTGATCTTCGTGACATTTATCTCATCAATTGCACGAGATGAGGCGATAGAATGCCTTGAACCGAAACTGCTACATATTTAAATACAAACAACTGATTTTGAGAGAATCCTAAACTGAGAATATAAAGATTATACGAAACAGCAGACACTCAACCACCCATACTCGATGTTAATCGATGTAATTGTATTACATCACAATTAACATCCCACCAAAAACATAAATGTGAAAAGGGGATCAAGTTTGGAACAAACGACGTCAAAGATTATCGGCATCAAGTGACAAGAAGAGTGTACAACCAGTGGGTGTTGCCAGTGATGACATATGGATCTGAGGCGTGGTTTTACACTGCTGGCCGTATGAGAAAGCTCAAGGTCGTATACGACCTATGGAGAGGACTATACTCGGAATTTCTCTGCATTATAGACTTAATAGAGACTATAGACCATAGACTTAATGAGGATATCTGTACTAGAATCACAGTAACAGACATAGCGCAACGGATCAGTAATCTGAAGTGGCAATGGGTCGGCCATATAGCTCGAAGAACCGAAAACCACTAGGGAAGTAAGGTTTTTGAGTGGCAATCTCATATCAATAAGCGAATTGTAGGGTGACGACCTAATAAGAAATGCAGGAAGTATATGGATACAGGTGGTATTTCAAAAGGGGGGAATATGTTCAGCTGTGGACTTGTGATGGGCTGTAATGATGATGATGATAGATTGCCTCATAGGGGGAGTTAGAGGGGAGCTAGGCGCTCGTTCAGATCTCAACGCTTTTATCGGCGAAGTCGACAATACCGAACTCTCTCTCTCTCTCTCTTTCCCTCTAGCATTAGCGTTTTGGTGGGATACAGACTTTAATAACAAAAAAAACTGTAATAGGGTTAACCATGAAATTTAAAATTCTAGGTATTCCAGGGGTCCTTATTAGGTGTGCAAAACAATAAGTGTGTAGGTTTAATAATTTTTAAGTTATGGGGGTTCGATAGCGGCTCGAAACTCGTCTGGTTAGTATAAATATGCACATTGCCTTGAATCGCCCTTTTCCTTCGCGAACTTAACTGACACTAACTGACATGTCTTTATTTTAAACGGATCGAGAACCTCGAACAGCGTTTTTGTTCACAATTTGAATAATATACAAAATGCACCTGCCAATTAGTAAATTTGATGTCTTAAGTTTCCAAACGAGCCGAAGATCTGGTTGTCGACTTGTTATAAAAATTGGCTTAAGACCGCAACTGTATTTATATTTAATTATAAACCTTTTTATTAACTTTCCGCTTTGAAAATTTATAATTTTCAAAAGTAGGAAGTTATAGATTTTGGTCCGATTTTGAGAATGCGAGTTTTCATCAGATCTCCACGTTTTGAGGTCCTAGGAAGCCGTTCCGACTATTCCCGGCTGGACGTCCGGCCGTGTGTATGTGTGTGTGTGTGTGTGTGTGTGTGTTCGGAAGTGTTCACTGAGACTAATTCGAGCTGATTAGATTTTCAAGCGAATCGGTCGAGCCGTTTCAAAGATTTTCAAAAAATAAAAACCAAAAAAACAAAAATTAAACGGATTTTTCGAGCGTTGCGCTCGAAAATAAGCGAGAAGTTTCAGGGATGGCCTGCAGGGTCAACCGTTTTTCAGATTTTTTTATGGATACTCACTGTTTCTCGGAAACTACTAAAACGATTTTAATGATTTATCAGCCGCCGATTTACCAGCGTTAAATATCACCTTCTATATAATATTATTATGATTGTTGCTGTAAGCTTATGCTGAGTCGTTGACTGTTTCATTGCTGAAAGCCAATACTAATAATAAAATGTTTATTTGCGTTTAATTTATTGTGCTGTATTGTGTTGTGGCTACGAATAAATATTATTTATTTCTTTATCTTGTGTGTGATGTGTGTCTATGTACAATTTATGTATGTACAACCTCTCCATGATACAGAAGAATGTAACTTCAAGGTATCATCATCTCCACTGCTGAACATATGCCTCCCCAAGGATTGCCACAAAGCACGGTACCAAGCCATCTGCATCCATCGACTTCCTGCATGTCTTACCAGGTCGTCACTCTATCTAGTGGGGGGTCGCCCTACACTTCACCTGCTGGTACGAGACTGCCACTCGAGAACCTTTCTTCCCCATCGGTTGTCGGTTCTTCGAACTATATGGTGGCCCATTGCCACTTCAGTTTACTAATCCGTTAAGCTATGTCGGTCACTCTGGTTCTACTGAGGATATCCTTATTTATAAGTTTATTACGCAGAGAAACTCCAAGCATAGCCCTCTCCATAGCTCGCTGAGCCACCTCGAGCTTCCTCATACGGCCAGCAGTGAAGGATCAGGTCTCAGATCCATAGGTCATCACTGGCAACACGCACTGGTATTACAATCTCGTTTTGAGGTTTTAAGGTATGTCTGACGAGAAGATGTGTCGTTATCTCCCAAACTTCAAGGTGTGTTTTATTTTAATAATAAATAAACTATGTTTTTATGTTTGACGTTTAATTATACTAGAAAATATATTAAAACGAAAATATATTAGAAAATATATTGAATTCAATAAGAAATATTTGACCCTAGTTCCTAGAAGGTTAATCACTGGAAATCAAAGAAAACTTAAACATCAAAGAAAATGGGCTTTGCTAGAAAAGAAAATGGTCGACAAGGTCGCGAGTATTGAGCGTGATAACGTCTAAGATAAAATATTAAAATAATATAAAACTTATTTTGTAAGAATTTTATAGTTGTAGTATTATGTATTATGTACAGTACAGTATTATGTAGAAACCGTATAGTGGCTGTATAAGAATATCTACTACCCTATAACGTCCCGTGGGTGTCGTAAGAGGCGACAGAGGGAAATAAAACAGGAAATGGACAGCAGCATCTTCCAACACAAACAACTCAAAATTATTAAAAAAAAACTGCGGTTGCGAACTCGCCTGCTAAGCGTAGCAACTATGCCAAAATCCCTCATATGAGGCAATCTATGGGGTAAGCCAATGTTCAGCAGTGGATTTATATAGGCTGTAGTGGTAGTGGAGTATTTATGTAGCGCAGTGTTGGGCTACCTCACCAGATGGATTGGTTCAGAAACTTACTTTGTAGTAACCTATGGGGATGGCTTATGTTACCAGTGCACTTGTGATGGGCTGTAGTATGTGTGTGAGTACAAAACTACATCTTCACCTTCTTCATCAGCCCGTAAAAGTCCACTGCTGAATATGGGCCTCTCCTTATAGGGAGGATTTGCCGTCAGATTTGATCGTAACGTTGATAGGCAGATTAACGATCACAGTACCAGACGTAATGAAGTTTGACGCAAAACTACATTTAAATATATTTTATAATTTCACAAACGGAATTGAAGACAATTAGCGTAACGCTCACCTGCATGTGATGTCTTCTAAATAACGAACGGGTTCTGGCAACGGACAAATGATGATTAATTTCTTTTTACGTATCCAAACCCACGAAGTATTTCTTTTTTAATTCTAGCTACATCATCATTTTGCAAACTACACTTTTCAGAGTCACTTCAACATTCAAAGTTACTTTTAATGACCGCATTTCTAAATGGAAATAGTTCTAGATAATATAATTAACAAATTTTTTATTCGTCGACCTCTTACCGTATAGTCGCGGTGTAAAAGAGACAGTTTCTTTTTGTATGGAGAATGGGCCCACCACGAATTTTAAAGATACTTAATGAAATGTATGTCAATTTATTCCTTATAATCTATAGATTACAAAACTAATATTAGTTTTATCGCATCTAACGGGAATTCTGAGAAATTAAAAATTAAAATATGAATATCACAACAACCTTAAAACAAACTAAAAGCGATTTTCTAGTAGTTTTCACCGATATTATGAGTTAAAATAGTGTATATAGAATAGATAGCTTAATAATTAATAGTATTAAACAAAGTTGTAGGTACATTCAGCAATTATAGGTACTTTAAGATTGATGGAAAATCCTTTTAGCAGTTGCGGCAAAACAGTGCACAGACAAACAAACGTGATGTGGTGACTATTTTTACAGGTATTAATTGATTAGTGAATATACATCACAAACACCATTACAGTAATTAAATAAATATGATTAAAGCCAAGATGAATAACTGATAATATGTATATTTATAATATTACCTTTAAATGCTATATAGTAAGAAAGCTGTTTTAAACTGGTTGTATTAAGATAAAACACAAAGTAAAATGCCACTGCATATATTGTTGTAATTATTTCCAAAGCAGTCTATTAATAGGAACAGACAGACAGAGAAGTGCAGTGTTAAGACTTTGTTTTAATATGTTTTGGTTGATTAGTAAAGGTGCAGTGTGTAAACTTTATTTTAAAATATATTAACTGATTTGTTATCATACCCCAAACACCAAAATGTCTAGGTAATATCATGTTTATCTATGTTATACACACTGATAAATATGAAGTAAGATGTTTTAAACTGGTTGTGTAAGGATGACAAAACACATGTATAATTTAATTGTATTTATTATTGTCAGTCATTATCATTTCAAAAGATTTTTCAAAATAACTAGATAATAACATGGCATTTATGATATTGTTAGAAATCAAAAGTATATTTTCAATATTAAGATATATGATATAAGACTGTTGTATTCAATATCCATATACTTTTTTGTCTCTGCCTACGAGCAGCTCTGCAGGATTTCAGTCTACAAGACATACACATTTATTCTAAGCGATCCACCTGAAAAAAGTTAATGAATATTGTACTGTCTATACTAAATAATAATTTTATCAATATATTATTTTTTATATATGTATTGCAATCTAAATAGCGTATGAGGCCTATGTTTATGTTTGTATTGATTTACATTTCAAACACTATAAAGCAAAAAAACATGTCCAGGTATGATTTGTTAGGAATCAGGACATTTTCAATAATAAGAGATATGAGATAAGACTACATATTACTATACTTAAATGTCAATAAACTACATTTCCATATTTTGTTGTCTCTGCCTATATGTTAAATAAATAAGAAATTATTATAAAATATACACCATTAATCAGCTCCATATAATCAAATACACAAATAGTAATTATGGATTTACATCAACAATATTTGACTATGTAAAAGTTGTCTGATTTCTTATTTTCACTAGTTTCGTAGGGAAAGGATATTATTTTATATTAATTATCTGATAGTTGATGACAAAATAATATTCCATTCTGCAGAGCTAACAACACAACAGTCTAAGGATAAAAGAAGCATCTGATCAACAAGGATATAACCATTACACAAGTAAAATGGCTTAAGTAAGTCACAATACTTATTGCAAACTGTATATTTGCTTCTGGTACAAGTAATCACTACTTATTTACATAAATATATGCACTATCTATACTGTATATCTACTATGGCTGGCATAAATTCAGGATCCATGTTTGATGCCATTTGGTATTGTCAAGTTTATGGAGCAACTTGCTGAATACATAAGGTATATATACCTAAATGCAGTTAAATGAATCGCTCTTCAAAGCCGATGAAGCTACATCAAATAGAGAAGCTTTCTTAAACCCTCGACCCATAGATTCTAATTTTCTTATAAGATACACAAAAACTTTTATGTATTTATTCTCTCTATTATTTAATTTAGATTTTACTAATAACACAAAACTTTAATACTTGTCACTTTTAACATACTAATAAGGTTCAAGACCTGTGTTTTCAATTTTTAGGCAATTCATCATAAATTATAGATCTTATTTAGATTTTCCAAAATTCTGGGTGTAAAATAAGTCTTGTATTACATACCTTGTAGATAATAGTGTTCTGTGATACATACTCTTATATTAATTAACTAAACTCATTAGTTTTCAATTTCCAACTTCGAATGTCATTGGCAATTTTACCATGCACGACCACAAAAATAAAAGGAAAAATAGATATTATCCATATATGTTCAACACTTGTGCATCGATGAGACGATATTTATTTTATTGTCTTGTAAACAAACAAGAATAAACTTTTGCAGTTTACTACCAAAATTATTTTACAGTATTTAACAATTAACCTACGCTTTATCTTACAGTAGTGATGCAACTCGAACTCTGTATTCACTCGATTCAATTGAGTATATCTGTGTAACTCGGTACTCGAGTGAAAATAAATTTTACTCGAATCGCTTGCACTCGAGTTACCGAGTCAACTCGGCGCACCGCACCGTCTAGATTCAGAGGCGCTATATAGATGTCGTTCACTAATTCCTTTGTAGTATAAGGGCTGCGGGTGACGTCACTGGTTACCCAAATTCAAACTCATCTGGCATGTTGTGAGTCAAATATGAACTTAGTTTGATTTATAATATCGTGATTGTGTTATCATTGTTATTTTTGTTACTTCGTATAAGTAGTGCATAACATAAAGGTGATTTAAATATACTTGTTTGTTTAAAGTATGAATGATAACAATGAAACAACAAAACAAAATCGCCAGTGTGGCATTATTTTGAAAAATGGAAGCGGTTTGTAAGATAAGCGAAAAGCAGTTTATAGATTTTGAAATACTACACATGTCTGATAGTAAATGAAAAACATGGAAATACTACAAATAAATAAATAATAAATATTTGTATTTTATTTCATATTGCCATATTACTTATTTAATAAGGTACCTATTTAAAATGCTTTAACTAAGGTAATCCTATTCTCAACTCGGTGATAAACTTCAATCGATGCAGGGACTGTAAATAGTTAATTCGCAAACTCAAAACTCGGTGCAACTACAGGTGACATGATAAAACCTGAGTGACTCGAGTCACAAAATTCTACTCGAGTCGCATCTTTATCTTACGATCAATGCAGTGTCTGTCTACAATTTAGTGATGAACTCGACCTACTAATTCGAACAATTTATTACACGCACACGCACACGCACGCACGCACGCACGCACGCACGCACGCACACGCACGCACGCACGCAAGCTCGCACGCACGCACGCACACGCACGCTCGTACGTACGCACGCACGCACGCACGCACATACGCGCGTGCACACACGCGCGTGCACACACGCTCACACGCACACGCACACGCACGCACGCACGCACGCACGTACGCACGCACACACGAACGCACGCACGCAAGCACGCACGCACGCATGCACACACGCACGCTCGTACGTATGCAGGCACGCACGCACGTATGCACGCACGCACGCACGCACTCACGGCACGCACGAACGCACGCACGCACGCACGCACATGCACGCACGCACGCACGCACACACGAACGCACTCACGGCACTCCCGCACGTATGCACGTATGCACACACGCACGCACGCACGTATGCACGCACGCACGCACGTACGCACGCACGAACGGCACGCACGCATGCACGCATGCACGAACACACGCACGCACGAACGCACGCACGCAAACACACATGCTCGCACGCACGCAAGTACGCACGCACGCACGCACGCACGCACTCGCGTGCACAACGCACACGCACACGCACACGCCCACGCACGCACGCACGCACGCACGTACGCACGCACACGCACGCACGCACGCAGCACGCACGCACGCACGCACGCACGCTCGTACGTACGCACGCACGCACGCACGCATACGCGCGTGCACACACGCGCGTGCACACACGCGCGTGCACACGCTCACACGCACACGCACACGCACGCACGCACGCACGCACGCACGCACGCACACGAACGCACGCACGCAAGCACGCACGCACGCACGCATGCACACACGCACGCTCGTACGTATTCAGGCACGCACGCACGTATGCACGCACGCACGCACGCACTCACGGCACGCACGAACGCACGCACGCATGCACGCACGTATGCACGCACGCACGCACGCACACACGAACGCACTCACGGCACGCCCGCACGTATGCACGCACGCACACGCACGCACGCACGTATGCACGCACGCACGCACGCACG
Organism: Parnassius orleans; assembly: GCA_029286625.1. NCBI lineage: Eukaryota > Metazoa > Arthropoda > Insecta > Lepidoptera > Papilionidae > Parnassius > Parnassius orleans. The sequence continues at coordinate 97,506 of JAGSMP010000478.1, read as the reverse complement.
CACGCACGAACGGCACGCACGCATGCACGCATGCACGAACGCACGCACGCAAACACACATGCTCGCACGCACGCAAGTACGCACGCACGCACGCACGCACGCACGCGCGTGCACAACGCACACACGCACACGCACAAGCACGCACGCACGTTCGCACGCACGCACGCGCGTGCACACACGCACACACGCAAACGCACATGCACACGCACGCACGCACGCACGTACGCACGTACGCACACACGCAATCACACACAATATATATATTACAAATACTTGTTCCGTGAGGGATTGATTCTAAGGGGCTGTGTTTAATGTCCTGATGTCATAGTTAATGAAGACTACCCTAGTGACGCGTAGTCGTGTACTCGCTGTCAGCAGTGATAGTACGTACATAATTAGCGCTACTTGAAATTACTTGGGAGGCTATACAGTATATCACGAAAGATGATTGGAAGAAAGAAATCAACCATGTTGAAAGATTACGGCAGAGTTATTGGCAAAAGCAAGGCTTGGGAGACGCTAGAGAATTTATGATATATGTCAATAACGACGATAGCAGTGATGACGACTCACCGTTAGACATTGTTTCCGATGAATCTGATTTTGAAGCAATGTCGGGGATTGAGGACTTACACTCTGATTCTGAGTAAATTAAGATTCATAAAAATAAAAGTACCTAACCAAACAGGAATATTATTTTTTCTAATAGCAACCTAAAATCTTCCCCACAAACCAATAGTGCTGAATATGTAGTATTAAATACGCACAAGTTACTAGTATGTCCTTAGTACGTACTATATGGTATCAATCACCGTTGCGGTGTTCCCTCCTTAGCTCTAATGAAGTCTTAGTTGTCATGCGCCTAATTGTTTTAGTAACGTAGTACCTTCAAACTTTAAATATTAATTTTTAAAGTTAGAACGAGTTACAGTATCTTGAAATCTTGTTACTGCTTGGGTTTGCATTTTGCACATTGCATTTATAATGGTTAGAAAAACGATCGGCGTCATATACTTATCAGTTGTTCCAATTCAAAAGCCAGCAAATGTCATTTTTAATCATTTATCTACATAATCTGACTTATGATTCTCCTGAATAAGATAAAAGAAGAAGATTCAGTAGTTTTGAGAATGGATGACGGTCCAGTATGATTTTTAAACTAGTGGTATTTGATTATCTTCGTAAGTATTTGAAATTAGAATATACATTTTTTAAATAAAACTAGTTTTACGGATTTTATCGCGTATATTAACTTATTTTATATTCCCGACGTTTCGGGTGCTTTACAGTACCCATGGTCACGGGGGCTATAAAATAAGTTAATATTATACGCGATAAAATCTGTAAAACTAGTTTTATTTAAATATGTAGTGTTCGCGTAAATATAAGAAATCATTATAGAATATATATTATCAAATATAATTATATGTATGTTGTATGTATTTCCAAATAACTTGCTTACGCCCTTACCCTTTCTCACAGGTCATTATATCCTCTGCTATGTGGTTGCCTCGTAGAGATCGCTTGTAAGGGATAAGATTTTCTCTTATTTATCGGTGTAAAATAAAGTATATTTCATTAATTTCATTCAAAAAAACACTACATGAATTCCGATGAGGAAAGTCTGACTTTCGAATAACGTGGCAAATAGCGGTCGCGGTGCATTATTATATTTACAGGTTCGGAAGATGACTCTCAAGAAGCTTCCGTATTGAAAATGTCAGTTTTGAAAAATATAAATGAAAAATACAGATGATTTTCTTAAATTATACTATAATTATATATATACTTCGAGCTGAGATATCGCATATTAATTCTAGAATCATTCCAAAGAATTAAAATAATGTAATACCTAAATTTGATCCACATAATAAATCGTTTAGCATTGATAGGTAGTTAAAGTTAATGAACGTTCTAATCTATACATACGGTTTGTACAAAAAAACATACCTAGCAAAAAAAGTTATGAATCACTCTCGACGATGACTTATATTAGGGATCAGTTGAAAATAATGTTAAATCAAGCATTTTCTATCAATTTCTATCAATTTTTCTATCAAAAAATTGTCTTACCTAGGTCGCTGTTAGATAACTGGATACAAGACTGTGGATTGTGTCATATATTACGAGATGCGAGCACGCTCGTTTATAGCCGGGGCGGCATCAGAGGCGTCCGAATTGAGTGAATGGCTCAAATATGAGTATCTGGGAGATGACCACATATTTATGCCGTTTGCTGGGATGCTATCAAGTTCCTAAAGGTACTGTATTCACGACTGAACTTTGCCACTGGTGACGAGAGGGCTGATTCATTTCTCACTCAAATGCTAAGTAAAGCCATACAGCGAATCGCAGCCAGCTTGCTTGGCACTACAACGTAGGGTGTAGGACCGTTTGATAATTTTGAGTTATTAATTATTTTTTAGTAATTAATAAATATACTGTATTATTATGTTATGTTTAACAAATGTAAAAAAGCATTAATATATTCAGTGAGCTCAGTTACCCTCTTGATGTTTTGTATAATTTCTTAGAAAATTTTCTTCAACTTGACGCACTAGGGTTTTATTGTTTGAACGGTGCGGATGCTAGTTTACTCCGTGAATATTCTCCGGTTTTAATTTCCTGCAGCTCCACACAAGTTAGAAAGAAAAGAAATGGAATGTTTAATCTCCGCTTTAATTGTCTATGAGATTGCACTTTTTACTTCAAATAAGAATACTCGTAATATTGTAATATTTAACAATTTCCTTTTTTTTCGGTCTAAATAATCACTAATGCAGAATGGAATTAAAACTTCAAAAGAGACTAAATGTAATAAAAGTTTTGCCTTTGATTTTGTCTTTGACTTGCCTTGAAATTTTATACTACACGAGCTATACTATTCCCTTCGTAGCCGGCAATACTAAAATTTGAGCCTAATCAATTCACCAACACTCAGATTGGCTTAACACTTAGCGAAATTACTCTCACCGGTCGGGAGGACACACGAGAATACACAAATGAATCTTACAATTTTCTCAGCGAGCTTAAAGACATACTACTGTTCATATGCTTACTTGTCGAAGCCTGCATCTCAATTGTAACTAGAAAGCTGGAAGAAAACAACATGCCCGTAGAATATGCAGTATTACTCAGACATTGCCTCACATTTGGCTACCTATTGTGGAAGGAAGAGTTCTACAAGCAAGTAGATGGTGTGGCGATGAGCTCACCTGTATCTCGATTATCGCCGATATAATCATGGAGGACTTCGAGGAGAAAGCCTTTCTTACTTCTCTAGTAAATACAAGATTAGCGATTGAGCAATATGTAGGCGATAATTTGACAATTCCACCATTAGATAAAGTAACTGCATTTTTAGACCCTCTTAACACCATAAATTCTAAAATTCAGTTCACATTGGATTTGAAGGCAAATAACTTTTTAGCTTTTCTGATTGTATTAATAATTTGGAACCATGATAACATCTTGGCACACTGTGTATAAAATAAAGACCCACACTAACCGATATTTAAACGCTGAATCACGCCACCATCCTTTACAGCTACCGTGTGAAAATCATTGCTTTAGAGTGCAAGAGGGATCTGAGACTAATCTGAGACCAGGAGTTTACACCTGGTTGCTGAGCTCCAGCACGTCGAGCAATTTTTTTACAACCAGCTTCGGATCCCGTGCCTACGTCACAGTGAACGAGTGAAATCGACCACAGCCGAGGGAAGATTAGCCAGTTCTTACTATTCATTAAGTATAATATCTCTCTGCATGATGCAATATTAATGTGGTCTCATAATAATAAGACAAACTGAAACATAAATAAAAACCCGTGTATAAGAACACAAAGCTGATGTGAAGAATCGACGCCCAGGAAGTTTTTAGTCTGTGAATGCGTACAGGATCGTCCCTGACATTACATCATGTTTGAATGACCACAAATCTCGCAGAAGAACACCGATCCCTACCAGGACGATTATCAGAGCTATTGAAATCAAAAACATCTTAATATCAATAGAAGATGGCTGGGTGCTACAGTCTGCTTGAGATCCTATAATTAATAAAATTAAATCTTAACCCAAGCACACCACTGCAAAATTTTAGATACTATATTTATCTGCATCGATCGGATCAAAATTTTATAATTTTAAGTTGGAGTTAGCCGTGGGTTAACTATGAAGTTAGCACCCATGGTCACGGTGGACTCCTGAGTTCCACCGTGACCATGGGTGCTGTTAAGCGCCCGAATCGTCGGGAATCTATACATACATTCTGTGTACTAAATATCGGAATTTGTCAATAAAACAAAAATACAAATTATTCATCTAAATTTATTTTATCGCCTTCAAAGTAGGCCCCATCGCTTGCAATACAACATCTCCAACGCTTCACCCAGTCTTCCATACATTTTCATAGGCTATTTGCGGTATGGCCTTTAGCTCATTCAGCGAATTTTTGTTATAGCTTCTATCGACTCAAAACGTTTTCCTCGAAGTGGTAATTTTAACTTGGGAAATAAAAAGTCAGACGGAGCCATATCAGGTGAATACGGTGCTTGGTCGAGAACTTTTGTTGAATGTTTCGCTAAAACTCTTTCACTATAATGGCTGTGTGTGATGGTGCATTATCATGGTGCAGCATCCATGAGTTATGTTGCCACAAATCTGGACGTTTTCGGCGGATACTCTCACGCAAACGCTTCATGACGCCTAAATAATATTCTTTATTCACTGTTTCTCCCTTTGGAAGGAATTCGGAGTGAACCACACCACGGTAGTCAAAAAAACTGTCAGCATCACCTTGATTTTGGAGCGACTTTGCCGCGGTTTTGGGTTTCAGCTCGTTTTCGAGACGCCATTCTGAACTGTTGGCTTGTTTGCATGTCGTACTCATAAACCCATGTCTCGTCGCCAGTTATTATACGTTTCATAAAGGTCGGATCCGTAGAAGCTCGAAACCATGTCTTCAGCGACATGCTTTCGCTGCGCTCTTTGAACAAAATTGAGCTCTTTTGGAACTAGTCGAGCGGCGACGCGTTTCATGCCTAAAATGTCAATGAGAATGTTGTGGACGGACTTAAAGATATGTTCACCTCACTAGCCAACTCTCTCAGACTCATACGTCGATTTTCGAGCACTAGCTTCTTGATTTTGTCGATGTTTTCTTTGGTCGTAGCGGTTGAGGGTCTACAGAACAGGGCAGTCTACTGCACTACTTGTCGAAGCCTGCATCTCAATTGTAACTAGAAAGCTGGAAGAAAACAACATGCCCGTAGAATATGCAGTATTACTCAGACATTGCCTCACATTTGGCTACCTATTGTGGAAGGAAGAGTTCTACAAGCAAGTAGATGGTGTGGCGATGAGCTCACCTGTATCTCGATTATCGCCGATATAATCATGGAGGACTTCGAGGAGAAAGCCTTTCTTACTTCTCTAGTAAATACAAGATTAGCGATTGAGCAATATGTAGGCGATACTTTGACAATTCCACCATTAGATAAAGTAACTGCATTTTTAGACCCTCTTAACACCATAAATTCTAAAATTCAGTTCACATTGGATTTGAAGGCAAATAACTTTTTAGCTTTTCTGATTGTATTAACGCCACCATCCTTTACAGCTACCGTGTGAAAATCATTGCTTCAGAGTGCAAGAGGGATATGAGACTGATCTGAGACTGATCTGAGACCAGGTGTTTACACCTGGTCGCTGAGCTTCAGCACGTCAAGCAATTTTTTTACAACCAGCTTCGGATCCCGTGGCTACGTCACAGTGAACAAGTGAAATCGACCACAGCCGACGGAAGATTAGCCAGTTCTTACTATTCGTTAAGTATAATATCTCTCTGCATGATGCAATATTAATGTGGTCTCATAATAATAAGACAAATTGAAACATAAATAAAAACCCGTGTATAAGAACACAAAGCTGATGTGAAGAATCGACGCCCCGGGAAGTTTTTAGTCTGTGAATGCGTACAGGATCGTCCCTGACATTACATCATGTTTGAATGACCACAAATCCTCGCAGAAGAACACCGATCCCTACCAAGGACGATTATCAGAGCTATTGAAATCAAAGAACATCTTAATATCAATAGAGAAGATGGCTGGGTGCTACAGTCTGCTTGAGATCCTATAATTAATAAAAATTCAATCCTAACCCAAACACACCACTGCAAGATTTTAAGATACTATATTTATCTGCATCGATCGGATCAAAATTTTATAATTTTAAGTTGGAGTTAGCCGTGGGGTTAACTATGAAATTGGCACCCATGGTCACGGTGGACTCCTGAGTTCCACCGTGACCATGGGTGCTGTTAAGCGCCCGAATCGTCGGGAATCTATACATGTAATAAATCTGTAGAAAAGTCGTGTCTGTAATTCTAATATACATATTCTTGAAAAAACAAGTCCAGGGGACTAAATAAAGGGTTCTGAAGCCTAATTAGTGGTTTTTAGAATTTTTGTCTGTCTGTCTGTCTGTCTGTGTATTCCGGATTCACGCAAAAACTACTGGACCGATTTACAGGTGTGCAGGTAGTTAGTAACTTGGGGCAACTTATAGGCTACTTTTTATCCGATTACGAAACTTCAAAAAAAGAAGGTTAAGTATTTTCCTTCCTTTAGATGTTAATTTTCTATTATATCTTAGTTATAGGCGAGTTGACGGGTGTTTTTCAAATAAATACCATATTTATAAATAAAGTTTAAAATATAGTTATATAACCTTGGTAAAATAATTTGAAACTACACCGATTTAGTTATCAAAACAGCGCCATCTATCATCGAATGGAAAAAGTAGTATATTTTGCCTTCAGTTACTAATAAATGAAATAATATAAATAACTTACAGTAATATGTTTTAATGATTGGATTTTTAAAATTATTTAAAAATTCTAACTTTTAGTTTTTTAGTATTTTTGTTATTTTATTTTAAAAGTGTAATAATTTCAATAGATAATAGTGACGTCTACAAAAATATGAAAATTGATAAAGTTTTTATTTCAATTACAAATTATATGTAAAGTGATTAAAACTGGTCTGTCTGCAATTGTTGCAAATTTTTCATTATCGTGTCGTGGTCAGATCGTAGAATTGATCATATATCATAAATAAGTCTATCATTTCGTGAAATGGTGTGGTAATTTCATGATATTTAACACACTTTGTTGACATGTCAACAAAGTGTGTTTGGTCAAGCTATATCAATAGGTTGACCAAATCCATGAATAGAAATCGTTTGAAGATATTTATACCTAAACACAACGTTGCTATTTCATGATATGGTCATATGATGATATCATTAAATCGTTTTTCACCGCTAGCGGCGCTGATAGCGTATTTTTTAACAGAAAGAGAACTTTTAACAGAATTGACATCACTTTGTGCCTTATTAATATAATAAATAAATGTTCGCTTCTATCGCTGATATTACTAGATAGTATAGTTTTGGCTTTCATTATTTCAGCTAATAATAAACATCTATTTACTTCTAAATAAACTAAAATGGTAAGTCACTGATAAAATTAAAGAATACTATATGCTACTGAATATACGATGTAAATAATTGAATAATTTACATTACATTCATCCCGCGTTGGAATCAGCGCAGCGAACACTTTTTTGGCCAAAAACTCTGCAGCTTGTGCCCAGTAGTAACATATATGTAAGCTGCTACTTTTTTACTTTTCATGGGGCAATACCTATATGCAGTTTTTATTAAATTCATATTTTCGGGTATGTTACTTTTTTGTTTTCACTCTACCGTAAATATTAAGGTTTGCAAAGATGAGTAGAACTCATTATCGTCAGCCTATCAAAAGTCCACTGAAATGAACATAAGCCTCCCCTATAAATTGTCAAGTAGCTGGATATTCACTAAAGTTGCCACGCTTGGTAGTTGAGTTGGCAAGCGCAGCTATTATTATTTTGAGCTGTTGTCAGGAAGGTGATGTTGCCCATCTCCTGTTTGTTTTCCTATGTCGCCTCTTACGACGGGACGATATGAGGTGGCGGATTCTGTTTCAACGCCACAGCAAGGCGAAAATTTTTCTACTCCCGTTCATGAGTGTAGTGCTCCTCACGTCCACTGTGAATGAAATTTATAAGGAATAAAACTAATTTTAAGGATTTTATCGTATTTAATTTTACTTCTTAAATTCCCAGTTTTGGGCACTTTACAGCACCCATGGTCACGGAGGAGCAGGAGGACTGAGGTGTTTAACGACCTGATGTCATAGTTGAAATAGAATAGAATAAGAATAGAATAATTATATAAATTAATTATGGAGTGCAGAAGCAGATGGTAGCACTCAGCCATCTTCCCTATTAAAATTAGGATATTTTTAATTTCAATAGCCTCACGAATCATCAATGGTAGGAATCGGTGTTCTATTGCAAGGATTTGGTGTCTATCAGATCCGATATAATGGTTGGGACGATACTAAATATGTTAACATACTTTAGACTGCCCGGAGCTTCGGTGCTTTACATAAACGATATGTTTTTCCACTCGGGTTTTTTTGGAACTTTCCTCCAAGATGCGTAAAAAAACCCCACGTAAAAAAAAGTTAAAATAAATCGTGAAGTTACGGATTTTCCGTAACATTAGTTTTGTTCCATGTGTAGTATTTATTATTATAGAACTGCATTTATGAAATTTTAAAGTCTACTCGAAGTAAAAAAAAATATCTACATGTATTTTATGGCGCCAATCAATATTAAATAGGACCAATGATATGAATAAAATATCTCAAATAAACATTATACCGTAAATTGATAGAAGACCATGAATTCATCATTATTTTGTTAAAACTAAATTAACTTTAATTATGAATGAATGTAGACAATTTACCTTTCTTATGGATACATCGGAAGACACGCCCGATATAAAAATAGTAGGTGTTTTTAGACATATATATTCACGTGTTCCTGTAGCATATTATATCTATGTCAAATACCAATCATCTACGTCTAATAGTCTTTTAGAATTAAAAAAAAATCTTTGACAGACATAGAGACACAGACACCGAGGTGACTTTAAAAGTGATCGAATTTTTCTAAATTTGCCACGGAACAGCATGATGTTCCTTAATTCAAGCTCACGCGAGTGAAGCCGCGGGTAAAAAGCTAGTATACAATAAGTTAGTTAAACGTGATAAAATCCGTATCCGTTTATTAAAAAATCCATAATAACTATGGCAAATATCCCCTTATGAGTTATTCTATGGGGGAGGCCCGAGTTCAGCATTGTACTTTTGATAGGCTGTTACGGTAACGGATATTACTTAACTGTTTTTTTTAATGTATTAGATCCTTACATATGAAATTAGCGTTTTGTCGTACTGACCAATTTGATCTGAAATATCTCCACTTTGGTTAAGAATTCCAAATTCAAATTTATAAATTCATTTAGCTGGTACGTTTGAGTTTTGAAAACAGTAATTCATTTGTTTTTTCCTCATTATTTTATTCTTTGGCGTCGCTTATTACCGCACAATGGAAAACATGAAATATTGGTATATTTAGGAGTACGAGTTCTACCGTGGCACCAGTGCTGCAGAAACAGCTCGAAGGATTAATGATGTGTACGGCGCTGGTGTTGCAAAAGAAAGCACGGTACGTTTTTGGTTTCAACGTTTTCGTTCTGGAAAATTCGACCTTCAGAACCAACCCCGTGGACTGCCGGAGACCAAAGTGGAAAATGAACAATTAAAGGTGGAAAATTTTTATTGTGGAAGCGGATCCATCACAAAGCACTTCAGAGACAGCTGCAGGCTTCAGGGTAAGTGATAAAACTTTATTAATCCACTTGAAGCAAATCGGGATCGTAAAAAAAACTTGAACGATGGGTACCTCATGAATTGAGTGAACTGAACTTGCAAACACGCGTCGACTGCTATGTTACTTTGCTCAACCGACACAATAAATCGAATCATTACTTGTGATGAAAAGTGGATACTGTACGATAATCGGAAGCGCTCGTCGCAATGGCTGAACCCTGGAGACCCAACCAAATCCTGCCCTAAACGAAAGTTGAGTCAGAAAAAGTTACTTCTGAGTGTTTGGTGGACTAGCGCCGGTGTCGTTCACTACAGCTTTCTAAAATCTGGCCAAACGATTACGGTAGATATCTATTGTCAGCAACTGCAAACCATGAAGGAAGAACTAGCTGCTAAACAACCGGGATTGGTCAATCGCTCTAGGTCACTGCTGCTTCACGATAACGCAAGACCACACACTGCACAACAAACAACCACTAAGTTAGATGACCTACAATTGGAATGTCTGCGACATCCACCGTACTCCCCGGACCTTGCTCCAACAGATTACCATTTTTTCCGGAATTTGGACAACTTCTTACAAGGAAAAAAATTCAACTCCGATGTGGCAGTCCAAACCGCCTTCAAAGAGTTTATTGATTCTCGCCCCATGGTTTTTTTAGTAAAGGATCAATGAACTACCTATGAGATGGCAAAAGTGCATAGATAACAACGGTGCATACTTTGATTAAGATAATTTTAATTTTTAAAGAGGCATTCTATCTTAGTCCTCACGGCTGACAACGCATCTGCATTTAAATTGCAAACGAAGATAGATGTAGATGTCTATGTGCCACAGCAACCACTTACCATCAGGTGGACTGTGTGCTCGTTTGTCACCTTTATTCTATAAAAAAAAAATTGACTTTATATTCCTCCCGTACAAAACGCGAATTTCATATGTAAGGACCTAATATTAAGGGTGACAAACAATCACACAGTCTACCTGGTGGTAGTAAGATGCTGTAGCCCGTAGACATCTACATCTATCGTTGCGTTGTCACTCCTGAGGACTAAGATGTTATGTCTCTTTTCCAGTAAGAGACGGCTCTCTACACTCACCATACGAAACACAGCAGCATTGAGCTGATCTTTTACGCTGGTATTCTGTGAAAGCGTGGTCCATGGAAGCTGAACTTTTATATCGAAGTCGATATCTTGTGGTGTTTAAGGTTCTCTTTAAAATTGAGTTTAAGTAATATGTACATATATTTTTGTAACTTCCATCCCCACTAGGAACTCCTCCTGTATCGTGTAGACGTTATGCTATATTAATTGCACAGGGGGAAAAAGCCAAACCCGAAACAATTATTTCTCGGCCAAATATTACTTGTTTAGTTTGGGAATCAAACTCACAGCCCACAGCGACACAATTAAATACGCTACTGAGCCGTCAAGCTTTAGCTAAATCTATTGGCTGGCAGAACGTCAACGTGCCAAAGAATTGATTACATAATTATTATTAATACAACTTCTTCTAGATATCTACTAATACTAATGTAACGTCGTAATTTACTTTTCAAATGAAATAAACAACTTTTGGCTTTCTATAATTAATTTTAATATCTTTGTAAAAATATGCAACGTCCATGAAACACAAATTTTACAACAACCGAAAACATGGCCGTCACATTTATCTCTCCTCTCCGCTCCACCAATCACAAATCAACCCCTCTCCACGTCACCCAAGACAGCACACCGCACCACATGACACCTTTTCAATACAACCTCTTTTATCTTTATGACACTAATATTATGCAAAACTCAAGGGGAGGTACCGATTAAGTTTTCCTAAATATACCCTAATATTATGTTCTCTGAAACCAAGTTAATTGTATATAATGCAAAAGATACGAAATATTTTAGTCGATATTTTGTTGCAATCATCTATAAACGAAAGCGTCGGTAGCAAATCACAACAGGTATATAATTAATTTACAACACAACAAAACATAAACCTGACAAATAAATTGCAAATTACAGGGCATTATTGCCTACGGCGGCGCGAAGAACCGCTGAAAATTATATCATATTTCAAAGTTCGTTTCCAGTTTCAGACCGTGGTAGATTTTGTTTTCTTTCATTAGAACTTTAAACAAACCAAAATTGAATAAATAAATAGTTTTGGACTTTGTCTCTGATGTGTCCAACGCATGCGACGTACTATACCGGTGGGTACCATTTGTTGGTTTAAGATAATTTTGCTGGCACCAATACACACATTCTGACAGCAAGCAAACTGGCGGGGATGATTCGAAGTGTTTCTTGGTGGTCAGGCAGGCCCTCGGTGTCGGATGGCGGCCCGCATGCTGACCCATCCAGCGTCGGCTCCAGACGCGCCACGGTTACCTCCAGGCAGCAGCCCTATGCTAAAGGGGGTGGGGGGAGGTGTTAATTAATGGGAGACGCCTAGACACAAACGGGACTTTGCACCCTCATTCTTGCCAAGTCACGGTGCTAACATCTACTGGTAAGGCGCTTACTGACTGCGCCGACGTAGAAATTTAAATAATAATAATTTATATTTTCGCCGAAAATAAAATGTAAATTTTGATTATTTGACCTCGTTTAGAGTTCTTTCAACTCAATAATATCTTGTTGTAGGTTAGAATCTAAATTATCCATAATTAATAATCTTGTAAATTTAATTTTAGAGCATTTTGTAACAAAAAATTCAAAAAATCAAATTAACAAAAAATATTAACAGTAAAGTAATAATGTTTTTTTTTATAATCTTTAAAAAACGTTACTAGGATTTTCTCGTGTATCGTGGAGGAAGTTTACAAACACAAATTGCACAAGGACAAACATCCAGACCCGGAACAATTATTTGTATGCCATACAAAATACTTGTTCCGCGGCCCCCAGCGCAACAACTCATTGCTAAGTCACTGCGCCACGGAGCCGTCTTAAAAAGTAAAAATATAAAGTAATAATGTTTCACCCTACGACTCTCAGTGAGGTGTTTAATATGTAAGAAACTTCGATTTATTGATTCACATATAATTTTTCACAGTGATTGTTAAATGTAATGCGCTAAAACTTTAACGATTTAAGCGGACTATAACAAGCAAAATGACAAGCTCATAGTTCTAAAGAAGTCTTGAAATTTGTTGTAAAAGTACAAAGTGTTCATCATCCTGCATCAATTATGGTTTGGTGAGTGTTTTCTATATCAAAATTTGGACAGTAACAAGTTGATGAAGAAGAAAAAGAAGGTTTTCAATATAAAATAAAATTATAATCGTAATCATGATTCAAAGTTAGTCATCTATTGGAATTAATGTCCACAATTTTAATTAACACATTAAATTATACCAGCCCTAAATGATACCAATCGCCAAATAAGTGGACCAATTCAGATGGCAGCTGTTGCGTGGCTGTCGAGGTTTTTGTTGATAAATACTCTCGCTTGCTTTAAATAAACGTATGCTGTATCAAGAAAGAAATTCGGGTAATTGAATTTGTTGTGTAAGTCTTCATATATCCAACTAATTTTATGTACTACTTGTGTGTATATTATTACAAAAAATAAGTTTCAGACGTATTAATAAAACTGACATAAAATTAATTTATAGGGTCTTAAATTATTTTTTGAACTTTTGCTGTATAAGCACACTCGAGAAGAAACAGCATGGTAAAAAAATACGTAATAAGAAAAAAGAAGAAAAACAAAAAGAGGAACGACACTTCTTAAATAAATATTTTATAAAACATCGCTTTGCATATTTTTTTTCATATTATATCATCATCCCATTGGTTTTAATGAAGTACTAACAAAGTCAAATATTAAAAATAAAAAATGTTCTTAAATAATTTGTATTATCTTAGAAAACAACAAACACAAACTATTTGACCTTGTTGAAAGTTCTTAAAATTACTTTATTAACATAATTTGTTCATGGAGGCTAGAGTCTAAATTAGGCATTTTACGTGTATTAAATCTCACACCTCTCTTAAATATTTTAAACCTGTGCTTGACTACTATCACACCTACTGGCACATTCGAGAAACTTTTAATCAGATGTGTATAGCTTGTGAGGTAGCAAAAGGAACAAGGTAGAAAAATATCAAATTTGTATTGAAAATAATAATATCGCTATAAATTATTTATAACCGATATCATACCTACCATAATTTTATAGTAACCTTTATAGTTTTTTATAAAAACTGAAGTGACAAATGAACTAACAGTCCACCTGATGGTAAGTGGCTACTACAGTCCATGGATACCTGCAGTCAATTTAAAAAAAAGAAGGCTACAGATGCGTGTCACCTCGGAGGACTAAGATGGCATACCTCTCAGTCTATAGTTTTACTAGCTCTCTATACCCTCCAGACGAAACAGAGAAGAACATGTGTTTGCCATGTGGTGGCGGCTTATGAAAGCCCATCGCCTTATACTCCACATGGGTGTTGTAAAAGACAACTATGGGAAATACGTTTTCAAGTGGTGGAACCTCGCTGCAGCTATATTATGGTTGCAGCAGATTTTTTTTGGCTTGGCCAGAGAAAGATTGAAACATCCGATACTGCATTATTCAAAAATATTTGGCGACTGTAGCCTAGTGGTAAAGAATGCGGACTGCGAACTCGAAAAGTCACATTGGTTCGAATCCGCCACTCAACTACTATTGTGAACCACTCCTAACACAAGCATTTTAAGCTTACTTGAAGTGATTAATGGAGTATTAGTAAATGATAGCGTAATAATAATAATCTTTTTTTTAATATTCCAATAACCCTTCTTAGACATCAACTTTATACTCAGTCATGCTATACAGAATTTATGGTTCATATAAAAATGTCGTAATCTAAATATGAGATATGAGTTTAGATATTTTACATTCCTGTCGAATGGGTCATGACGCAGTGCTGCGCAATCATCTTAAGTAACTTATAAATTAGAACTGCGACATTACGGTTTCACGAACTTTGGTATAATATATTTGTTCAAATTACTTATAGGTATGCTTTTTCAGATGTAAGGGTTGTCATCCTTACTTTTGTACAAAAGAACATTCACATCAAATGCACAGTCCACCTGGTGTCTATGCATGTCGTGGCCCATAGATACCTACATCTATTCTCAATTAGGAATCTAAATACAGATGCATTATCACCAATGAGCATTTAGATGGTATGCCTCGTTTAGTGTTTGCTGTACCTTAAGGACGGCACTTGGTTCTTGATTATAAGACACTTTTCCTGCCTAGGAATTCGTATGGGTAGTATAAATATAAAATAAAATAAATAAATTTAACTTTATTTGACATAAAATATTACAGTAAATGTTTCATTGAATCCATAGGCTCCCAAACTAGTGTTAAACTGTGTTTCAAGAGCCAGTGGCTCTCCCATAACATTGCATTATTAATTTATGCCTTAACATAACATTTTAAGTTATTAAACAGAAATACTCAAAACAAGAAAACAAAGTTAACAAAGAAAGGGCTACTCACTAACGCATATCTGTGTGTGCGCGTTTTGTGTGTGTGTGTGTGTGTGTGTGTGTGTGTGTGTGTGTGTGTTGTGCAGTAATAAAACCAGTTAACATTTTTTTACATCTTCATAATCAAGTTTTTAAGCCATAACAATATATGTTTCTTAATAACGTTATTATTGCAGTCTTTTATATTATATTTCTTATTAAGTCTGATAATAGGTGGAAATAATAATCAAACTGCTTCTGGGCGAATCTTGTTTTACTTTGGGTATAGGACAATGGTCAAGCCTTGCAGATGATTTAGGAAGGAAAGGAACAATTTTTTGTGATACTTTCGTAGACTTTCATAAACAAATAATTTTCTAACACTAAGAACGTTGGCTTTATCATAGCCGTCAGTTGTAGGGTGCCTGTAGAGTAAGGAGAACACTTTCAGTACTGCACGTTGTGCACGTTCTACAGTGATCAAATATGATTTTGCTGCGGTACCCATGCACAGATACAGTATCTAATAATGCATTCACCAAGGGCTTTATATGTTTGTAATGCTAATTTATAGTCAACAACTGTTCTTAGAGTTTTAAAACATAAATGAGTTTTCTCAATCTTAGACAAAGACATTATATGCATTTTCCAATTTATTTTATCATCAATTTCGACCCCAAGGTACTTTATAGAATGTACCGCGACAAAAGGAACATTCACACTCATCAGGTCGACTGGTACGATTGCATGGATATGTGTGAATTTTAATTCTAATGTCGGTGTCTGGTCCTCCTGATGTTGTCTTGCTATAGCACATGAACTTTGTTTTATTGGTATTGAGGATAACAGGTTATTTTCTAGCCATTGCGTCACTATAGAGAGACAATCCTCTGCAAGGTCCGACACTTGTTAAGTTTTATCATGGACGAGTAAAACAGTGTCGTCTGCAAACATGAGCAAGTCAAGATTAGAAAATTAATTTTGCATAGATCATTTATATATAAAAGGAAGAGAGGAGGCCCCAGTACACTGCCCTGTGGAACACCGTAGGCACCCTGCACTATCACTCTCATGTCCTTCGACCGTACACGTTGTGATCTTCCGACCAGATAATCTGCGAACCAGTCACGAGCTATACCCTGATCCATATTCTCCAATTTAGTCAATAAGATAGGGATCGAAACGGTATCGAAAGCCTTCTGGAGATCCAGAAATACACCCATGCACTTGTTCCCACCATCAAGGTATGTAGAGATTTTTCTAGTTAGCGTCAGGACTGCGTCTTCGGTTGACTTACCTCTCTAAATCCAAATTGATTATCACTCAGATTATTAAGCTCAAGATATCGCATGAGCCTCTTTTTAACTAACTTTTCTAACACCTTAGACAAAGTCGAAAGGATAGAGATAGGTCTATAATTTGTAGGATTATGGGGATCACCTGCTTTATAAATAGGACACACAATAGCTTTTTGAAAGCTGCGGAAAAATGTGTTTCAAGACTCAAATTATATGCGATAGGATCAGCGAGGAATATTATAAATTTCTTAAGTAATTTAGCTGTGATGTTATCCCAACCAGAGCACTATGTAATTTGAGTCCGAGGACCATATTCCTCTCCACCTCAGTTGGTGGGACATAGAGCCAACTGGTGGGTTAGCTGTGTTTCCCAATACTGCAAGTTCACGATCAGAAGTATTCATCTTCTGTAGGGTATTTTTGCAAGTATTTCACCGACTGAGGTGAAATATAAATTTACTTCATTCAGCGACTGTTTAGGGTTTTGGCTTATATTTAGTAAATTGTTAGAAGGCCTCTTTGCGACATTGAAATTGTGCACACTTTTATTATCTTCCACGTTTCTTTTGTATTTCCTGATTTTTATTAATTTATTTTATAATATTCTTTTTAGATTTTTAATAATTTTGTTACACATATTCCTATATTTTATGTATTTAATCTTTAGTTCTTCATTATCTGGTGACTTTTTAGTTCATATGTAATTTATCTCTTTTCTGATAGATCTTACCTCCTCTTGTTACCCATGGTTTGAGAGAGTTGGTGCCTTTAGTAATCGTTTTGATTAGTGAGTTCTGTTTAACCAATGAAAAAGTTTATCCGTGAAAAGCTCAGTGGCTGTATTTTCATTTCTACTGTCTAGCAAATCATGCCAGGGCTCTCCCAACAGTACTTCTTTGATCCTTTCATAATTAACGGTTATTTTTTTATATTTTAATATGTCTTTACTAACTCCAGCATTGTTTATATAAAGCATTATGGGTGAATGATCAGTTATTTGCTGTTCAAAAACTATAGTTTTCCAAGTGCTACAACTTTTGACCATGAAATGATCAATGCAAGTATTGACTCTATTTGGACGGTCAATGCCTTGTCTTAAACCGTGCATAGCCATAATATTTAAATAATCTTGTGAGGATGCTGATAAGTTACATGATAGAATATCTAAATTAATACCACCAGTAAATATTAAAATTTTTAGTTGAAATACTAGCTAAAACCGTGTCAATAGATTCTAAATATTTACTAGCATTACGAAAACTAGGCGGACGGTATGAGCATATGATTGTATAATCTGGCGAGATTTTTATTATAAGGCAGTTTCCATCGTTAAAGGTTGGCTCATAGCTGGATGCTTTAATTTCTTCTCGGACGTATACAACCACCCCATCATTCTGGTTTATATTTTTGCGTCCAAAATGTTATAATTATTGAGACTCGGTGGTGGATTGCACTAGTCCAACATTCTGTCAATACAAATACATCTATGGACATGTCTAGACTAGATATAAATGCTATAAATAGGTCAAAGTTACAATTAATGCTTCGTATATTCAACGTAAGAATTGAATTTATATCCGAATTTAAAAGTTTAAGGCTGTTAAGGTCACTTAGTGTAAGATATTATATCCTATTTGAGATATCAACTTCGGCTGTGATAAAAGAGTTATCATCCATTCCGAATTAAAATAGTAATCGGTTGTATTGTATTAGATGTCCGGGCATAAAAACCAAAAAAATTAACATATTACTGGAGTATCTAATATTTGTTAATCTTGACTGTAAAAGTAAAGTACAAATGTGCAATTTGTGTACTAGATTATGAAGTGTAAGTAATTTATGATGTAAATTTATGTGTATTAACGTGATGTGTTGAGTTGTCAGCAATAGTATATGAATAGATATCAGTGACATACGCTTATGAATTAATGTTAAAATAATTAAAATTAAACAAAAAAAGCTTATAAAATATAGAAAACAATCAAACATGCATACTTATGAAAATTAATAATATAAGTAAAATATAGTCATTTGTTATCAATGTTTTCTAGGTCGCTCTCCTATTAACCTTACAAGTGGAGCTCCATCCGCCCTCCGAAGATATATTCTGCCCTTGATGTCCAGCAATATTTAAAGGCATTAATCTTAGCGAATTCTCGGCCAAAAGAAGAGTCTCTTCGCTTTAATTGTCAAACTCTCAGACACGAAAATCGGTTTGGGTGGGCCATCAAGTTTAAAGTTAGAGGTATTCAACTTGCAGGTCGCATATTTTTTGTTGTATGCTTTGACGGACTCAACAATTTTATTTTTTAACAAAACAGTTGAAAATTCCGCTACTATAGGCTGGTTTTTTTCTTTCTTAGTGTTAATGCGGTAGACGTCGGAACCTTCCGATTGAATTGGTACACTAATGGCAGCTCCTAACTTTTTTAATAATTAAGAGGTCTTCTTTCGATTCCCCGATTTTTGGGTAAATTACGTACGTCTATGCTCGAGCTGCGATGATGATGTTCCATCTGCTCTAATTTATTCTCTAGTGTCTGTATATATTTGCAGTTGGCAGATTTTTCTTGTTCTAAGGAGCTTATTCTTGAGAGTAATTCATCATATTTTGGCTTAAAAATCAATGGCACTAGAAATAGCCTTATTTTGCTCTGTGTGGGTATTAATACCACTCTGAACCTTATCCATCAAAGCGGTGAATTTGTCGTTTTGTTCCTTTTGAGCGCAGAAAACATTTCCATAATTTCCGACCGGCTAATATTATCAGTATCTCTTACGTTTTCGTATTGCAATGTTAGGATCGCTTGTAGCTTGCGTGCGTGAGACGGTAGGCACTGCAATAGTAGCATTTGTCGGCGAGTCGGCGATTATTAGAGTCCGACTTGCAACATTGCGGTTGGCGTAGTAGGCGGCGTGCGTTTGCTGTAAGCATAGTAGCGGGCGTGAGCGACGTACAAAAGTACCAGGCAAACAGAATAAAAGCAATGCGTAGGCAAGTAGTCGTTGCACTAGTATGCAGCTTGCGTATGTGTGCAGTGAGCAATTACAACTTATCACAGTGCAAGTGAATGACTTGTTAGATTCACTCACCATTAACACACGGCGACGGTACAGGCTTTATAATTTATGCTCTCCTATTATTTCGTATAATTTAACACTTCACAATTTTGATTAAATTTATAATAAATATAAATATGAACTAGTATAAATCACGTCTGATTAGCACAGAGATCCGGGGAGAAGGAACACTCTTATCCATTTCTACCGCCAAGCAGCAATGCGTACACTGCTGTGAACCGTTCTGAAGGGTATAGAGATGCAGTATAATTATAGGCTGTGACATTGTATCTTAGTCCACAAAGGTGGCAACGCATCTCAGCCTTCTTTATTTGAAGTTGTTTACAGGTACAAGTGGGCTGCAGTAGCAACTAAATATCAGATGTACCGTAAATTTGCTTACCGCTTACGTTTAGTTAATTTTTTATTAAATATATAGTACAGCAAATTTCCATACATATAATTGCAAGTTGAAACGCGTAACTGTAGCAATAACATAGTTGAAGGGGTCATTTTAATACCTATACAGTATACACTCAGCGGTTCTCATTCGAGCACTACATCCGAGTATAAACGAGTGTTTGTTGACCGTTTTACTTTTATGCGCCGCGCCAGCGGGGAAATAATTAGTTACAAGTTTATTTAGCGCGTTTAAAAGTTTATTTTATTCGTCTACCTGATTTAGTGCGAACAAAAGTCACTATCTTGTGATATCTTACAAACTACATGAATTAGTATCATTACATGCTATCTAATGGCGGCATAAGAGAATTCACTTCTTCATATCATCCCACGGAAGTTTTAAGAGACGACAGAAGGAAAATTAAACAGGAGATGGGTAGAAATATGTTCCTGCTAAGATTTCAAATATTAGAAAACTGCGGTTGGCAACCCGCCTGCCAAGCGTGGTAACTATAGCAAATATCCTCTTTCTGAGGAAGCTATGTGAGGTATATCATGAAGAGCGGACTTTTGATGGGATGTAATGAATGTATGGTTGAAATTGTATCATGATGGTTTGTGCAAAATAACTAAATTTATGGCCAGTAACTTCGCATAATGTTCTATAACCATAAATATAAAAAAATATTAATGTACCAAAAAAGCGATAACATTTTGTTGACTTAAAGTATCTGAAATCATTTATTTACATAACACTCAAATATATATGTAAGATGATATTAAGGGTGGGTATTTCTTTAACGGTGGCTGCTTCATCCGTTTTATACAAGCAAAACAAGGAGCTAGTCACACAGGCGCCACTGCACGTGCAACTGTGTGATGCACGTGTTGCTTACAAGAATTCTGTCTGGCTACACCAGGCACCATCGCACGTGCAACGGCGCAGGCGCCGTCATATACAATATTTATTACCATAATTAAAAAAAAAGTAAAACTAAAAACTTAAATTATCATATAGTATTACTCCCCGCGGTATAGTGCTAAGAACATTGGCTGCATTTCCTTGTTGAATGGCTATACTTAGCCTATGAGCGAGCAAAAAACATTTTTCTTATCACCAGCAGTGGCGACCAGTCGCGGATACAGTTCCTTCAGGAATTGCACCGCACGTGGACCCCACGAACCGAGAGTCTGTACAGCAAATTACACAAATAAAACCATAGATGCAGATGTATTAACACACCTGTGGACTAACGGAATGTTTTCTTAACAGTTAAAGGAGTATCTATAATTAAACTTGCCAAATTAAATTAAATATTTTTATATTAAATTGAATGATATGCTCCCTTTTAATATCTTCCGTTCTTCTGAACGGAACATTGTACATTCCTGTATCCATAATTAAAGATTATACAACTTGGCACTGCTACAGAACTTACTGCTGTAGAACTTGACATCTTTTCAACATCATCATCATTTCATTACTTATTGGCAAATTGTCTTATTTACAGACAGCCATGATCGTCGTTTTTAACGAACTTTGACCCTTTTTCACATTTATGTTTTTGATGAGATGTAATAAATTTTTGAAAAGTTTTATTTAATTAATCATAAACAAGTAGGTACAGCAAGCCCCCGGGCGAGGATGGAATTAAACGCGGAGCTTCTGAAAGTGGGTGGAAAAGCGGTTCTTGAAGTCCTTCAGAAGTTCTTTAATTCCGTCCTCCATGGTGACACTACTCCTGAGGCGTGGAGCATAAGTGTGGTGGTCTTGTTATTCAAGAAAGGCGACAATGCTCTCTTGAGGAACTACAGACCGATTTCCCTTCTGAGCCGCGTCTACGTGCTGTTTTCGAAAGTCATTACGAATCGTCTCACACGCAGACTCGACGACTTCCAGCCTCCCGAAGAAGCCGGTTTCCGAAAAGGCTTTAGCACCATAGACCACATACATACCCTTCGGCAAACTGTACAGAAGACCGAAGAGTACAATTTTCCACTATGTCTTGCATATGTGGATTATGTCATTATAATTTTATGAAAAATTACTGAAACAAGTAAATGCTGAATGATACATTTTTAAAGTAAATGACATGCGGACACATAGTCCACCTAATGATAAGTGAACCCTGTGACCTATAGACATGGAGGTGTCTATAGGTCACAGGGTTCTTAATCGATGATTCTTAATCGAGGATAGATGGAGATCTATCTTCGATTAAAATGCACGTTGCGTAGTCAGCTAGCGTAGTCAGATGTTCCGCTTTCGGGACGCTCCTTTATTGATCTTTTAAGGTTGCATGCCGCGAGCACCCTGGTCTGGACGCCCAAAATCCTGTATTTTTTCATTTATTTATTTAACACTTTTTTGTACCAAAGATACAAACAGCGGACTTAATGCCATATGTCATTTTCTACCAGCCAACCGGAAAGTTTGTGGGAAAAGTGTGTATTGTATCTTTTATCTAAGAAGCCAATTCGCTGCGGAAGGTTCTTTAAAAATAATGCCTGATGCAAATTGTTTACAATGTCAAATAAACTTTATGTAGATTTTTAAAATACTTGTTATATGTAGATAGCGTGTTGGTTTGATTTTGGTGTAAGCTATTTAATTAATATAATGTTTCAAGCAATTTCTCTGGATGCTGATTCTGATAATGAGATGGTCATTAAAAATAAAGAAAAAATAAATATTAGAGCTAATTTCGATATAGATTACTTTTATAGAGTAGTTTATTAAATCAAAGATGTTTTAAAAGACGCTATTGAGGACGACAATAAAAACCTATCGAAAATGGCATAACATTTTTACAAGTCAATACTTGCCTATACTTCTAAGTCTATATCAGTTTATGGTATCAATATTGGTTTCCGATGCATCTACTCAAAGGGTTTCCTCTCAGATAAAATGTAACATGGACTGACAGGCGCAATAAACTACCGACAGAACATGTGAAGGCGGATATTCCAATAAAAGTCAATTTTACGATCTCTTGTGAAACTTTTTATACATTTGTTCTAAAAGAAATGAAAATGTTACAAATGGCAAAAACAATATATATCAGCTCATATTATATTTATTAAAATAATTTATATTTAAGTCATTATTTCGAATTTTGTTTTTTTTTTTTGTGAATTAACATCATCACAATCATTATTACATACCATTACAAGTCTAATAAGCTAAACAAGCCCAAGGAAGTCACAAAGTACGTTCCTAAGACATTCGACTCCAACCACACAAGGACTCGAATCCATCGACTTCCTGTATCACTTACCAGGTCGTCACTCCATCTCAGGGGAGCTGCCCACTTCGCTTACCAGTTTAGACTGCCACTCGATAACCTTTCTTCCTCATCGATTATCGGTTCTTCGAGCCATATGGCTGGCCCAATGCTACTTCAACTTAGTAATCCGTTGGGCTACGTCGTGTAAGGAATTATGCATAAGAAATTAAGCCTCGATAAAGAATAGTCCTTCGTCTTTTGCTATATTTCGTGTTCGGTACGTAGATAATCTGGCTATAAATCATATTTTTATTAAGAGCACTGGCATTGCTGTTTTAATTTATACCTGTGATTAATTTTCGGTGACGTTTGTATAACAAACTACAGGTATAAAATAATAGACATACTAAAGTTAAAAATATTTAGAACGAAAAACAAAGAAATGAGAGAAATAGTTTAAAGGAACACACGCACGCACACTCATGCACGCGCGCACACACGCATACACACGTACACACACACACACACACACACACACACACACACACACACACACACACACACACACACACACACACACACACACACACACACACACACACACAAAGACACACACGCACACTTGCAAACACATGCACACACGCACACACACGCACAAACACACACACACACACACACACACACACACACACACACACACACACACACACACACTCGCGCGCGCTAGTACACCGCATGCACGCACACTGGAATACGATTTACTCTGTCTTACCTTCCGATTACAAAGTTTGTGTCTTCAAGGTAAAAGTGGAAAGTTTTCTCTTCAGCTAAACCTGTGCCCTTCGCCATCTTCGGTTACATTCACATTCAGGTGAGATAGTAGTCAAACCCTGGCTAATATGAGATTGGCATTTGAATAAGTTGACGTTAAAGAAGACATTAATCTCAGGAATAACACGTAAACAAATTCGATGTTACTTTTATATGGATGCCCCCTTACAAAACCGCGAACTACGCGGCTTCCTCATATTCCCACACAACATTTCAACATTGTTTTCACGAGGCAGTTTAGCTGACTTGATGGAAAACTCGGTCGCGTGGACTCACAATGACGCACGCGGTGTCAACCGACATAGCACCTTACCAGAAACCTAATGCAGCGAGGCAATTCTGCTGACTTGATGGGAAATATGATTCACAGTGACGCCCGCGGCGTCATCCGACAGCATTATATATACGAAACTCCACGATGCCACTTTACTTCGTTTCTAGCATCGAACAAGTGTAGGTTTAATTAATTTAATTGGTATTAGTTCTTTTAGTTGTAATATCTTTTAAATTAAATTTAATAAAAGTAATTTTACTCGAGTAGTCTCAGTGTAGTTTATTAGTGAATTTCTCATATCGAAATTCATATCGCTACCACTGCCACGAGTCACCGGGTATCCAAGGAACCTGGAGTCCAGATCGGAGGATAAATCTGGACATCGATCTCAGAGAAACCAGAATGAAACTCAAAAATCTTTTCTGTGTGTTGTTTCAATTATTCTAGTAGTAATTTTTATTGTACAAAATTTTCTATCCTAAGCAAACTACCTCTAGAGAGCCTGCATATGGCAGAATAGCTCATAGGTTCAAATTAGATAATAACAGAAACATTAGTGTAGATTTAGATAATTCAATTAACTCCTCGGTAGATTCGAAATGACAGACGTAGACATTATCTTTAAAGCCTTAAGTTTAGTACCAGATTTTGATGGGAACCCGAATATTATGCCTAGGTTAATTCATTTGTGTGATCAGATCGTTTCTGAATATACAAGTAAAAATCCTGGCAAAGAACTATCTAAGCTATATCTAATAAACGGTATTTCAAATAAAATTACTGGGTCAGCCGCACGTATTATAAATTCGAATGGCATTTCTAAAGATTGGGATAGCATAAAAAAATTAAATCAATAATTTTTTAGACCAAAGAGACGGGACAGCTCTTTACAATGACCTGATGTTGGCAACGCAAGGGTATAGTTCGCCCCAATAATTTTACGATCGGTGTGTTAATTTATTTAGCACCATCATGACTTACGTGACTTTACACGAGAGCGTCGCTACAACTATCGAAGCCAAACGTATAAAAGGTTTTTCAAAGACTCCGAGAGTCGAACTTTAAAATCCAGTTAGACAAGTCGAAGTTCCTTAAACTAGAAACTGCTTATCTCGGACACGTGATCAGTAAGGATGGTATAAAACCGAATCCTGATAAAATTTCTGCCATTCAGAAATACCCACTTCCTAGAACGCCTAAGGAAATTAAGCAGTTTCTCGGCTTGATAGGTTACTACCGAATTGTTTTTTATAATTAATTAGACTTTGCGTGTATAATAATACCTTTAACACAGTGTCTAAAGAAAAGTAGGAAAATTAAAGCAGATTCAGAATGTATTGCTTGCTTTGAAAAGTGTAAACTATTATTAACTAATGATCCAATTTTACAATACCCGGATTTTTCGAAAGATTTCTTGCTTACAATGGATGCGTCTAATTTAGCGATAGGTGCTATATTGTCACAAGGACCCATAGGCACGGACAAACCAGTGTGCTATGCTTCTCGTACTCTAAACGAGAGCGAGATCAATTACAGCACCATCGAAAAAGAACTCCTCGCTATAGTCTGGGCAACCAAATATTTTAGACCTTATTTATTCGGAAGGAAATTCAAAATTGTGACAGATTATAAGCCACCCAGTGGGTTATGAATCTGAAAGAGCCTAACTCGCGTTTAACTCGAAGGAAGCTCAAACTTTCGGAGTATAATTTCACTGTGACTTATAACAAGGGCAGTTGTAATTCTAACGCCGATGCCCTGTCTCGCATCGAAATTCACAAAATACATTATCACCGGAAACTCAGACAACTCAGACGCTTTAAGGTATGATAATGCTATCAAAATTCTTCAGGATAATAATAATAAACTTACCAGTCAATTTAATAGCCATATAAGCTTAAATAACGAGTGGATGACCCAGAATCTAAAATAATGACTAAATTAATTGAAAATCAAATAAAAATAAATGAAACTTTAAAAATTATTTTAGATTCAGATGCTTACAGAGATTCAAGTCTCATAATCATATTCATATCATTCGCTAAGTTCGCCAATATTTAGCTATTATAACGGAAAACATAGACGAAATATTAGACGATATGAGACTCGGATCGAAAATATGTTAGCTTTCATTCGTTCCTCAAGTACTCACCACTCAATGTTAAGTGTCGGGGTTCTTAGTAGCATGATTCATAAATTAGTCTCTATATACAGTAAAGAACATAATATATTAGAATTAGAACCTAGAGAATATTATGATATAATAAAACCTGGCTATTATTATAAAATAATAATTATATTTAAATTACCTATATTCGCCCTAGATACTTACGATTTATATAAACTATGTGTAGCTCCTAATAAATACCGACAGGCTCTCATCCCTCCTTATTCGTTGATAGCAACAAACAGGAAAGGTTATGTGTACATAGAGGCTGAATGCCCGAAGTACAGTCACTGGTAGTGGTCTGTAGTGAGAAGATGGACCACCAGCTTCGACAGCATCCAGATTGCACGCAAGAACTCATCATCAATCAATCCCTTAGCAAGACCTGCCAGATGACCACCGTCACCCTGTCCAGAACAGCTTTAGAGGAACTTGATGAGAAACATTACATCTTGTCATTACCTAACGCCACGAAGATACATAATCGGTGCAGGAGAGAGGATTAGAGCATCTTAAATGTTACTTACCTGGTTACCCTCCCAATGAACTGTTTTCTGTACGAGTGGAAGGGCAGCCTTTGAAGATCACGAAGCGTACCTATAACCCAGCTACTCATCTGGATAACTCGTCTCACATACACCTCAAATCTATTGACTTAAAGAGATTACATGAAATTGAACATAATTCGATGTCTCTACCGATTTTACAAGTTGACCAAGTTTCGTCGAAATACCTATACCATACGACCATATAATGATATTTAGTACTGGTACTTACAAGCCTTGTTACTTTAAAACGTTACGGACTAGTGCAGTGCACTAGAAAAGCGTGGCAACCCCCATCCAAAGAAGACATCTACGCGAAACCTGGAAAATCTGAACCACAGAAGACAGCAATATTTCATCATCTCAAGACTCAGAAATAGATGCTGTTCTCAGGAGGGAGGTGTTATATGGATGTCCCCTTACAAAACCGCGAACTACGCGACTTCCTCATATTTCCACACAACGTTTCAACATTGTTTCCACGAGGCAGGTTTGCTGACTTGATGGGAAACTCGGTCGCCGTCGACTCACAATAACGCACGCGGTGTCAACCGACATAGCACCTTACCAGAAACCTAATGCAGCGAGGCAATTCTGCTGACTTGATGGGAAATGTGGCTGCCGTGGATTCACAGTGACGCCCGCGGCGTCATCCGACAGCATTATATATACGAAACTCCACGATGCCACTTCACTTCGTTTCTAGCATCGAACAAGTGTAGGTTTAATTAGATTTAATTAGTATTAGTTCTTTTAGTTGTAATATCTTTTAAATTAAATTTAATAAAAGTGATTTTGTTTTTTTTTGGGTCCTCCGGCGGCGACATCCATAATTTTACTGTAAATAGATACAGCGAATAACTTGTGTATATTAATTAAAAAAATTAAAAAGTGTTTTATTTTTGAAACCAAGTTACTGCCATTAAATGCTCTGCTCCTGAATAAATTAACGGGCATTTGTTTTATGCCGTCACTGGGGAAATTTTGGTCAACATTTTATGTCAACTTAAGAATTTAAAAAACACTCTCTCAGACAACTACTTGTCGCTTGTATAGATAATTTATTTTTTATATCATCCCGTGGGAGTCGTAAGAAGCGACAGAGGGAAATTGAAACAGGAAATGAGCAGCAGCATCTTCCTAAAAACAACTTAAGAATAATAAAAAATCTGCGGTCGCCCACCCGCCTGCCGCGTGCCAAACGTGTTAAAAATAGCAAATATCTCCTATTATCAAATTTATGAGCAATCTATTAAGCCGACCTATGTTCACCAGTGAACTTTTATAGGCTGTAATAAATGATATGAGCAGTAGTAAACGAGCATACAGTCAGTCCATCTGATGGTAAATTAATGCTATGGTCCCTACGTACTCGTACATCTCACTTGAAGAATCAAAATGAAGATGCATTAATACCCAGTTACAGTAAAAATAGTTCCTCGTTTCTCGTTACTTGTGATACGAAACACTATAGCATCATATTATTAATTGACGGAATAGATAACTAGTAGAGCAGGGTTTGGGGGGAACATAGGGATAGCATTATACTTTCACTTGACTGTTTTAATGAAATAAAAATAAACTGTTTAAAAAAAAGTAAGAACCGACTGCCAGAAATTAAAAGATTAAAGAAATTTTCACTTAATACCTTGTGAAGTCGGGCTTTAAGATATACTGTGTCTTAACACCGACTTCGTAGACTGTTTTTTTTTTGTTTTTTTTTTTTTACTCTTTTTTGTGGACCGGGTTGAGGTATCTGGTCGTAACTAAAAAGTTACAGAAAACTCTTCGTTACTTTTATCCAACCTTTACGGATGGCGATTGAATCAATCATCTGCTACAATGTGAGAGGTCAATGCCCCGTGATTGACTTTTCCAGACTGATATTGAAGAAGAGTAAAAACCTTTAAAACCGCTGGTGTATCGCTATTCTCTAAATCGTTTAACAGAAAGCTGTTAAAAAGAACGTTTTCAATATAAACAAGATTTTCGGATAAAATATAGTCTCCTGGCATTGCTCTCAATCCATTCGTCAAGTTTCATTACAATCGGTTCAGCAATTTCAGACAGAAAAGACCGAAAAGACAGACGTACAAAGTTTTTAGAAATAGTTATTCATATCTTAATGGCATTCAAACAACCTCGCACCTCAACAAAATACAGTTATTTCGATACACCAAATTGAAACTTTAATTTAATTTTATGTGTATGCGTTTGTAACAAAAATTTCTATCTAGTAACTTTCTTTATTAAGTTTTCTGTATTCATGCTTGAATTATAAGTAGAGCTCTAAGCAATATTATTGCATAAAGGACTACATGATTACTAGTTCCGCTATTGTGCTTCAACTAATGAAGCGTAAGTTGGCTAGTGGAATATTCAGCAAAGTACCGTTAGCAAATGACTGTACTCAGTCTAGTACACGTGTCTCATCCGAACTTTGCCAGTAAATTTTATAGGTTTTCTATTTTACTTGATATCAAAAGGTATTTAATTACCTCCATTGGCCCGTAAAAGTTCATAATTGGACATTTCCGTTTAAGAGAGGATTTGCCTTAATCACCAGACTTGGCAGACGGATTGTCGATTGCACCTCTGACACTGCTACTCGTAGTATTTTATGTTTAGCGTACTCGTAAGTTAGACGAGTACGCCATAAGATGTTTCTGGTATTTCCTATAGTCGACACTTACGCCACCACCACTCGCCACTTCACTAGTTGTTTTATACCAAACTAGCTGTGCTCGCGACTTCGTTCGCGTGGAATTACTACTTTGGTATTATAAGTAATTATGATTAATTTGTAATTTTAACTATCACGAAGACCTATAAAGACACTAATCTGGAATAGAATAGAATAGAATATAATCATTTTTATTCAATACAGATTACAATTTATAATACTTATTGAAAATCATTTTTTACTTTTACCACTGGTTCACAATAAAAATCTCTGTCCTGGGAAGAACCAACAAGAAACCCAGCGGGACTTTTTTAAAAAAAAAGCACAATTTACAATATAATATTTTATACAATTGTTATGAAAACATTTATAAACAGCATGGTACCGATCACCTCATTCCCAGGGGTTATTATCAGTCATGTACTCTTTAGTAGTATAATAACCTTTACTAGACAATTTTTGCTTAATAAATAATTTAAGCCTTTTGATAGAAAAGGTCTGGATATTTTCTGGGACTTTGTTGTAAAAGCGTATACATTGCCCCAGGAAGGAGTTACTGACTCTTTGGAGTCGAGTAACTGGTATAACTAACTTGTGCTTGTTCCTAGTATGTACAGAATGTAGATCACTATTTTTAATAAAACTGTTTTTGTTTTTGTGTACATACATTAAATTCTCGTAAATATATTGAGAGGCCAAAGTTAATATATTTATTTCTTTAAATTTTTCTTTCTCTTCATCTCTTTTGCAAAACAAAGATAGTTTCAATGTCAATCGCATTACCCTATAGCAAGATTCCATATGACATTATGCTATGGAAATAACTAAAATAAACTAATCTAGCTGTTTCAACACATATAAGGCATCTAAACTTTTTTACAGCATATGCTGCAGAACTAAGTTTGCTAGCTAGTTTAGATATATGAGGGCCCTATTGAAGCTTCGCGTCAACTGCAATTCCGACAAAAATAGTGGATTCAACAAGGCCCAGCTCCTCCCCATTTAAAAGCACATTTGTATTCACCTGTTTAACATTAGGTGCAGTGAATTTAATACATTTCGTTTTATTACCGTTCAAAAGCAAATTATTAACGTTAAACCAGTGTCCTACTTTTGATATAGCATTATTCTTTTTTATCTTTTCAATCAACTTCAAAAAAAGGAGGAGGTTCTCAATTAGACTGTATTTTTTATGTGTGTTACCTCAGAACTTTTTGTAGGTGAACCGATTTTCCTGCATGTTATGAAGCTGGTGCTTCTTATGTGGTATAAATTTGATCAAGATCTCACCAGTATATTTTGAGTTATCCTTAATAATGCGTATTTAATTGACGTCGACTACATTGATGATGTTCTCGTTTTATTTATATTGAATTCGTCATATTTCAAGAATTGCCCTTTTAGTCGGAAAATCAACGAACTATCATCAGCAAATAATACTATATCATGGTTATTCCCTACCAAGTAAGGTAAGTCATTAATATAAACTAAGAACAGAAAGGGACCAAGAACTGAGCCCTGAGGAACACCCATAGATACTACCGATCCGGAAGAACTGCATCCATTAATAACAATTGTTTGCGTTCTATTATTTAAATATGACATAATAAGTTTAAGCGCTATGTTTTTTAAACCATAATGATGTAGCTTCCTGATTAATGTCTCATGGTGAACGCCTTGGAAAGATCACAAAATATACCCAAAGCATCTTCTGAATTTTCCCATGCACAGAAAATATTTTTGATTAGCTAAACATCGGCATCAGTTATCGAGCGACCCCTTCTAAATCCAAACTGATTGTTATGGAGTAATTTATTTACATTAAAAAAACTTAATATTTGAACTAGAATAATTTTTTCAAACATTTTACTGAGCGTTGGTAGTACAGAAATAGGTCTTAAATTAGTGGGGTCCAATGTACTGCCAGATTTAAATAAAGGTATAATTGTACTGTGTTTCATTAAATCAGGAAACACACCAGATTCGATACTAGCATTGAAAGACGCAATAACCTTAACAGAAATCCTCCATAGATCTGCTGCTTTCTTAATATCAATAGTTTTGAAATATTTTACAATATCACCTGATAATATTCTATAAAATACAAATTCTTTTTACAGACATTTACATTTTGTTTGAGTAATGACTCGGCAATTTATGGATGCAGGTGGCTCAGGACCGTGCTTTGTGGCATTTCTTGGGGGAGATCTATGTTCAGCAGTGGGCTTGTGATGGGCTGTAATGATGATGATGATGAATGACTCGGCGACAGCAGGGGAGGAATTGAGTGACTTTGTCGTCAAGATCGGAATGTCGGTAAAATATTATTCAATAGCCGTTGCAACGTCTTGATCTGATGTTGTCAAATTATTATTAAAATTTAATTGAAAGTTTGAGTGGTGTAGTTTCATCTTGCCAGTTTCACTATTGATTATACTCCAAGTCATTTTAATTTTATTAGAGGCACTCTTAACTTTGTTTCTTAAATATAAAGACTTGGCTGCACAACACACTCTTAAATATTTTGGATTTTTTTACATATTCTCTAAATGAAACCGGAAGGAGGAAGAAAGAGAAGGCCAAGCCCCAAGCGCTGCGGTTGTGGCCGCCAAATGGTGCAGTGTCGGCCACAGCCTCTGAAGAAGAGGCTGCCACAGGGATAGAAACGGAGGAAGACCTCGACCCCTCCAGCCACATACCAGGGCTAAGAAAAATCTGCCCAACCTAGAGAGGATGGCCCGCGAAATGGCGACTCATAGTGACGGTGAGCTCGGTCAACAAATCGACCTCAACCTTCAGGCGGTTGAAAGGTAACGGATCGCCCCGAAACCCAAAGGGCAATTTTGTGAGAGGCATAAGGCTAGCTGTACTAAATATAAAGGCGGCAACTGAAGAATTGCGGAAGGACCGCTACCAGCGAGAACATTAAAAGACTGAGAGGAAAACACGGAACTGCGATCACAGCTCGCCACCCTGCCAACAGAACAGAAAACTTAACGAAGGAGATTAATCTCCTCCGTAAGCAAGCGACGAAAAAGGCTGATCCACCCCAAACAGAAAGAATGTCTAATCGACCGTTGCGAGTTCAACAAAAATCTGGCAGGGAGAGGAGGACCTCATGGAGCGCATTGATCCCTAATAGAAAGAAAGCTGGCTATCTTTGAGGCCAAGATATTTCCAGATAGGGTTATCCGGCCTCCACTGGCAGGGGCGAATAAGCCGCAGACACAGTCGCCGCAATTGTCAGCACCGCCACCCCAACCGCTGGAATCACAGGCACCACTGCAGCCGCAGAAGACTAGAGACAAAGGTGAAAAGGAAATGAAGCCCGCCTTTCCACCGCTGGCCGCTCTCCCAGTAGCTGCACCGGTGTTGAATAATTCAGCACCAAATGTCAGTTCGTGGGTGGAAGTTACAAGAAGTCGAAAAGGCAAGGCCACCCAAAGCGGTCCAACACGACGGCGTCGCCCTACAGTACAACAAAAGAGAGGAGCAACAAGAAAAGGATTTTGCGTGCCCGACTTCTGCGGCAGTAACCATCACGGTGTTGGAAAGCTCCTCCGTTACCTATGCTAAAGTAATGGAGGAAGCCAAAGCCAAAATCCATTGGCAGACTTTGGCATAGAAACTGTTCGCCTTAAGCGCGCAGTAACTGGAGGACTCCTGATGGAGATAACGGTCCGGACTGTGGAGAAAAGGCGGACAAGCTGGCGGCAAAGATGCGAGAGGTTCTCTCGGACCTGAACGCGAATTAGTCGCCCAATAAAAACAAGCGACGTTCGGCTGAGGGACCTCGACGATGCCGTCAGCGCTGAAGAGGTTGCATGGCGATGGCTGAAGCAGGTTGTTCAGTAGACAACATAAAAGTCGGGGAAGTCCGACGAACACCCAGTAGCATGGGGACGTGCTGGGTACGATGTCCCGTCGTTGCGATCCGTAAGATTGCAGCCGTTGGGAGAGTACGGGTAGGTTGGGGGTCTGCCCGTGTAGAGGTACTAGAGCCCAGGCCCATGCATTGTTTTCGATGCCTTGAAAGAGGGCACGTTGCTAGCAGGTGCCCCAATGAGGTAAATAGAGCCGCACGCTGTTATGCATGTGGTGAGCCTGGGCACGGAGCCAAACAATGCACCGCGTCGGAACCCGCGTCCTCTGTGCTCAGATCTCGGCGGCCTGCCAGCCACAGACTGGGCAAAAGTGCGTCCCACCTCCAAAACAAGGGGAAGAACGAGCAGACTCGTCTGCATCCATAAACAAGCCGGACGCAGCGACATCAGTCTCTGCACCGAGTCCTAACTCGGCAATGGAGGTGGTCGAAATAAAATAAATTCTTTCACAATTTCTTGTAACGGGGAACCTGAACCACTGCCGCAATGCACAACATCTGCTTATGCAGACCATTGCGGAGTGGCGGTTGCCCTGTAGTAGTAGTAGCAGAGCCCTATTCTGTTCCCGACCATCCTCGCTGGTTCGGTGATGAATTGGGCTCAGCCATCTATTGGGGAAGTGTGAGGAGGCCCCACCTGCGCCCTATTGAGAAGGGGCAGGGCTTCGTTGCAGTGCAATGGGGCCCCTGGCCATAGTGGGCTGCTATGTCTCTCCAATAGGTCCTTTGCCGACTACAAGGCGTACCTGACGAGGTGGCGAACTGTGTTCGCGAATGTCAACCTCGTCCGTTGATCGTCCTAGAGATTTTAACGCCCACACCAGGCTTGGGGCACTCCAGAGACGATCCGAAGGGAGAGACAGTGATGGAATGGGCGGCTGGCTGGACCTCCGATTAATGAATCAGGTCCGTGGGCACATGCGTGCAGGCAGGGAGTCCATCGTAGATCTTACGTGGGCAACCCCTCCCGTACGTTGCAGGCTGGCGAGTGGCGGAGGAGGCGGTCACACTGTCCGACCACCGTCACATCGTGCATGTAAGGTATGAGACTAACTGTCCACAGTGATCAGAACTTAAATTTTGAATAATTAATTTATGTAAGGCTCAACATCAGTAAAAATATTATTTTACAAGTTGCACTAGGCCCTGCAATACTTGTTGGCTCAAAGAAAAATTTACAAGGTTTTATTATTTGAGCAATGATCTAAACTTAATACTCATGGAAGAAGTTTCATGAGATTGATACTAAAGTCTCCACATACGACGACAGATTTATTCTGTTTATTGTTTATTTCAGCATCTCTTATCTTTTAATTGGTTCCCAAATAAAAGATAAGAGATGCGGCTTTCAGTGGCCCTTTAGTCACCCCAGTCGCAAAACCGACTACCGCTGATATTACTAAATAGACACACTCGTATTTATGACAATGCTGACAGAATTATTTCTTATATTTACGCGAACACTACTTTACGGATTTGATCGCGTTTAATTTAACTTATTTTTAATTCCCGACGCTTCGGGTGCTTTGTAGCACCCACGGTTACAGGTTACTGAGGTGATTAACGTTCCGATGTCAAAGTGAACCCGAAGTACAGTTTTTTAATTATTACTTTTGGTCCGATCTACGCAGAAAACTATTATTTAAAACTAATTAGCAGCCTAGTTCTCCAACTAACTGGCTAATTTACCCATCCGGCAACGATACTGATATGAGCTTACTGTAAAATAAATAAAGAACAAAGGTTCGTAAAACACAAGTATCATATAGTCCAGTATAGTAAGTAGTATTAGAATTTTCTCAACCTAATTTTATATTTTTTAATAGGTGACACGCGAGCACATAGTCTATCCGATGTAGGGTCGATGCAACTAGCCTCCATTAAAAATCTTAATGCATTTTCGTTATCACCCCTGAGGGCTAAAATGGAATGTCTCGTTTCCAGTATAAGGGTCTACGGTTCTCTACATTCACCACACGAAACACAGCAGCATTAAGCTGCTTTTTCACGATAGCATTCTGTGAGTGCGTGGTCCTGCCTCGGTTGAGCTGATCCAATCGTATTGCAGCTATAATATAACTGCAGCGAGAATTTACTACATATGAAACGTTGGGAATTGAAAATAAATCAAAATAAACGCGATAAAATCCAAAAAAATTGTTTTATTCAATGTGTAGTATTCATGTAAGAACCTTATTTCACTAACACAACAAAATAACATTTTTTTTCTGATAAGATCTCAGTCAGTTCCGGACCATCTTTTGTGGCATTCCTTGATGTAAAGTTAAATTCCAGCCAATATATATCCCGCAGCTGGGCACAGGCCAATTTTCATTTCTGAGAAGGTTATGGGCAAGAAAATATTCACCGTACTGTCCTAATGCATGTTGGAAAACTTCTCATAATTTTTCGAAATATTTTAAATCGCTTAGCCCTTTAGATAGCATGGCTAATTACCTTGATGATGATTCCCTATATTGCTGGTTACTTGGCAGTTTATTGTCGCTAGTAACTGCTCTTTTTTGTTAACTTTGTTTGTAATATGTTACTAATAACTTTACTTGACTATGGTTAAATAGGCACTTACTTAAATTTATTGTACCGACTTGCAACGTCAACAATTGTTACAATTTGTTAGAATCAATTGCTAGAACACAAAAATTTAAAATATTTATTTACGTCGATTTAATTCATAAGTTTGTGGCTGATGAAGTTTACCTTTGGACTATCATTGGACACTAGAGCCAATATTATTACAGGATACGAGCCATTCGATCTTAGTATCCAGAAGGGAAAACGCAGCTGTAGCCTTCTTTATTAGAGATTAATTGCAGGTGTCCATGAGCTGCAGTAGCCACTTAAAAATCAGGTGGACTGTAAGTTCGTCTTTCATTTCAATAAAAATTTATAAAAAATACTTTTAGTATAAGATAGTATTTTACTCCATCTCTTGGACTAAATTCAGTAGCTATTAAATTATGTTGTTTTATTCTTTTTAGTTTTTTGAAAGTAAGTTTTTACTTTTTTTTAGAATTCAGGTATTTGACCTTTTTGAGTGGAATAAACAATATTACGAGCTCAACATAACAACTAGAATGTCGTCTAAATAGTTAATTTAAATACTGCATCTTCTATTTTTACCACGTGTTTTTTAAGTCACATTTTTGATTGTCTGTCTGTCGTTATGGGGGGAATCTTGCAACTCAAAATTTGAGCACTTCCCGATGAGCTAGAGACTTGAAATTTTGTACATAGCTCAGAATCGAATGACACTGTAGGAATATGAAACAAACGTAGTATATTAATTTTTTTTAGTACAAAATTTTAAAAAATACTTGTTTCTACACTTTGCGGTATTTTTCCAAATGAATGTACATGGGGCCACCCCTAAATTATAACCTATTTATTAAAAAAAGAATCATCAAAATCGGTTTACAATTAACGTAGATATCGCGTAGCACATAACAACATGCGCTCAAATTGAGAACCCCTTTCTTTTCAAAATCGCTTAGGTGCAATGTTATTAAAAAAATCATTTATGAAAAATAATAATTTATGAAATGAACATCGAAATTGCTTTATATAATTGTCAAATTCAACCCATGAGCACTATAAGTTCTCACTAATTTGCCGTTTATAGAGATAAAATATGTGCACGTCTAAAAGTGGTTTTGAAGCGTTAATTGCTGTGAAAACGTACAACTTTCCAATGAAGGAAGCCTATTTCCAGTAGCTGTCATCAGCCTCACACGAGCACGCTGCAACATATGTACATATTAGTGTAAATGAATGTTCTCATTTATCTCCAAAATGGTTTAACCAATTTAGATGCAATTTCCTGTTAAGGGTTTGTGATTCATAGGCGATGATTCTTAGATATGTATTATGTTGTTAACTTGCCAGGAGGCGCTGCAATAAACATTTTTCGCTTTTTATAGCCAACTTCTCCCCAAGACGGCTTGACTGATTTAGATGCGGTCATCGATATCACATAGCATATTTGGGTTTATTGGAGTAATCACTATGTTATTGCCAATTTAACAGATCTAGATCAAAGACAGCTTTGTGGCTTTTCTTCGGGTTCCTCGATTTGTAACCCGCCCAACATAATTCTCAATCACTCTACGCTATGCTATTATGTGGATTTTTGAAGAGTTTTCTTTGTTTTAGAACAGCTACTACTACGCCATCTAAATATCGTACTCTAAGAATCATATAAGCTTGCCTTTATCGAATGGTTTGGGTCCTAGATATACGACCGCCTTATCGATTGGAGTGCCTTGCAATTTATGCACTGTAACGGCCCAACCTAATATGTGTCGAATCATTCATTACCTTTTCTATTTTGCCAGCACCTTTGTTGCCTTGAAATGATACACTTTTGACAAAACATTAAAAAGATATATAGGTAGTATAATAGCAAAATACATATATTAAGTTACTTAGCTAATACGAAACTAAATATTCGGTCCAATAAAATAGATTACTTAGCTAAGAGCCTTTCGGCTTCTTATAGCAGACTAGCAGAGTTTTTTCGGGTTCTCACTTGTTCAATTGTTGGCGGTTCCAAGACAACTAACTTAATTTAATTCATAAGTACTAACAATCTTGTTTTGTGGGTAGGTAGTAAAATAAAATATATCAACTAACTTACAAACTAGTTATTATATTACCTACCCATCTTATTGTCTATAATAATCTAACACCTGCATATTTTAAAATTGAAAAAAATATATTTCGTACGCACATTGAGACAATGCGGCTAATATATCCTTGCTCCCAAATCCCTCAGAAATAAGTGAAGACCTGTGCCATTTGAAATCTGCTGAAACATTTTGAAATCACACAAAATTTACAGCTTATTTGGTCGATTTGTCAGTAATTATTTGTCGGCAACATTTTAAAATTCCTAGTAGTACTTTTTACGTATTTTCACTAAAATTACTCTTACCCAATCTTTACTACTCCCTAATCTCGACTATGCTTACACTTGTTACCACGACATCAACTAGGAGCAACTTAAACTTAAGGCCTGAATTACTCCTACGCTGACGTCGGTCGCGTACGTCGGTCGCGCGTACTAATGTACATTGTGTTCGATATAGCCCCACACTACGACGCTGACAACGTACCGCGCGCGTCGGTCTCGCTCGTCAGCGTAGCGTACGTCGGTCGACCGACGTCAGCGTATGAGGAGTTCAGGCCTAAGCGATTCCAAAATCTGTTTATACAGTTCATACATTTGTGCTTCGTAATATGACGATGTCTCAGAAAATCGCACTATACTCAAGTGGCTGCCAATACGTCTTCGTTGGAATATTCACATTCTTTCTGCTCTCTACTGCGTCTTACTTAATTTAGCAAGTCCTTCCTATCTAAAAGAATGCTTTAAATTGCTCGACTCCTGTCATAAATTTTCGATTAATAAAATTAGTTTTATTATCGGTAACTCTTTTCTCTATTCCTCTAAATATTAATCC
Source organism: Parnassius orleans (assembly GCA_029286625.1). Taxonomy (NCBI): domain Eukaryota; kingdom Metazoa; phylum Arthropoda; class Insecta; order Lepidoptera; family Papilionidae; genus Parnassius; species Parnassius orleans. The sequence continues at coordinate 58,403 of JAGSMP010000478.1, read as the reverse complement.
ATTATTCGTATAAATAAAAAAATGTATAACTACCATAATGTTGGTTTGTGTAAGAAGTTTTCTTCATCGAATGGAGAAATTATTATTTTTATAACCTGTCGCAGGACCGATTGAAACCCAAATTATAATTCAAAATTAAATAATAATGATTTATTGAAGTTTCAACTTAGTTGGGTGATTTGCAATTTCAAGTGAGTGATAAATATGGGTGTCGTTTTCAATAATGCTATAAAACTAAAATAATAGAACCGATTTAACAGCTGGTTGAATAGATTGAATGGAAAGGAAAAGGGTTGACGAAACGACCTCAATCGCGTTGAAGCAATTATATGTTTAATCCATATTCCATACTAATATTATAAATGCGAAAGTGTGTTTGTTTGTTTGTTTGTTTGTCCTTCTTTCACGCCGCAACAGAGCGTCGACATGGCATGATTTTTTGTATGGGGATAGTTCGGTAGCTGTAGAGTGACATAGGATACTTTTTCCGCGGAAAACATCTCATTCCTGTGGAAAATCGAATATGTTGCAAAATTAAATTCAGCTAGGTGGCGCCACCGTGATTCTACAAGACGGACGACGGTACGATGGACGAACACAGAAGGTCAGAATATCTGGATTATGTCTTTTACCAAAATTAAGATAAACAATGTATGGATCTGTATTTTTCCACGCAGGACGGGAAGAGAGCGATAAAAACATAAAATCACCAGCTGATTTTCTTCAAACGTTTTGTGCATCGTAATTCACAGAATAGGCGATAACCTCGCAGACGATATTAAGTAATCCGTTGATGCTCTGCCTACCCTGCAAGGGTTACAGGCGTGATTATAAGTATGGATCAGAAATACTATCACCACCTGTCACGCTTTCACCCTTAACTATTACTTAACAATGATAGAAACAGTTCTAGTAAGCCTTATTAATAAGCCTTAGTAATATTTATTGAACGGAAATGAATACAGTTCTTATATGTGGTTATGAATGAATCGGTATTACAATAAGAAAATTGTGCAAAATTATAAGAAAAATATTTTTGAGAGTTCTTATTAACTAACGTATACATAGTATAAATTGATTCCGCTAGATGTCGTTACTAGGTTTTTAAAACGCGGTAACGAAATTTTTCCTGACATGTACTTAACTCCCGCCTATACGGTACCTATACGCTTAAATTGTTTCTATTTCGTAGCTTATTCGACTACCTGCTTTCGATTTTGGTTGTTTGTTATTTGCTTTGTGATTTGGTTAAGGTTGAATGGATTTATATTGGCTTTCATTTTCAGATTTGTGTATTTTCTTGGATCGGTTTTGTTGATTAGCTTGGTATTCCTTTATACATATTTAGACTCTGGCTTTGATTTTGGATTTTGTTTATTTAGAATCGTGAATTGGTTTTCGATGTTTTAGGTTGTTTAACAATATTTCAAAGGAATATTAATAGTATAGATAGTGTATACGGTACTTATACACTTACTTTTTTCGTTGGTTATATTTATATTGACTACTGCTTTCGATTTCGGTTTTCTGTGATTTGTTTTGTGATTTGGTTTGTTGATCTGATTTATTTTGGCTATCGTTTTCGGATCTGTGTTGTGTCTTGAATTGGTTTTTTTGTTTTGATTTTAAAAATATTTAAAAGAATATTTATTCCTTTTAGATATTTTGGATTTGCTTTTAAAAAAAATATTTTAAAGGAAATTTAATTCCTTTTAGGTATTTTAACGTTTTTTTTATAAATAGGTTTTTCTTACTTCATAATGCCTCGCAATTGTAAGTCCAGCCTTTCAAGAGTATCTTCTCAAAGACAAGCGAAAATATTAGCTCGATCGCTAGAATCTTTAGAAGATGCTGAACTGAGAAGGCAAGAACAAGCAGAGCGTCAGGCTGCTTTTAGAGCATCTGAGGCACCTTCTCAACGTCAGCAAAGGCGTCTTGAACAGACAGAGCGTCAGGCTGCTTTAAGAGCTTCCGAAACACCTTCTCAAAGTCAGGAAAGGCGTCTTGAACAGGCAGAGCGTCAAGCTACTTTAAGAGCTTCTGAAACACCTTCTCAAAGTCAGCGAAGGCGTCTTGAACAGGCAGAGCGTCAAGCTACTTTAAGAGCTACTGAAACACCTGCTCAAAGTCAGCAAAGGCGTATTGAACAGGCAGAGCGACAAGCTACTTTAAGAGCTACTGAAACACCTGATCAAAGTCAGCAAAGGCGTCTTGAACAGGCAGAGCGTCAATCTACTTTAAGAGCTACTGAAACACCTGCTCAAAGTCAGCAAAGGCTATTCGAACAAGCGGAACGTTAGGCGCCTTAAGAGCCGCGGAAACACCTGATGAAACTCAACACAGACTCATTGAGCAAGCTGAACGTCAATCTACTATAAGGGCATCTGAAACACCAGAATAGACAAGCGCGAAGAGATGCAAATGCACAGCTCCAAGCTGAACGTCGACAAAATTTTCAAAGAAACAATTGGTCGGTTTTTATGACGCAGCATTCAATTATGATCCGTTGATTGATTATAAAAATCACAGGTTAGTTGTTATCGGACTGATGGACAAGGCGTGTCGATTTTGCAGCGCTTTAAAATGGAAAGTTGAGACCGCAGGCATGTGCTGTTCCAATGGCAAAGTGTCTCTTCCGTTACTTGGGGAACCAGAAGAACCTTTGAAAACTCTCTTTTATATGATGCTAATGAGTCACGGCGCTTTTAAACAGGATCCGGAAATATAACTCATGTTTTCATATGACGTCCTTCGAGTTGACCGGGAAATAATAATGCCGGATTTTCGCCTACATTTACGGTGCAAGGGCAAATTTATCATAGAATAGGTTCACTTTTTCCAGCTGAAAACGAACAGCAAATTTCACAAGTATATTTTATGGGTGACGAAGAAATTGAGGTTGACCGTCGCTGCCAATTTATCCAGGGATGAGATAGACATGCATGAACGTAACATTTTAGTCAAAACATTTAAAACTGCTTTAGAAAACCTATCTGAAGAGGATTATAAAGTCGTCATTCACGCAGATCGGACCCCTCGAGGAGAGCATGAAAGGCGCTACAATGCACCTTTAATAAACGAAATAGCAGCCGTAATTAGTGGTGATCAATTTTCTTCACGAGACATTGTCTTGCGAGCACGTGATGATACGTTGCAACGGGTAGCCGATACACACAAGTTTTATGACGCTCTGCAATACCCATTGATTTATTGCAAAGGACAAGAGGGTTATCATTTTCAAATTCCACTCATTAACCTGGTCACAAAGGAGCCTACCTGAACAAAAAGTATCATGTATGGATTTTATGCGTATCATATGATGTTGCGAGAAAATGATTTTAACCTCTTAGCCCGGTGTAGACAATTATTTCATCAATTTTTGGTAGACATGTATGTGAAGGTAGAAAGTGAACGTCTCCGTTATATATCTTTAAATCAAAAAAAGCTACGCGTTGAGAATTATATACATTTACAAGATGAAGTTTCTAGCGACGCCAATGTAAACCCCAGAGATTTAGGTAAAATGATAATTCTGCCCTCATCATTCGTTAACAGTCCCTGCCACCTACATGAGTACACACAAGACGCATTTGCCTATGTACGAACTTACGGAAGACCTGATCTTTTGTTACTTTTACTTGCAATCCCACATGGAAAGAAATAACCGAGGAGCTAATGCCGGGCCAAGAGTACTGACAGACACGATTTAGTTGCTAGAGTATTTAGATTAAAAGTACAAAATTAATGTATGTTATTAACAAAGGGAAAATTTTCGGAGAGGTGCAGTGCTTCATGTATTGAATTGAATGGCAAAAAGAGGATTACCGCATGCCCACATTCTAATATGGCTTAAAGAGAAGTTGCGGCCCAGCCAAATAGACGACATAATAAGGGACGAGATTCCGGATCCTGAGCAAGATAAAGAATTGTATGATACCATCGTCCGAAATATGATTCACGGTCCATGGAGCACGAAATTCAATATCGCCATGTATGAAAGGAAAATGTACAAAGAAATTCCCTAAACAGCTATTAAAATAAACAGTGCACAATGACAATGGCTACCCTTTTTACAGACGCAGAGCTCCCGAAGAAGGTGGCAGGAAAGTTATAATCAAATCTCGCTCTGGAGCGTTCTAAACCTTAGATAACAGCTGGATTGTCCCGTATTCGCCCATTCTATGTAAAATGTTTAATGGCTACATTAATGTAGAAGCATGTAGCTCTGTCCGCGCAATCAAGTATATCTGTAAGTACATAAATAAAGGAAACGACCAAGCAATATTTAATCTCTGGAGTGAAGTTGAGGCAAATCCCGTTAATGAAGTACAGACCTATCAAGCAGGGCGCTATGTCAGCAGTAACTAGGCAGCGTGGCGTCTCCTTGGCTTCCCTTTACACGAAAGGCACCTAACAGTTACTCACCTTGCTGTGCACTTAGAAAATGGAGAGCGTGTATATTTCACCGAAAGAAATTTCCAAGAAAGAATTGCATCACCGCCAAAACTACACTAACAGCCTTCTTTCAACTTTGTCAAACCGACCCTTTGCAAAACGTTGTTATATTCTGAAGTCCCCGCTATTATACTTGGAACACATCTAGGAAGGAGTGAAACGCCGTATTCAAGGCGCGCCTGTTGCAAATTGGTCCGTGTAAAGTCATCAGATGCCCTTGGTCGTGTGTATACCGTCCATGTAACTAATTTTGAATGTTTCTGTTTACGATTGCTGCTGCACCATGTTCAGGGTCCTACAGGATATAAAGACCTTAAAACTGTCAACGGTCGGAATGCGCAACTTATAGAGAAGCATGAAGCTCTGCATCTTTTAGAAAACGATAATCACTGGGATGAAACCATGGAGGAAGCTGTGCAGTGCCAGTCACCAGCCAAAATTAGGGATCTTTATGCAACTCTCATATCATCTTGCGGGCTATCTAATGCACATAAATTGTTGGACAAATATAAAGAGTACATGGCGGAAGATATTTTGCGAAGGTTACAGCAGACACACGCGAACATGACATACAATGAACACATTTATAATGAAGCACTTGGAAAAATTGAAGATAAAGTAATGGCAATGGTAGGCAAAAAATTAAGCGACTTTGGAATGATAAGCCCTCAGCGAACAACTGAAAATGAACTAAGTGATGAAATTATACGTGAAACAAACTACGATATACCAGCTTTGCAGCAGCAAGTAGCCGAATTTGTACCCTGCTTTCACCCGAACAAAACGAGTTTTTGACAAAGTATTAGGACAAATTGAATCTGGAAATGGTGCACTTTTCTTTTAGATGCCCCTGGAGGAACTGGAAGACATTTTTATTAAATTTATTATTAGCGCAAGTACGGAAAGATAAAACATTGCTGTGGCTGTAGCTTCCTCCGGTATAGCTGCCACGCTGCTAAGCGGGGCCGCACTGCACATTCTGTTTTAAAACTCCTCTAAATCTAGCCCAGGAAGAATCGCTGATCTGCAACTTTAGCAAAAATAGTGCACGAGGTATAATGCTACAACAATGCAAACTTTTAGTGTGGGACGAAAGTACAATGTCGCATAAAAAAGCTGTAGAAGCACTAAATCAAACGCTCCAGGATTTGCGCAGCAATACCAATGCAATGGGAGGAATGGTGGTTTTATTGGCTGGTGACTTTCGCCAAACTTTACCTGTCATTCAAAAGGCACACCTGCAGATGAAATTAAAGCATGCCTCAAGTCGTCTATTTTATGGAACAAGGTGACAAAATTCAGTTTAACTACGAATATGAGAGTGCATTTGTATAATGATATCAATGCTGGAAACTATGCTGACACACTATTAAAAATTGGCGATGGGCGGTTGGAAACGGATGCTGAGGGCTGCGTTAAATTGACGAGAGATTTTGTAATTTAGTACAGAGTCATTCCGAATTAATTGCGAGCGTTTATTCAGATTTAACGAACAACATGCATGAAGACAAATGCTTATGTGAAAGGGCAATTCTTGCACCAAAAATGAGAGCGTTAACAAAATAAATTCAGATATATTAAGCGAAGTAGCAGGAGAAATAACAGAGTATTTGGCTAGCAGACACAGTTATTAGTTTCTAAATTCTCTAGAGTTGTCAGGTGTGCCTCACATAAGCTCCAATTAAAATTAGGCGTCCCAGTCATGCTAATGCGAAATTTAGATGCTCCTCGGTTATATAACGGGACAAGGCTGCGCGTGACACATCTTGGACGGAACATAATCGGTGCTACAATTTTGACAGGCGTAGGAAAAGGTGAAAATGTTATTATACCACGGATCCCTATAATTCCCACAGATCTTCCTTTTCAATTCAAAAGGTTCCAGTTCCCTATTAAGCTCAGTTTTGCAATGACAATTAATAAAGCGCAAGGGCAAACGTTACAGGTAGCGGGGCTCAACCTAGAAAACCGTGCTTCTCATGGTCAGCTGTATGTAGTATGTTCGTGTGTCAAATGCCCAGAATCTCCACATTCTTTCCCCGAATGGAAAAACATATAACATTGTGTACAGTAGCGTCTTAAAATAGTGTTCAGTTAGTTTTTTTCCAAAATTCCCACAATCAATTAACCAGAATTCCCACAGATCTTCCCTTTCAATTCAAAATTTCCTATTTAGCTCAGTTTTTTTCAATTCCAAATGCTGCACCTCTGACGGACCTATTAAGCTCAGTTTTCAACTCAAAAGGCTGCATCTCTGACGGATCTTTTATTTGGCTCAGTTTTCAATTCAGAAAACTGCATCTCTGACGAATCAATTTAGCTCAATTTCTTTTCAAAAGTCTGCATCCCTGACGGATAATTATGCTCAGTTTCCTTTAATTAAAAATATCCCATTTCCATTTGGAATAAACAGGCTATTTTCATGCTTTCCTACGCTGCGTTTCAAAACATTTAAATAGGCTGACGAATCAATTTTGCTCAGTTTCCTTTTAATGGTTGCATCTCTGACAAATCTATAAAACTCAGTTTTCTTTCAATTCAAAAAGCAATAATTAATTCATATCCCAGTGACCATGCGGGCGAAGCCGCGGGTAATAGCTAGTGATGAATAAGACCAAAATCTACCATTGATAACAAATGGAAAAAGTAATAAAGTAACATTTTAAATTAAAATTTATGAAAAGAATACTTGGGAGAAAGTTATTTGATATTTTTAACGAAATATACATTGATTATGTTTCCGTTACCGTTACAGCTTATAAAAAGTCCAATGCTGAACATAGGTCTTCCGTTGATTGATATGGGGGATATTTGCCATGCTTAGCAGGCGGGTTGGCAACCGCAGTTTATTTTTATTTTTAGTTGTTATTCGGAAGACGCTGCTACCCATCACCTGGTTTAGTTCCTCTGTTGCCTCTTATGACAGCCAAGGTACGATATGAGGTAGTGAATATTTTTATACATTCTCTAAACGTTAATTTTTTTATTGGATAAGGGTGACAAACGAGCACACAGTCCACCTAATGGTAAATGGATGCTGTGGACCATAAACATTTACATTTATCCTCGACTAAAAATCTCAATGCCACCCCCGACGACTAAGATGGCATGTCTCGTTTTCAGTAAAAAGGGTATCCGGTTCTCTAAACTCACCACACGAAACAGCAGCATTACGCCGCTATTTTACGCTGCATGGCTAGCATAGGCTGGAGACAAAAAAATTATTACCTGATTATATCCACTGACAAGAGATAAAATAATCTTGTACTTGTGCCACAGCACGCCTACAGGGAAAAGGAGAAGTATATCCCTGTTCGACATTACAAGTAGACATACATCCCCCGTCCGTAGCATGGGGCCAAATGAAAGAGAAAAAACTTTGCTTTTTTGACATTTGAAAAGTAGAATTTTATCCCTCTGTGTTGGACGTGGGTTTAAGTTTATCTTCAAACCACTATACTACAAAAAAGATGTCTCGGGCCTACTGAAACTCCATTTTCGCATCAGAAAGTGAAAAATAAGAAAGAAAATTACATCGGCGATTGATACGTGATCAGAGTACTTAATTCATTCGAATTTCCTGACAACGAATTTCTACGCTGGTTTCGGATGCACAAAGATTGTGTTTTGTATGTGTGTAAAGAACTCCATGAGGCTTTGAAGCCTATTAAATATGTGGATGGACTACCAGTGCATATTAAAATAAGCATCTATTACAACCACCTTGTGCAAAAACATATCGTATATTTGCAATCAATACATGTGGCTAACTTATCTTATAAATTTTTTTTAGGTACTCACATCTCTACCATGCGACCATGGTAACGGCGGGGCAGGGGGTGCTAAGAATCTCCGGTGGAGGTTCGGTTGCCACCTACGACGACTCGACCTGGCAACATATAACGCACGCACCCTGAGGACTGACGAGAAGATCCTGAGCTGGAAGAAGAGATAGATAAGTTACGCTGGAATATAATAGGACTATCCGAGGTCCGAACAGAGGGGAGGACACGGTAATCCTCGAATCCGGCAACTTATTCTATCACCGGGAGGGCGACCATCTGTCCCAAGGAGGTGTCGGATGTATCGTCCACAAGTCTCTCGTTAACAACGTTAAAGATCGGGAGTGTGTCGACGAGGGTTGCGTACCTTATACTCAGAATCACCAAACGGTATTCGCTGAAGGTCACACAGGTTTACGCACCAACCTCGGCACACCCCTGATGAGGAGGTGGAGGAAATGTATGAGGATATCTCTAGAGCCATGCATTCCTCCAAAACCCACTATACGGTGTTAATGGAGACTTCAACGCAAAACTAGGCACAAGAGAGAGCGGTGAGCTGAAAGTAGGGAAATTCGGAATAGGGCAACGGAACCCAGGCCAGCAGCTGGCCGACTTTATGGAGAAAGAGGGACTCTTTATGATGAACTCTTTCTTCCAAAAGCGGCCCCTCAGAAAGTGGACCTGGTCGAGCCCCGACGGTTCGACAAAAATGAGATTGACTTCATTATGACGACCAGACGACAATTGTTCAGTGATGTCTCAGTGATCGCGAGGGTGAAAACTGGCAGCGATCACCGAATGGTGAGAGGCACACTGAACCCAAACGTTGTTGAGAGGTCACGTCTAATGAAGTCAACGCCCGTCCCCTCGTGCTCTAATCCAAAGTCACGAAAACTTTCAGCTCGAGTTACAAAATCGTTTTCAGTGCCTAGAAGTTTGCAATGAAGTGGACGATATGAATGACTAGCTTGTGGAAACTGTCCATGCGGTCGGAGCTAAGTTCTGTAAGACCCGTCGCAGAAGAACACAAAAACCTCCGATCACACTCTTAATCTCATGGCTGTTAGACAGGAAATGAAGCTGCAGTCTTCAGCAGATTTGACAGCATACAGGCAACTGAACAGACAGATCTCTAAATGCATGCGTATTGAAGAAGCGATCGAGCGGAACCAGGGCTCCAAAGTCTTTGCCAGAGATCTGTCTGCCAGAAAGAGCCAACTCTCAAAGCTGAAGACCGAGTGTAGCAGCATCGTTTCCGGGACACCTGAGATTTTGAGTGAGATTGAGAGGTTCTATGGGCAGCTGTACACGTCATCGTTGGAGCCACGCGCAAGTGTGAGTAACGATCCAAGAGCAAGTCTTATCCGACACTATTCCGATGATATCCCGGACGTCAGTCTGAGCGAGATTAGAATGGCTCTCCAGCACCTTAAAACGGCAAGGCCCCAGGCGAGGATGGAATTACAGCGGAGCTTCTGAAAGCGGGTGGAAACCAGTACTTGAAGTCCTTCAGAAGCTCTTTAATTCCGTTCTCCATGGTGGTATTACACCGGAGGCGTGGAGCAGAAGTGCGGTGGTCTTGTTCTTCAAGAAAGGCGACAACGCCTCTTGAAGAACTACAGACCGATTTCCTTCTGAGCCGCGTCTACGTGCTGTTTTCGAGAGTCATTACGAATCGTCTCGCATGCAGACTCGACGACTTCCAGCCTCCCGAACAAGCCGGTTTCCAAAGGTTTTAGCACCATAGCCCACATACATACTCTTCGGCAAATTGTACAGAAGACCGACGAGTACAATCTGCCACTTTGCCTTGCGTATGTGGACTATGAGAAAGCCTTTGATTCCGTCGAAATTGGCGGTGCTGCAGTCCTTCAGCGGTGCCAAGTGGACCGTCGGTATATCGAGGTGCTGAAGTGTTTGTACAGTAGGGCTACGATGGCTATCCGAGTACAGAACCAGAGTACGAAACCTATCCAACTGCAGAGAGGTGTAAGACAGGGTGACGTAATATCCCGAAACTCTTCACCGCTGCATTGGAAGACGTTTTCAAGCTACTGACTGGAAAGGATACGGTATTAACATCAATGGCGAGTACATCACTGACCTTCGATTTGCCGACGATATAGTCCTTATGGCAGAATCGCTGGAGGATCTAAGCACTATGCTCAATGACCTCAATAGTGTCTCCCAACGGATAGGTTCAAGATGAACATGGACAAAACAAAATCATGTTTAATGTCCATGTCACACCTATGCCGGTAGTTGTTGGGAGCACTAAGCTCGAAGTTGTTGACGAATATGTTTACCTGGGACAAATAGTCCGACTAGGTAAGTCCAACTTCGACCGAGAGGTCAATCGACGGATTCAACTCGGCTGGGCAGCGTTCGGGATATTACGACCCATCTTCTCGTCAGGCATACCTCAAAACCTCAAAACCAAATTGTACAACCAGTGCGTGTTGCCAGTGATGACATACGGAACTGAGACGTGGTCCTTCACTGCTGGCCGTATGAGGAAGCTCAAGGTCGCTCAGCGAGCTATGGAGAGCTATGCTCGGGGTTTCTCTGCGTAATAAACTTAGAAATGAGGAGATCCGCAGTAGAACCAGAGTAACCGACATAGCCCAAAGGATTAGTAAGCTGAAGTAATGGCCGGCCATATAGCTCGAAGAACCGACAACCGATGGGGAAGAAAGGTTCTCGAGTGGCAGCCTCGTACCGGCAGGCGAGTGTGGGGCGTCCCTCCACTAGATGGAGTGACGATCTGGTAAGACATGCAGGAAGTCAATGGATGCAGGTGGCTCGGGACCGTGCTTTGTGGCATTCCGTGGGGGAGGCCTATGTTCAGCAGTGGACTTGTGAAGGGCTGTAATGAATGAATGAAACTCATCTCTCAGACTCTTGGCAGATGGTATTTACCAGAGAGGTACGAGTCAAGACCATGGAATGACTATTGCTCAAAGAACAATCAGCAAATACCTGACCCAAGTTATTGAGGCTATCGTAAGAATGTGACTGACAATATACTTTTATTAGCCTCTTGTGTGGGTAAATACAACAGGTTTCAGTGCATTCTTGCATTTCATTTTTAGACTAATACCGAAGTGGATATCATTTCTGGGCGTAGAACAAGAAGGCAAAATGTAGCTAGAGGATTCCTGGCAAAGCTTGGTCAGCCAGATATTCTTGGGGCGATTAACTGCACCTTTTTGAAGTGGTAGAGCCACGCGGCAGCTTTTGCTGTCGCATGGATGGGCCGGCTCAAACCGGGGTGGTACCACGACCTCACAGAATACCAGCGTGAAGTAGATGTTTACTTCTGCATTTCGCCTGGTGAGTGCAGGTGGCCGGAGGCCCAATCCCCCTCCCCCCCCCAATCAACATGGTAGTGGTACCAGCATCCCTGGAGAATCCCTCGCTGAGCATCCACGCCCATGCTACCCTACTTTTTGAGCGTGGTGCTCAGGCCGCCCCGCGTATTCTGGGGGGGGGGCGAAATTCCGCTCAAGACGAAACCTGCTCGGGGTAAGCGGAGCAAAAAGACAAAGGCAACCCCTGCTACGCTTTCCGTGGATTTCTGCAATATTATAAAATTCATTCAAACCTTAACGCCGTCCACTACCATCTGGAGACGGCAAAGCCGGCCTTGCTCTTTCTAACCGAGACACAGGTGTCCTCTCCGGTTGATACTTCGTATCTCTCTTGCCCGGGGTACAAATTGGAACACTCCTTTGTGCCCCGGGCTGGAGTTTGCGTGTTCGTCAGAGAGGTCATCTGTTTTCGACGCCTCGGCAGTCTTGAAGGTACGGACCTGTCCATCCTATGGCTGCGCATAGACACCGATGACCATCCCCGCGTCTACGCGTGCCTCTATAGGTCCCATAGCGGTAATGCCGCCACAGACCGACTCATCGACCACGTCCAAATGGCTGCAGATTCCGTGCTACAACAGGTCCCTTCCGCAGAGATAGTGATGCTCGGTGATTTTAACGCCCACCACACTGAATGGCTTGGTTCCCGTTTAACCGATCATTTGGGTAGATCTGTTTATGACTTTGCCTTGGCATATGGTCTGACACAACTGGTTACTTCGCCTACGCGGATCCCAGATGTGGAAGACCATGTACCTTCCTGTTGGACCTTCTGCTGACCTCTCATCCGACGGATATCAGGTCTCCGTCGATGCCCCTCTTGGCTCTTCGAACCATTGTCTGATCTGGAGTACGGTGCCACTCACGCTCCCATCGCAGTTGCGATCTGCAGCTCGCCGCCGTGTTTGACACTATAGGTCAGCCGATTGGGATGGGATGCGGTCTTTTTTTGCATCCTACCCTTGGGGGCGGGTTTGCTTCTCGCCGGATGATCCCAACGTTTTTGCTGATTCTGTCGATGATGTGGTACTTCAGGGAATGGAATTATTTATTCCATCATCTGTGGTGCCTATCGGAGGCAGAACTCAGCCATGGTTTCGTCGCTCCCGTAAAATTGCATCACGCTATAAACAGGAGTGCTACCGGGCCTGGGCTGACACATCAACGTCCCAGGATGTAAACACCAGCGCTCTTAAAAAGAAGTATAATTCCGCCTCCAGGTACTTCAAAAGTGTCAAAGAAAAAGGCAAAGTCAGAGCACATCGGCAGAATTGGCGAGAAACTAGTTCGCCTTCCTTCGGGAACACGTGCATTCTGGTCTCTCGCCAAGGCTGTCCAAGGAACTCTATCAGTCATCTCTGCCATCTCTGCACAGGGTGGACGACTCACTGGCCCATGACGCAGAGGAGAAAGCCGATCTGCTAGGCTCTCTTTTTGCTTCCAACTCGACTCTTGATGACGGGGGGAACACACCGCCTACCATCCCGCGGTGTGAGTGCTCCATGCGGGAAGTGCTGTTTACACAGCGCTCGGTGCGTAAAGCACTTTTCTACCTGGACGTCAACAAGTCGAGTGGGCCTGATGGAGTCCCACCTATTGTGCTGAAGACGTGTGCTCCGGAGTTGGCACCGGTATTAACGCGTCTTTTCCGGTACTTCTACTCCCTAGGCATAGTCCCGAACTCATGGAAGACAGCTTTGGTGCACCCGATCCCTAAAACAGGCGACCGCTCAGATCCGTCCAACTACAGGCCTATCGCTATCACCTCCTTGTTCTCCAAAGTAATGGAAAACTGTTATCAACTGCCAGCTCATGCGGTACCTTAAGGATCACCAGCTGATTAGTGACCGCCAGTACGGTTTCCGTCGATGTCGCTCAGCTGGTGATCTTCTAGGTTAACTAATTCATAGATAGAGGCAGTGGAGTCCAAGGGAGAGGCGTTGACCGTTAGTTTGGACGTAGCGAAGGCCTTCGATCGGGTTTGGCACAAAGCGCTTCTTTCGAAGCTCCCTTCCTATGGGCTTCCCGAGAAATAGTGCAATTAGATCACCAGTTTTCTTGCAGATCGGAGTATCAAGGTCGTAGTAGACGGTGCATGCTCCGATTACAAGCCCATTAACGCTGGTGTTCCACAAGGCTGCGTGCTATCACCAACGCTGTTTCTTCTGCATATCAATGATATGTTACAAACCGGTAACATTCATTGCTATGCAGACGACAGCACTGGTGATGCTTTATACACCGGTCGTGCCAATATTTTTCGGGAAAACGTCACTGAGTACCGGAACAAACTTGTGTCTGAAATCGAGACTTTGTTGAACAAAGTCTCAGACTGGGGGCGACTAAATCTAGTCCAGTTCAATCCCCAGAAGACAAAAGTTTGCGCTTTTACCGCTAAAAAGAACCCCTTTGTCGTATCTCCTCAGTTTCAAGGCACTCCCCTTGTTGCCTCAGCCAGTATCGGAATCCTCGTTGTCGACATATCGAGCGATGTGCAGTTTCGTGGTCACTTGGAAGAAAAAGCCAAATTGGCCTCTAAAAAGCTTGGCGTGCTCAGCAGAGCGGGACAGTATTTCATGCCGGCACACCGCTTGCAACTTTACAAGGCGCAGGTTCGGCCTCACATGGAATACTGTTCCCATATCTGGGCAGGGGCTCCCCAGTGCCAGCTCCTTCCACTTGACCGCATTCAGCGCAGAGCGGATCGAATCGTCGACGACCGAGTTCTTTCCGATCGGCTTGACTCACTAGCACTGCGTAGAGATGTTGCATCTCTTTGCGTATTTTATCGCAACTAAAAAATTAAATGATCATACAGTTCTACTTTCCGCGGTATAGTGCCAAGAACGCTGGCTGCGTTTCCTCTCTGAATGGCTATACTTAGTCTTTGAGCAATTAATATGTACTTATCTTTCAGACACTCATATTTGGGCTACTTACTCAGTTCAGTTGCCTCTCCGCCCCTGCTTCGTCTACTAATTTTATCTATATCTATCTTACTAACCCTCGAATAATTTCACTATTTGGTCATATCAGATAACTTCGTTTGCGTTTTCCAACACAAACGTTGAGTAGTCAATACTGGGTATTGTTACTGTAGAGTTTGTGAATCAATAACAACAGTAACATTTGATAAATATCTGTTTTCGGTGACTTTGATTGTTAACAGCTATGGGTAGAAAAGAACATCGATAAGTATTATAGACAAGAAACTCGACAACCCTATTGAATTTTATTGTGTATCAAAACTTAGTAATATAGTAAAGTTAAATATGTTGGTATAAATACCGACCGATATTATTAAGATTATTAACAAATTTTTAAGTGCCTATATTTTCAAATGTTTTTTTAATATTAGCTGTAAATTCACTTACTTGTGGAATGTTTTCCCACTTTCCTTTTGGTAACGAGGTTTACAAATTACGCACACTCTCATTATTACTAAAAATAATTCTTATTATATAACTTAAATCAAACGTAATCAAACTACACAAAATACTTTCATTTTTTAGTTTAAAAGTTTAAAATACAGAGATACGATATAAACAACACAACAGACTTTGGCATATTATGTAAATTTTAGTTCCCCGTACGCTCAATGGAGGCGCTTCAAATCGGCACAAACATTTTGTAGGGTATAGCCAGTCTAGCGTACTTGTATATATAGAGGTCAGTGGTTTATCCCCATTTTATCTAATACGGATATTATTTCAACCAGTGTGCCCATGCTCGAAGGGTGGATAAAACTGAGTGAGGGGATAAACATTTTGTCCTTTACCCGTGGATAAATTGTCTCCCGTCTATGCTCGCCGTGCTGGTATTCTGTGAGAGCGTGGTCCTACATCGGTCGAGCCGACCTATTCGTGCTACAACCATAACATAGCTGCAACGTGGTTTAACACGTACCTATTATTATTAATTATATAGTGTTAAGTAATAGGTATATGTGGCTTAGAATTTTAATTAACTATCCTTTATTACGTTACTGTCGCGTAACAGCATACTTATAAAGTATTATATAAAATCTCAACAGATATAAATTTATGAAATGAAAATAAAATAACATATAACTATCAAAAAATGTACTGTGTTGTCTTGTATAGGGGAATCTAATAACAATTACTGAAATAATTAATTGTGTGTCCACTAAACCAAAGGAACTACTAATGTGAATATTTTTTTTAATGCTATAATGTAATGTTAAAAATAAGTGAAGTGCATGCTACTACTTGAGCAATAAGTAATTTAGCATTTTTTCCGCGTAAATCGACTTCTTCCTGGCCTTATTATTTTACCCAAGTTATTTGGGATCTGCAACAAATGTCTTTCCTTCCACTCTCCTATTTTAGGCGTCATCTCTTCACTCACCCACTCACTTACACACTGTCTCATTTTCATGGATAAATGTTAGGTAAAAGTAATTATCTGCGACCCATTGACACCGGAAATAAAGAGGGCTTGATATGCAGTAGAATAAAAGTGGCATCGATAATGATATCCCGTGAAATCCCGGCGTTAAGGAAAAAAGAAAAAAGAAAGACATTTATTCACTGGAACACACAACACGTAAATAAAAAAGACAGTTAATCGTATGGTAGGTTAAGACTACAAGTGGTGGGGTGTATATCGCAGCAGCGAAAAGGTTATGACTCAGCGTAATGCTGTTGGTTAATCTACAGCGCTGATGATTCTGCCATAACCACAGATACGCGCACGATCCGCCTAATTGTGTTTATTAAATATATTTTATATTCTACTTTTATAAATTGAAATTTTTCAGTGCCTCATAAATATAGCTACATAAACATTTGGAGATATAAACACATACATATAAAAGACAAGTTATACACATACGTTCTATATGTAAAAAATCCAAAAATATATAAAAATAAACGTAACCATAGGGTAGCCAATAAGTTTTGTTAATACACAATAACAACAAACATATAATGCTCAACGATGCTGGAAGAAACATATCTGCTGGAGGCTCAAGGTTATAGCGTGATTTAAAATTAAACTTCGAATTACACTTACTTAAATGTCATTTCAGCATCTAGTAGCTACATATTTAAAGCTACCTCAGAAAGCTGCAGAACAGTAAGTGGGATTGGCAAGTGGGTTCGTACCAGACCCAATCATATTTTGTTTTCTCCGTAAGTTTTTTATACAAGGTTATTTTTCAAAGTGTAGCCAAATTTTAAACTTTTCAAATATATTAATAATGATATACCATTATTGCAGTTTTTGGAAATATTATAATGAAATATTTCATATAATTAAATTAATGCTTAGCAAGTCGTGCAAGAGCCTTTATGAAATAATTTGCGAATCCTTCTAAGAAAATTACAGATCCTAATGAGAGACGATAAGAAGATAACGTCAAAAGCTTGTCAGCTCTTTAAATTTCCTTTGAAAAGTCCTCTTACCATAAATTTAAATTGATAGTTGTACTATAATGATATTTGCTGATTTGATGCCTCCGGTTCTCCACACTCGCCATACGAAATTCTGCAACATTAAGTTTTTATCTCCCCGGTCGAGCCGACCCATTCGTGTACCACGTATAACTGGTCAAATAAGTGGTAACCTGGACAGTACCAGAGTTTGACTGAAGAAAATTTCCACCATAATTCATGATTTTTCGGGTTAAAATTAAATGACACCAATAAGAATAGACTTCATTTACCTATTGAATAAAACTACTTTTACGTATTTTATCGCGTTTAATTAACTTATTTTATTAACTTCCCGACGTCAATCACCTCAGTCCCCCGTGAGCATGGGTGCTGTAAAGCACCCGAAACGTCAGGAAGTTAATAAAATAAGTTAATTAAACGCGATAAAATCCTTAAAAGTAGTTTTATTCAATGTGTAGTGTTCGCGTAAATATAAGAAATCATTCATTTACCTATTTCTTTTTTATATAAGACGAGGCAAACGAATATTCAGCTCATCAGATAGTAAGTGACTACCGCTGCAAATGAACAACTGCAACACCAGGGGAATAGCAGTTGCCTTGCTGTCCTTTTCATCAAGAATAGACTCTTTTCTTGTAGATCATCAGTATTTTAACAGTGGTAGAGCCATGCTGCAGCTATATTAGTAGTATAGTTGTAGTACGAATGGGTCGGCTCGACCGGGGAAGGACCACGCTCTCACAGAATACCAGCGTAAAATAGCAGCTTAACACTGCTGTGTTTTGTATGATGACTGTAGAGAACCGGAGACCCTTTTTTCCAGAAAAGAGGCATTCCATCTTAGTCCTCACGGGTAACAACGCATCTGCATTTTGATTCTTGATTGAAGATAGATGTAGATGTCTATGGGTCACAGCAACCACTTACCATCAGGTGGACTGTGTGCTCGTTTGTCACCCTATCCTATAAAAAAAAAAAAAAAAGATCATTAAGTTGTATCGGTCTGAAAAAACGCTGGTGGTAGTCGATTCCAGAAGAAAGTTGTGCGACGAAGAAAACTTCTAGTAAATCGCACAGAGGTGGACCGCCAATCATCCAGACGTATGATAGTATTTATATCACACTACAGCCTTTTCTTAAAACTATTATAATGAAAACACTGTCGATGTGCCTAAATATATTTATTTATTTATTTTTAGAACCTGTACCTAAATTAATATTGTTGTACCCTTAGTATAATTATGCTTAATATAAGCCTTGTTATTACTGTAATTTCCAGCCATTGGTTATAGTTATAATAAGTATAAATAAAGTTATGGCCATTAACTTATGCGTTATAAGCTTAATATAGCTTTATAAGCTTAATATAGCTTAATGCGTTATAAGCTTAATATAGCTTAATATAGCGTTATAAGCTTAATAGCGACGATCTGCGCAAGGCGGCTGGCAGCAACTGGATGCGTGTAGCCGAAGATCGAGCTAAGTGGCGCGCCTTGGGAGAGGCCTATGTCCAGCAGTGGATGATGAAATGATGAAGCTTAATATGACAATTGCGGGTTTTTAAAAATACATACATAAACATAAACACTCACGCCTGTCACCCAGAGGGGTAGGCAGAGACTACGGACTTCCATTTGGCACGATCCTGAGACACTTCTCTCGCCTCCTTTACATCCATATATCTACGCATACACGCTCGTCGGTTAAGGTTACTCCTAATCTGGCCCATTTTCAATATATCGCCAATTTGGTCGATAAACCTTCGTCTAGGGCGTCCCTTCCCGAATCTTCCGTTTTTAAAAATAAATATCCCAAGTAAACTTTATTTAAATAGTGGAACTATTAGTGGGGATATTGGATGGGTGTATAAAGTTACAGCCTATATACGTCCCACTGTTGGGCACAGGCCTCCCCTCATTTTCTCAATGCGTGTTGGCGAACTTTGAATTTTTTTTCTTATTTCTCAGACATGCAGGTTTCCTCACGATGTTTTCCTTCACCGCCGAGCACGTGGTAAATCAGCACATAAAATTGCAATTAACAATTTCATAGGTGCCGGCGGGGATGGAACCCGGGTTGCTCGTGTACTGTGAAATTTACAGCGAGCGCTAACCATCTGAGCTACCACGGCTCATGTATAATAGGATTGGCGATGCGTGTATAATAGGATTAAATTTTCTACTCATTAGAGTGAACAAAGTTACTGTCCATAATGCAATTTGTATTTTTATTATAATAGTATTTCATATAAAATTCGGAAAAGCTACGTACCAACAAATCTGGGTCAACTCAATCAATATACAGATTTATTAGTAGGAAATATGCTTTGAATGATGAAATCTATACGTTTAATAAATCCGTAGAATAGTCGTGACTGTAATTTTAATATTGTCTGAAAAAAACAAGGCTAGGGGACTAAATACGGATTCATACATACATCGTTCATTACAGCCTATCAAGAGTCCACAGTCCTATCAAAAGTTCTCTATTAATTGCCTCATAGGGGGGATATTTGCCATAATTGCCACGCTTAGCAGGCGGATTGACAGCCGCAGTTTTTTATTTCCTAGTTGTTATTAATTATTATTAGGAAGACGCTGCTGCCCATCTACTGGTTTGTTTCCCTCTGTAACTTCTAACCACTCCCAGGATATTGGGTAATGGATATTTTAATGGTTTATAGATTTTTGTATCAGCCCGTCTGAGCGGATTTACGTGAAATTTGGTATGTAGTTAGTTATTGATCTTGGGCAGCATATAGGCTACTTTTTATCCGACTACGGAAGTGAGAAAGGAGGGTTATATCGTTCCCTTGTTTATTTGTATGCTGAATTATGATGCCTCGTTAGTGTAGTGGTCGTTAACACGATTGCTGATCATGAGGTTCGATTCCCGGGTCGGGTCAAAATCAGTTATTGAGTTTTTCTGTCGACGTATTATTAGTAGCCGCCCGGAGTTAAGAAGTTGGCGATGTTTCATCACCGTGCATCGGAAAGCACTGTTGCACACACAAGCAAAGTTTTCCATCTCATCGGACTATGAGAGTGAGAGAATAAAGAGTGCACTTGCGCTTGCGCATACACTCGGGCACTATAATAATGTCCTACGCAGATGCCTAGTCTCCGTTGAGACTGGCCGCCGTGACCGAAATTCGGTCTGGAGGACATTATTATTTATAAGTAGCATGCATTTTTTGCACATTGTATTTTACGTATATTGAGTGAATTGAGGGTATTACATAGTTAATTAGTTACATACATATAATATAATCACGTCTCTTTCCCGTAGGGGTAGGTAGAGACCACTTCTTTCCACTTGCTACGATCCTTACATACTTGTTTCGCTTCGTCCACTTTCATTATTCCCTTCATACATGCTTTTCGGTTTAGGTACTTGACCTGGTCTTTTTTCAAGACGTCCCTGATTTGGTCTAGGAACGTCCGCCTAGGTCTACCCCTTCCAACACTTTCATACACACTCGCCTTATACACTTTTTTCGTCAATCGTTCTTCATTCATTCTCTCGACATGGCCAAACCATCTCAGCATACCTTTCTCAATTTTTGTCACTACATCTTCTTTCAGACCACAACGTTTCCTTATCTCACTATTTCTTATCCTGTCATTCAATTTAACTCCTATCATACTTTATACAGTTACAGTCAATAAATAATATTTTCTACGATAAACATTAATGATTTGTAAACACTTTACCATATTAATTAAGTGCTACGTGCCACGTGCCACTTAAAGATGAAACACGTCGAGGTTTTTCTAGTTACATGATAACCACCATTTTATTTATCTCAAGAATATTTATTTATACTAATACGTTTTTACAATTAATCTTATTTACTTCCTTACTAATTAATATAGTATAATACACGTTGGTGCCAATAAAATCGCAAGCACAGCTAATAATAAAAATCAAAATTAAATAGTGATAACAATCAATATCTTTTTATAGGATGGTGACAAGGTTGTATTAATATTCTCGAAGACAAGCAAAATCTCACCAAATCTAAGTATTATTAACAAAAACACGATACGTGTCTAGATACTTACTTTCTTGAAAACCTAGTGACTTATTATTGAGCGACTTAGTGGTTAGTGTACCTGATTATTAAGTCTCGGGTCTCTGGTTCTAGTCACAATTTTTTTAATTTATGCAGCCACAAATTTTTAACTAAGCTTCAGTACACTCACAATGTTTAAAAACGCCTCAGAATTAATGATATATTAACTGTTATTATAAAAATCGTAACATTTAAAGTGTAAAAGCGCCAATTCAATATAAAACAATAATATATTCAACTAAAGTTCTGAAAATTCTGACTGTGTTTTCGGAAACAAACTTTAAATCATCCTTTGTGCACAATTTGTATAATATTCTTTTCAGACGAAATTCTCAAGTTTCCAAGGCGCGAAAACGTTTTAAGATAAAAGCCTTTTGCAATCATTTATCAAATACATTTTCTACACCGTCAGTGATGAAAATTAACAAAGGGTATCCGATAATAGTGGATAAAATATTGCAAGAATGATAAAAGGAACTAAACAATGTCACGTGTTGGCATTAAATACATTTTACGAGAAAGCACTCTATTTTTTAGTACTATTCCAATTTAATTTATTATCAAGTTAATTACAGCCTATAAAAGTCTACTGCTGAACATAGGCTTCCCTTATATATTGCCTCATAAGGGTATTTGGCCATAGTTACCAAGCTTGGCAGGCGGGTTGATAGCCGCAGTTTTTGTTAATTTGTAGTTGTTATTAGGCTCCTGTCCATTTCCTGGTTAATTTTCCTTTGTCTCCTCTTACAACACCGACGGGGTGACACGGGATAGTAGATATTCTTTTACCGCACACAATAATTGTACACAGCGCTAATACGCGGTTAGTGCATACAACAGCGGCCCATTCATCTTTAAGTCATAGCAAGGTGATAGGGTTCGTTTTCAGTCAAGGAGTCGGTCTGAGTTGGTAATACCGTTTTACCTATATCTAGCACCAGTAGTGCAGCCGTGCATATATTGCAGTATTATGATTTGAGGTTATTTGGGTATACGTCTATGCACTTTTAGTTCGTTTGTCACTCTAATATTATAAACATTATTGTCTAATGTCCACTATTAGTTTACCAATAGTTCACGACATCTCGTTTATTTTGGAGGATTTGACATAACCGCAACGCTTGGTTGGGTTCACAGATCACAGTACCAAAGATTTTCCGCTTTGGTGCTGCTTCTAATCGCTGGTCGCTATGTCGGTGCTACAAAAATATTTTTGACCTTCCTTAATATTTCTTTAATAATACAAATAGTTAAAGTATGTCATACGTCAACGCCATAAGTAAAAGTAAAGTACAGCCTATATACTTTCCGCTGATTAGCACAGGCTTCTTCTTATTAATAACAAAATTAACTTTTTAGAAATAAATGTTTTATTTTTCTATAAAAGCCCGTGCTAGATTACTATCCCACCTGATGGTAAGTGATAATTCAGCCGAGGATGGAAAAGCAGACGGACATGCCAGATATGAAATATCTAGATTCGCAGCTTGCCTCCTAAGACCTTTCCAGTCCCATGTCCAGCAGTGGACTGGACTCGGCTCTTTCAGCCTGTAAACAGTCTTAAGAATAAGAAAAAATACAGTTGAAATCAGTTATAACGACATTGAATGGACCATCCAACTAAGGAGGCTACGATAGTTGTTATAAGTAACATGCATACAAGCAACTATGATTATTATATATAGGGACTTGGCTGGTACCCTTAGCTTGCCATTTCATCACAATAACCGAACGTTCTAAGCGATATTGGTATATCCAGTTTTGATTGCTTATGCACATGCTCTCTTCCGTTGTGTCGGATTGCCGTAAATCTGACTATGAGAGTAAGACAATAAAGAGTGCACCTGTACCTGAACACACATTCGTGCACTATAATCCTGTCCTGCGCAGATGATTAGTTTCTGTTGAGACTGGTCGCCATGGCCAAAATTCGGTCTGGAGGACATCATTTATTTATTCAATGAGGATCACTAACACAGTCTACTATAATGACTTTATTTTTTATAGAATAAGGGTTATAAACGAGCACACAGTCCACCTGATAGTAAGTGAATGCTGTAGCCATAGATATCTATATTTATCCTCGATTAAGATTCAAAATGCAGATGCGTTGTCACCCCTGACGATTAAGATGGAATGCCTCGTTTCTAGTAAAAAGGGTCTCCGGTTCTCTACACTCACCATGCGAAACACAGCAGCATTGAGCTGCTATTTTACGCTGGTATTCTGTGAGAGCGTGGTCCTGCCCCGATCGAGCCCACCCATTTGTGCTACCACCATAATAAAGCTGCAGCGCTACCACGTATAGAGTATATATTTGAAATGTTCTATAGTATTGAATAAAACTTAGGTTACGGATTTTATCGCTCTTAATTTTAACTTTTTATCTCCGACATTTGCGCACTTTACAGTTTCCATGGTTACGGGGAGATTGAGTCCTAATGTTAGATCTAACCCGGAATACCTTCAGCTTTTAAATATTCATTTTTGGTCCGATCAAACCTTTTAACACTTAAAGCCTTGTTGTAAAATCGTGTAGAAGTCATAAAAAATACTACAATCCCGCCCGGACAGATAGAGAGACAGAATTTAAAAAAAAAGATTATTCCTTCCTTAATAGCTTGCAATTTAATAGAAAGCAGTTATTACTTTTTTACAAGTAGACACTTTTACTGCGCGGTAAGTTTCAATCATTCAGAAAATAATCTATCCCGACTCTTTTAAAGAAATATGTTGTAACGTGTTATTTATTTGATAATGAATAACACGTTAAAACATACATTCTTGATAAACATTAAAACCAAGCCATGTAGTGGCTGTCTAAGAATATCCATTACCCCATCATACCCCTTGGGTGTCGCAAGAGGCGACAGAGGGAAATGAAACAGGAGATGGTCAGCAGCATCTTTCTGTAAACAACTCAAAATAACAAAAAACTACGGCAAATATACCCCCTGCGATCTATAAGAGGAGGCTTATGTTCAGCAATGAACTTTTGATAGGATGTGATGATGATGACATTAAAACCTAAATTTTAATATGCGCCATCTAGTACAGAGCGCACAATTAATATCCTTGCTAAAAAGTTAGAAACAACGTTCGGGAGCCTGGAAACACGCGCAGCGAAATGCAACGAACTAGGCGTACGGTTAAAAGACACTAATATTAGATACTTGTTACGATAATTTGTTTGATGATTATACATAGACGGTCCTGTGGTTACTGGTTGTTCAACTTAATAGTGTTAGTGCAGGTCCTTTTTTTTCTATACAGTGAATGCAATTCCCATTGTTCTCATTTGCTGGCCACTCAGAGTTGGTAAGCAACTTTTAGTTTAAATAATTATCAAACATATGTGTGTATATCTAAGGTTACAAACTAACATTATGGAATTGAAAAACTAACATTTTATTAGTGGTGTTTCAATGTCTTATATTTTTATTTTATAACTCAGGTGCATAAGAACAACTTTTGATGCATTTTATGTTTAATGTTTTCTGATAGTTTTATGACCAAAGTGATTTAATATCTATCTCATTTAATTTTTTTATGATTTCTTTTTTTGATCTTGTTTTGTGAACAGTCTACCAGCAGGTTTGGTAGCAGTAATCTAAATTACAATACAGCATAAACAATATTAAAGATATTTATTTTTATTTACTTAAATAAGTTATATATTTATTTATGGTCAAATAAGTTTTATATTTATTTAAATTAGTTATTTATATCTTAATTTATTTTTATATAATATTATATACTGATTTTTAGTGCCATGGCTGTTTCCGATAACGATTTATTCAACTCTGCTAATTCCTACACTTCGTTCTCTCCTAACCCAAAAATTCGATAAATATAATAAAATTTCAACGTTTGTCACATTAGCGATCAGAGTATTCCACAGCATTACAATGAACTTTTAGAAACTTTTAATAATCGAAGCATTCACGCGATACTTATCTCAGAAACCTGGTTAAACACAGCTCTGTCTTCTATTTCTTACGGAATACCAGGTTTTATTTTACTTCGTAACAATCGCATTGATAAAAGAGGAGGTGGTGTGGCAGTATACCTGCGAAGTTGTATTCCTTATTCTTATTATTTATTATATTATTTATTGTCCACCGAATTCCAGTTATTTACGTGAATTTGAAGAGGCACTTCTTTCAGTTTGCTCTGATTATCAACATCATATTTTAATGGGTGACTTTATTACGAATTTTCTCATTGATACTCCCAGATCGCCTGGACTGCGTTCAATTATTGAATCGGCAAATTTTTCAATACTTCCACTTGATACCACCCATCACAACCTTACTTGTTAAATTTGATATTAGTCTCGTCAGAAGAACGTGTTAACTGCCACGGACAGCTCCCTGCTCCAGGTTTCTCGCGACATGACTTTCCGTTCATTTCCTATAAAATTAAACTTCCCAAAGTAAAGCCAGTAATAGTG
Source organism: Parnassius orleans (assembly GCA_029286625.1). Classification (NCBI taxonomy): domain Eukaryota; kingdom Metazoa; phylum Arthropoda; class Insecta; order Lepidoptera; family Papilionidae; genus Parnassius; species Parnassius orleans. The sequence goes on along the minus strand of JAGSMP010000478.1, from coordinate 32,847 downwards.
CGTCTGCGTAATTTTGCTAGGCTAAATGTCGAAGGGCTCCAACATGATGCTTCGCTTTTAGACTGGAGCGATACACTTAACGCAGAGAGTATTGATGATAAGATTACGACATTTTATTCTTATATTCATAAGCTGTTTAACAAACACGCACCTATTCGTGACTTTAGGTTAAAACGTTCGCCTGCGCAATGGATTACTGAAAATATCAGTAAGGCTATATCTAAGCACGATCAGATGCTTAGGAAATTCAAGCAGAACCGTTTTGAACTCAACTGGACAAAATTCAAAGCTGTGAGAAATCGATGTAATCGGATGGTACGAGCCGCTAAACGCCGCTATATTCACGATAATATCATAAACTCTTCTATGGCTGATACATGGAAATTTCTCCGGACGATCGGGGTCGGTAAACCTACATGTAACGTGGACCCTGCAATCATTTCTATAAGTGATCTCAATTTACATTTTTCTTCAACTACCGAAATGCAGGCTTTTGTTAAATCAAGTACCATTTCTTATTTGCATTCAAAGCCACAAACTCATAACTGAACATTTAACTTTTCTCCCGTTGCTGATGAGGATATAAAAAAGACCATTTATGGTATTAAGTCTATGGCAGTTGGCTTCGATGATGTGAATAGACTTATGATCACCTTAATTCTAGACTATGTTACGTCTAGAATAAAGGTGATCACGTGGATTTTCCTACACTTTGGAGAAAAGCATTTGTCATTCCGCTGCCCAAAATAAATAACCCCAGTTCTTTCTCTCACTTTCACCCAATATCGATTCTCCCTTTTTTATCTAAAGTTCTTGAGGCTATTGTCCACAAACAAATTTCTAGTTACATTTTCAAAAATAACTTTCTTGGTATCAATCTGATTTTAGGCCTGGGCATAGTACTACTACAGCTCTTTTGAAAGTTACGGAAGATTTGCGTACTGGAATGGAGAACTCACAATTGACTGTGTTAGTCCTAATAGATTTCTCTAACGCTTTTAACGCTGTCGATCACGATATTCTCCTAGCTATACTTTGTCACCTGGGTTTCTCTTCGTCAGCGCGGGACTGGTTCTCGTCATATATTCGGGGTCGTCAGCAGGCAATTCGAGTGGGTTAGATCATCTCTGATTGGTGCTTGTTATCTAATGGCGTTCCTAAAGGCGGAATTCTCTCTCCTCTCCTGTTCTCAGTCTTTATAAATCTCATTACATCCCACGTTCGCTGTTCGTACCATCTGTAAGCCGATGACTTACAAATTTATGCTCAAGCTGAGGTGGCATGTATCGATGATGTGATTAAGAAGCTCAACTGTGACCTCAATTGTATTCCTCATTGATCAGATGGTTAATTCATCAAAATGTCAGGCAATTGTGGTTGGTAGTTCTGGGAGACTGACTAAAATTGATATGAAGGCGCTACCTCCCATAATCATTAATAATGTTATTGTTCTTTACTCAACCACTGTTAAAGATCTTGGTTTAATTATTGACAACACCCTCAGTTGGCGACCGCATATATATGAAGTGAGCAAAAAGGTCACTAACACTCTGCGTTATCTGTATCGTCTCAAGAATTTTTTACCGTTAGGGACTAAGGAAATGCTAATACAGACCTAGTGTTGCCTTTTCTAGATTATGCAGATGTTTGCTATGCTGAACTTCTAAACAAATTGGATCGACTTCTCAATAATTGTATACGCTTCATTTTCGGTTTACGTAAATACGACCACATTTCCTCTTATCGTTCTCAGCTTAAATGGCTACCTTTCCGCTATCGGAGATATTTCAGAATACTGTCCACATTATTTTCAATTTTAGACGATCCGTTTGTCGCTGAATATTTGAAATGCAAATTTCAGTATCAGGGTGATTCCCATAATCGTTGTCTACATTCTACGGAAAAATCTAACCTCCATTTTCCCCTCTGTCACACTATATATATATAGGTATTATTAAGTAAATGTATGTATATATTTATGTATTGTATGTATATCTATATAATATATTTGTGTGATTATGTTTATTATATGTATCTTAGTATGTAGTAGTAGTTATGGTAATATTATGTAGACATAAATATTTTTAACTTAGCTGTTTCCACTTTGCACCCACAATATCTTCTCTGCTTAGCCTGGAGGTAGACTGGTAGAGAACGCCCTGTTGAACTAAGTCAGCCTTTTTGTACTTGATGTGCAACTAAAGCATAAATAATAAAAAAAATAAAGCAAAATATAAAAACCGTTCGGATTAATTCCAGCCGCCAAATTTCACGAAAGCACATCGCGTCAACATTCACGATACCATCCACACCATCTGGATGCTTGGCGGTCCACCACTGTGCGTTTTACTAGAAGTTTTCTTCCTCGTACAACATCTCTGTAGAATTGTTTACCAACGGCGATTTTTCCGGACCGATACGACTTAGGGACCTTCAAGAAAAGACCTTACTCCTTTCTAAAAGGCCGGCAACGCACTTGCAATTCCCCTGGTGTTGCGGTTGTTCATTGGCGGCGGTAGTCACTTACCATCAGGTGAGCCGCATGCTCGTTTGCCCCCTCTTCTATAAAAAAACACTGTGGAAATATGGCTCAAATGTGCGGTGACATTGTTTATTGTGATGAGTCACTTCGTTCGTAAAAGCGCGACACTCCGCCATATTTCACTCTTCAATTTAATTCCGGCTGAGTGATTAATGATTACACCCTGTGTCGTTCACAGGATTTTTATCAAAATAAATGTACCAATTTATGAGAAAAATATTTTTTCAAAGAAAACTTTTTTTAATTTATTATTAAACGTAACATTAAGTGAAATTGTAAAGAAAAACTACGCACTTTGCGCTTAAGGCATGCAAAAAACTATTAAACTCTTTGAGTAAAACAACCTATAGACAAATACTCTAATAATTGACTTAAGAAATATGTACTATAATATCTACAAGCTGTTTAGGTATTCCCTCTAAATCCTCATTTAATTATTAATTATCTGTTGAAATAAATATCTGATCAGGGAATATACATATAAAGTATTAATTCTATATCGTGAGAATTGATTTTATATTCATTATTGCTACGGTCCGAACCCAAACCCAACCGATTATTAGAATTAATGTAAGTTATATTATAACTATTGATATGCCAACTTGAATTTATTTCAACTCAGCTAAGGTATGTGGTAGAACCACGCTGTAGCGTATTACGACTGTGTTCGCACAGTATGCCGGTGCGAATTAGCAGAATTCTGCTGCTGTATTTCATATGGATAATAACGAGAAATGAAGACCCTTTTAACTGGTAACGAGGCATTCCAACCTAGTCCTTACGTTTGTCAACGCATCTGAATTTTGATTCTGAATCAATGATAGAAGAAGGTGTCTATTGGTCACAGCATCGGCGGTGGACTGTATGCCTGTTTGTCATCTCTACTTCTATAAAAATTTAAATATTTATTTTATAGAAGAGGAGGTAATTTATTTATTTCTTTATTTAAAAACTTAAATGTAACACCTTAAAGTAAAGGGCACATAGGACGGACTTAATTACATGTCCATCGCCGCCCATGAACAACCGCAACACCAGGTGAACTGCAGGTGCGTTGCCGGCATTTAAAACTAATTAACCTCGTTTCATGAGGGTTCCTAAGTCGTATTGTTATGGAAAAATCGCCAATGGTAGCCGAGAAGAAAACTCATAGTATATATATGCACAGTAGTAGACCGCCAAGCATCCAAATGGTGTGGATGGTATATTGACTTTTGTCGCGATGCAAGATGGTGTAAGTTAAATACTGGATATAATACTAACGATTTCAGCGCCAGTGAATCGAGCCAATCAGAAAGAACTTGGTTGTCGACGTTTCGGCCTACACTTTGCAGGATGCGGTCAAGTGGAAGAAGGCACAGACACTGGGGTGCTCGGTTCAGAAGATATGAGAATATTTTTTTTATTATATCTTGTAATTCGAGAGCCTAACATAATATTAGTTCACGCCCCGCACATTTGCTAAAGTAAATATAAAGTTCAATAAATAATCATTTACTTTTTGTGCAAATATGTGAATAAATTGTGGCATCGTGGGATGCAAGGACGAAGCATTTTGGCTGTCGTCCACTGAAACACACGTCCACCTTAGTCGCTTACAAGCACACCCGTTAGTGTCGACCGTTCAATAGCAGACCCTACTACTACGGAAAAACAGATTTTTTTGTAATTAATACGCCTTACAGCTAGGCATAGCTGTATACCAAAGAAGGTCTTGGAGCAAATAAAATTATTATCAAACATTTTATTTGTCCTAGAAATTTTTTTTTTGTTTATCAGTGATTTAGGTATTCCTCACACTGTTATCATTCACTACCACGTGGTCATGCGCACTGATAATATGAATTAACAATTTCAGAGGTGCAGCTGAGAATCGAACTGTGCTGCTCGTCTACTACTTAATTAAAGCGGATTTTATCCCGCGCTTTTGCTAAAAATCCTTTAATTTGATTGAATGCATTTGATATTATCATGGTTTTAGAAATAACGGCGTAATTTTTCCTTTTTACAACTGTACTCTATGAGGTATGATAGTCGATGTTTGCACAATTGTATATAAATTTAAGAAATAGATTTTTTTATTCAATATACATTATAAATAATACTTATTGAAAGTCACTCTTTTGTTTAATTACCACTGGTTCGAAAAAAAACCTCTGTCCTGGGAAGAACCAGCAAGAAACCCAGCGGGACTTTTTTTAAATAACAGCTTATAATCATGTATGTTGCACAATTAACAACACAAAACAAATTAGAAATAGCTTGGTCAATCACCTATATAGTATAACTTTACACTGGACTAGTTAAAGTGCTAGTCCTAGTCCTAACCACGTATCGACCACTGCAATCAATTGGTTTCAAGAATAAGAATTTTATTGTTTCTATAATGATTTCTATTTACGTGAATACTAAGCAGATGGTCGCATGCAGTCGTCTATTAAAATTTGGACCTGGCACCACATGAAGGATATAGACATAGTTGCCCTGCTTGGCGGGCGGGTTGGCAACAACACTTTTTATTTTCTAGGTGTAGTAGGAAAGACGCTGCTGCCTATCTTCTGACTTGTTTCGCCCTGTCGCCTCTTACGACTCAGCAAAGGTAACTATTCTCCCTTCAGGTAGCTGGATCTCGCACAGATCATTAATAAAACTGAGAAACAGTGTTGGACCTAAAATGATTCTCTGAGGCACACCATATGTATCTGAAAGCTCATTACTGAGAAAATTACCAAGCTGTACTATGTGCGCGTAAATATAAGAAATCATTATGTGAACCAATACGGACTGGTAATAGCAAATAAAAATCGCCGATTAGAAGATCTCAAGACTAAGCGCGCAAGACATATAAAATCTTTAAATTTCTTGAAAAGATGCGGATACCATAATCTCATTCCTACTTGTGTCAAAATATTAACCAAAAGGACGTTCGAGAAAGCGCTAATATTTTAAATCAGGCAAGTAAAAAGTTGTTACGAACGGTGATCTACAATTCATAAATAATACCATAGACAATTTTTCCAGTGAATTAAAGACAGTTTTAGCGCCATTTGGTTTTAATAATTGTATCAAAACTGGTAAAAAAAATTGTATAAAAAAATTTTGCTTTTTTAAGAAGTGCATTACAGAAGTTTCTGTAATTTCTGTAAGTTTTTATGAGGGTATTGTTATTAGGATCTTTTTGAGTTTATTGTGTAGATTGTCACGGTTTCTCATACAACGCAGAATATCTGGGTTGGTCTAGGGTTTAATCATCCTTTTTCGCCTAGGAACTTTAGCTACACTGGTGTGGTTCAAAATGCATGTGTTGATAGCTTGAATGAAGAACTATGTGACTTTATCAACGTCATCCATTTAGTATACCAAAGAAAAGTCCACATTCAATAAGTCGTTTTGTAGTCCCACAGGATCTAGATGCTTTACTGAGATTCGCTAGTTTTCTTTGAGCTCTGACTTCAAACAGATGTTATGGGCTACTCCATCATGATCAGTAATTGAGGTTGCGATGATGTAACAGTGTGACCTCAACTTGGTTTTAATCATCACGTGATCCAAGCAAGTACGTCTATGAGTGTGTATTGTGTGGGCGGGTAAAATACTATGACTAGCTGCTAGCAAGTTCAAGTATACATGACGCCTTTTGTCAGTAGAGTTTGGCATGATAGCTATGTTTATATCCCCTATTATAATTATGTTTTTAAAGTTGGAAAGTTTGTGGAGGAGAAGTAAATACATTTGGATACATGTGTCAGGTTTTAACTTAAATAAGATACAGTTAAGTTTTATTTTTTGTCTTACGACCTGGTAAGACATGCAGGAAGTCGATGGATGCAGGTGGCTCAAGACCGTGCTTTGTGGCATTCCTTGGGGAGGCCTATGTTCAGCAGTGGACTTGTGAAGGGTTGTAATGATGATGATGATGATAATGAAGATACAGTTTGCGTCAACCACCGATAGCTCTTCAAGTTAGGTTCTTCAAATTCCGAAGGTTTTATCTACATTAAAACATTCATTTAATTCCAGTTAATGCCCTACTTCGGAAATAAAGTTTACATTTCACCTAAATTCAAATAGATAGAAAAGTTTTTATTTGTTTTCAATTACAAATTAAAATATTATTAAACCTACTTAAAATTTTTCATTATATATTTTTATTTAGGCTTCTTTCATTGGCTTTTTACATATACGATTTCTATTTCTTCGCTTTCAACACTATCTGGAGCTCGATGACCTGCGACGAAATATACCGCTCTCAAAAACTCTGACCTCCTTAACAATATTATAATTACAATATCTGACAATGCCCGTAGTAATAGTAGTCCCGTGTCGGATTAAAAATATTTTATTGGGTTTTATGTTAAGAAATTCAAAGTTGTAGCCCTAAGTGAGGATGCCAAATGATCACACAGTCCACCTGATGGTATGTGGATGCTGTGGTTTTTAACCTTAGACACCTACGTCTATCTTCGATTCAAAATCAAAGTGAAAATACGTTGTCACCCTGAGGACTAAAAAAAAGGTCTCGAACTCTCGTCATGCGCCATTTGAAACACAGCAGTATTATGCTGCTATTTAACGTTTTTTAATTGATATTTAATGTTTACCGTGTAGTGGCGGTGTAAGAATATCCACTACCCCATATCATCACGTGGGTGTCGTAAGAGGCGACAGAGGGCAACAAATCACGAGATGGGCAGCAGCGTCTTTCTAATAATAACTAAAAATAAAAAACTGCGGTTGCCAACCCGCTTGCCAAGCGTGGCAACTATGGCAAATCCCTCCACTATGAAGCAATTTACGGGTTAGGTTTATGTTGAGGAGTGGATATTAATAGGCTGTAACGGAACAGATTTAATGTTGATATTCTGTGAGAGCGTAATCTTTCCCTAGTGGAAAAATTATCATTTCTACGGCGTTGTAGTACAAATTCTGTAAGCCCCGCCCCCTATTACTTATAATATTTTATCTCTATATATAAAAATAAATTGCTGTCCGTTAGTCTCGCAAAAACTCGAAAATGACTGGACCGATTTTGATGAAACTTTTTTTGTGTGTTTGAGAGGGTCCCTGGATGATCTAAACGATTCACAATTGGACCCGGTAGGTGGCGCTGTTGTCGAGATCCAGCAATCACCCGTGCGAAGCCGGGGCGGATAGCTAGTATTATATAAAAGTTTTATATTAAGTTTTGTTGTTACATTAAGTATTGTGTCTTGTCGTAAAATATTCAGACCGGCGATGGGCAGCAGCGACAACGATGCAAGACATTCTGGCACTGATATTGTCAACCCGCCTGCCGAGTGTGACGATTAAGGCGAATCCCTGATACTGGAGCAGCACATGTCCAGCAGTGGTCTTGTATGGACTGACGAAGAAGAGGAAGACTTTCTGGACTAGAAGTCATTTCTGGTTATATATGCAAAATAGAATCTGCTAAAAGCAATGTTGTGCGACATCAATTACATCATTTCATGGTCTGGTGTTATATTGTTCCACTGAACCTAAATATAGGGCTGCCACAAATTGTTATATACTCCTGTTGTATATTCAGTAAAATATCTCTTAAAACCACAAGTACCTTTTGGGGTTTTGCGTTCGGCATATCTGTATGGATTTTCTGCAATAAGTCCGCCACCAGAGCCTTGGTCGCTTGTAACCCAATAAGGTTTCATATAAATGGGGTGGTAACAAATTAGATGATAGGATCCATTTCCTACCTAAGGTTCTTTGGGTTGGTACCACCTTTTTATCTTTTAATATATACCAAGCAGCAGGGTACTCATTGCTGAATTCTGGTTTGAGAGGTACGAGAACAAGTAGGTATACTTCTTTTAACAGCCTGTGAGTCATTTCATCTTAGCGCTCTGGAGGGAAAAGTGGCATTTGGACATTTTGTTCGAAGTTGTATATGCTCCATAGTCCATGGCATGCAGTGACAACTCACAAGATAACAATCCATCACATTGTAATGTGATATATGATGAATTTTTGGCACTAAAATATTATACAAATGTAATAAAAAATAAGCAATGAGAAAAATTAAAGAAAACATAAGTTGTATTAGAGTATGACAGAAGTGTATTTGGATTATTTTAAGGCTGTATACATATTCTATTTCATTGATTTTAAGACTATAACATCAACGGACTCATGATTATAAAAGTATTGTAGGTTTCCAGGCTACCAAGTACGACCATTTACAGCGACGCAGTATTTCGGATGTTTGTGACAGCTATCTTGAATATATTTTCGTTTTACGTACGTTTTACGTCACGCGGGTTACGTAACACGTTTTGAAACTGTTGTACGGTACGGTATATTATAAACGAATGTTAGCGACTCCAAAATAATTAAAAATAACAGATCATATAAAAAAAAATTGAACTCGTGAAAACTTTAGAGAATTTTTATTCTCATAATGGGTTTGTATTTTGTGGAATCAAAATAAGATTATCAGGGATTTGCAATATATTTGATAATCTCGTAATGAAAATGTGAGAACGTGACTCTTAGAAGACATTATGTGACCTTTTCGACCATTCATAATAACTGTTTGTTTTATATACGCACCAAATATTTGGTAAGCGTTACAATTAAAAATTGCTTCTGTGGCCGTAGAAGGAAAAGGGAGATCTCCACCGGGCAAGGTAATCGGCCCGTGGAGCGGCCAACGCCCAGTGGTAGTTCGGAGCTATTCTATATATACTGTTTTTGCTTCGGAACTTTGATAGCGCGATTTAGGCTACGATGTATTTTCGCTTGTGGTGCGACGACAGCGCCGCCACATCACTCCCCTGCTTAGACCGACTACATTTACACACTACAATATCATCATCATCATCATTTACAGCTCATCATAAATCCACTGCTAAACATGGGTCTCCCGAGGGAACGCCACGAATGGCCCTGAGCTAATCGCATCCATTCACTTCCTGCATCTTTTACCAGATCGACACTCCATGCTGCTCAACACTTCGATTACCGGTACGAGACTGCCACTCGAGAAACTTCCTTCGTTATCGTTTCTTCGAGTTGTATGGCCTATATGATATGAGCCATATAAGATATAATATAAGCCATATGTATTCTTGTATAAATGTATAAATATATACATACATATACAAGAATTGCTTGCTAATAAGAAATAGTGGCTAGCGTATTGGAAGTGCCAATATTTATCCTCTTTGGGAATTCATCCATGCTTGATATACGCCTCTACGGGCTCATTTATTGGCATTTTATTTTATTAATTCTGTTTCGATCAAATATTGGTTTAATTTTAATCTTTGTGCAATCAAAACTATGCGCTGGCTTGCTGTCAGCATAATAATTAGTTCACAAACTTTTTTATTACAAATTTATTTCAAGTAAATGATGACTGGATGTATTAAAAAATAAAACTCGATTGGAGAGTCTAGGCAGTACTCCTTTTCTGTCTAGCAGTCTGTATGGGTCGGCCATCTTAATTATTTCTGTCGCCAAGCAGCAGTGTGTGCGCTGCTTTGTTCCAGTCTGAAGGTATAAACAGCCAGTATGATTATAGACTGAAAGGCATTCCATCTTAGTTCTTAGTGGTGATAACGCATCTGTAGCCTTCTCTGTTTATTGTTGGTTGCAGGTGTCCGTGGGCTGCAGTAGCCACTTACCATCATAGCCACCTCATACCGGGTGAATTGTTAGTTCGCTTGTCACTTGAATTTCATACGATAGTTTGTAGCTTTGTTGGGTGTTCAATTTTTAAACCTAGTGTTGCTACTTTTTTTAAATAAGCCTCTTGGTAGAGTTCATTTTCTACCTAAGAGCCCGTGTGAATTGGTATGACGCACTTTTACCTGTTTTAATAACAACGTTACAGTGAATGCACTCCTGTGTTGAGGGTGAAATTTGAGTACAAATGTTCATGAGCTACGTCAGTCACTTAAGATCAGGTAATCTTAGTACCAAAGAGCCCTTCGGTTTTTCATCCTTTCCTTTCCTGGGCAAATTTTACGTGTGTGGAGCAGCTAACTGCGTGCTGTGTGGTGGTAGTGGTATTTCGTACCGTAGGCGGCGTAAGATGCGACTATGGTAAAATCAGAAAAATCATATGGTTTCCGACAGTGGGCGGTATAACCATATGGTTTACGCCAGACGTAAAATACCCAGACAGGAGACGGGGAGCAGCGTCAAAGATGCGAGACGTGTGGTACTACGATCACCAATTCGCCTGCCAAACGTGGCGATTAGGGCAAATGCTCCCTACCGAGAAATAATTATTTTGGCAACACACAGTCTTAAAAATACATATAGATAAACTAGCTTCTCACCCCGCGGTGTTACTCGCATCCAAATTGTAACGTCCAGAGAGTCATGGCCCACGCTTATTATGAGATCGCATAATAGGGACAGCTCAAGCTATCACATGGAAATTTTCTCGTATTTCGAAATGATAATGATCACAGTTTTTAAGTTTGGCTTAAGCCTTTCGATTAGAGAAAATTTCTCTAATAATATTTTTCTTCGTAATCTATTACATTCATCCTCCTTCTTCAATAAATCATTTTCTGTTAAGTACAGCTGTACACCGTGTTGTGGTACTCCTTGCCTCTACATATTCGCCGTGCTCAATCACTTTTTTTCCATTAATTGTAATTGATTGTAATGAAACTTCACGAACAGATAAAGATCAATATCAGGATCTAAGCTATATTTTATTCCAAAAATTTGGACAACTTATTATATAAATATCCCGTGTCACGAAGTTCATTCACGCTAATCTCCGAAATCTCTCAACCGCTTTTTAATAAAATTTTGTAAATGTGTATTGTTTGCTCCAACTTGAGAGATAGGTAGTTGTATCCCGATAAGTGATCCTGAATATTTTTTATTGCGAATTAAAGGATTTTTTATAACACAAAAGATCGTCGGAAGGGGCAGAACAACGTTTGCCTGGCTAGTTAGTAATTTATAAAAATAGGAAATAATTATAAATTAAATGGTTTTTGATAATCTTTAATCTAAATAACGCTACATTAATAAATCTTACACAGGCGGAGCCGGGGCGGGTCGTTAGTTAAAAATATAAGCCATTAATTTGCAATTTATACAGGGTTATTTTGCACTAACCGGCCTAATTTGCAGAGAAGGTTCAGAATAAGTAAGTAATAAAGGCAAATGGTGAAGAAAAATTAATTAAAAACTCAAACATTCTGTCCTTTTTATCTTTTAAACTCAAAATGCGTGGTAATGCATTATTTTAACACTTTGACAGCCGAGCATTTTGTAGCGCGCATTCCCCTGTACGCCGGCCATTTACGGCATTTTTGTAAGTTTTATTTAAAAAGAACTAAAGAAGTAATATATTTGCTTTTTTTCGTATATGCTAGAATAACTAATTTATTTTTATAATAAAAAATAAAACAAAGTAAATTAATTTTTATTTTATTTAAAAAAACCAAAACAATAATACCCATTTTCTACAAAAAGAAAACTCTTACATAAATATAAGACCGCGATTACGTGGTTTTTTTTTCAATCCTACACCGTGAAATCTTTTTAGTATGATACCTTTCAAAGCAGGGATAGTGGCAGAGTAGAATATTACATGCTGGACAGTAACATCTTCTTCCACCATTTCATGGACTTCCCGTGAAGGTAATAATATGACACGTGCTGGTCATTTTACGTGTCCGCGATTGCGCGCTGAGCGGCTCGACGCATTCCTTGCAATCCCTCCTTTTGCACCCCACCACACCTCCTTACGTAAATTAATCCTATGGGTGTTTTGCTAAAGAATGTAGCTACCCAATGCAATAACCATCGACCCCGAAATTCCTTTAATTTAGACCTTCATTTGGTTTCAACCAAATGAAGGTCACCAATGAGCCTCTTAGCACGTCTTTTCACTGAGTCCAATGCTGCCAAGTGGCATTTTGCAGCACCAGCCCATATGTGACAGCAGTACTCCATGCACGACCGGACTTGCGCTTTATATAAGGTAAGAAGATGCCCCGGCGTGAAGTTCCGCCGCACCCTTGCAAGGACACCAAGTTGCGGCTCTGGACTCAATGAACCGCCCATAGTTGAGGTTCGGAGAAAATTTAACCCCTAACAACTGAAGGCAGTCAGTGTACTCCAAGGTGTATCCTTGGAGTACACTGACCGCCTTCCGGAAAGTAGGAGCCAGGGTGAGCGGGCTCCTCTTAGCGGTAAAACGACACGCTTGTGTTTTGGAGGCGTTAAATCTCACGAGATTGGCATTGCCCCATTAGGAGACTGCCTGTAGTGTGAGATTCACACGCTCAACCATAGCCTCTCTTTCGGACTGGATTTTATCCTGACTGGTCCGGGCACTTAATTGGTATCTCTACCCATAGATACCGGGAATGAGCAGATCATTTATATGCAGTAGAAAGAGAGTTGCGGAGACAACGGACCCCTGAGGAACACCGGTATTAGTCGCCACAGTATCGGATGAGCAGCCATCGACGACAACCCGGAGAGACCGTTCACTCAGAAAGTCCTTTACCTAGTCAATCAGGCCAGGCGATAAACCGTACGCTGAAAACTTGCCCAATAGACTAGCGTGCCAAACCCTGTAAAAGGCCTTCGAAACATCAAGGGAAACAGCAAGTGCTTCACCACTGTTCTTGAGAGCTTCGCCCCATATTATGTGAGTACCATACGCTAGAAGGTCCCCAGTGGATCTATTTCGGCGAAACCCGTACTGGCGATCACTGAGGAGATCATTTTGCTCTAGGTACGCTCCATAATCTTACAGAGTATGGAGGTAATTGAAATCGGTCGATAGTTGGCGGGATCGGTACATTGGCCAGCTTCCAAGATTTGGGCACTATTCCACCTGATGGTAAGTGGATGCAGTTTTCCATAGACATCTACATTTATCTGCGATTAAGAATCAAAATGCAAATGCGTCGTCACCCCCGAGGGCTACGATGGAATGCCTCGTTTCCAGTAAAATGGGTCTCCGGTTCTCTATACTCACCATACAAAACACAGCAGCATTATCTGCTATTTTACGCTGGTATTCTGTGAAAGCGTGGTCCTTCCTCGGTTGAACCGACCCATTCGTGCTACAACCATAATATAGCTGCAGTTTGGCTCTACCACGTCCACGTTTAAAAACTAAGCAAAATGCAAAAAAAAACTTAGCATTCTTACTATTTTACTAAAGGACTATAATGTAAAATTTAACCTACTATTTATCTACTATAATCTTAATGTAATATTATTTTACAATGTAAATAAGACTTAAGTTACATAGAGTACAATTATTCCACACACTTTCTATTATCTGGTGGAAGATATAATTAATACGACCTCCTATTAGTACCTATGATGGTTTTGGGGCGATGCTGTCAAGGGAAATTATTAACAAACGCTCATTTATATACTAATGCCGTACTGCAGGGCTAGCATGGGCAGGAGACAATTTTATCCCCGGGAAAGGAGAAAATATTTATCCCCTCGCTTAGTTTTATCCACCCTTAGAGCATGGGCACACCGGTGGATATAATATCCACAGTAGATTAAATGGGGAGATAGACTTCGACTTAGATAGATTTTTTGTATGAATATAAACTTCAACCCACGTCCAATGAACTAGGCTAAAATCATCCCTTTCAAATGTCAAAAAAGCATAATTTTTTATCTTTCATTTGGCTCCATGCTACGGACGGGGGATATATGTCTACTCGTTATGTCAAACGGGATATACTTCTCCCGTTTGACATAACAAGATAATTTATCTTTGTCAATGGATATAATCGGGGGATAAAATTTTTGTCCCCCGCCCATGCTAGCCGGGCTGGAGTGGTAGCGGCTGTTTTGTTTGACGATAAAATAATATAAGAAATTTTGATGTTTTTTTTTTTATTTCAATAGCCTCGTGAATCATCCTTGGTAGAAATCGGTGTTCTTTTGCGAGGATTTGTGGTCTATTAAGATCAAATTTAATGGCGGTGGTGATCCTGTACGTGTCCACTAAAATCCGTAAAATCTACTTTCATTCAATGTGTAGAGTCCGCGTAAACATAAGAAATCATTTACATAATTTTAAACTTTTATCTTTTAATCATTTACGAAATTGTCATTCAACTAGACTTTAGCAAATTATGTTAAAATTTAGTTAAGTACAATATAAGACTGAAATCTTTATTTTTTTAAACACAGATTTCCCTCTTTGTTAAACTAATGGCTGGAGTATCCTTGTCAGTGCCAGTAGACACTGATCTTCCATCTATTAAAAAAATGTATGTTGCTTTGTTATTTTTATTAAAAGTCTAAAATTAAATTTATTGATATGAACTGAAATTCTGATCTTCACTTCTGGCTTTAAGAGTGAGCTTAAAGTCACTCAGCGTGCGATGGAAAGGGTTGTGTCGGGAATTTCTCTGCGGGATAAAATCCATAACGAGGTTATCCACAGAAGAACAAGATTAACTGACAAAGCACAAGGAATCAGGTAAGCTAAGCAATAAGCCAGTTTCTGACTTGGGGACCTATTTGGTATTACATTATGAACCTCATTTTTTATTTTAATATGCATACTGATTTTTTTCTCCTTCATGCCTTGCTATTTTATTCCCTTGTGCTTATATGTTATTGTTTTAATTTAAAAGTGTGTATCATATAATTGGTTCTTTCTTTCTACACTCATATATACGTTGCTTAGGATGAGAGCTACTTGATTCTGTAAATAATAGCAAAATGTCTACTAATCAATGATTTTTCATTGCTTTGACGGTGCGGATGCAACTTCATTCTACGATTGCCCTCCGGTTTCAATTTCCTGCAGTCTCTTCTCAGCAGGGAGACAGGGAAATGGAATGGTTGATTTCTGCTTATTTATAAGTTGGTTTTTATTGTAAAATATTACAATCAATAGCAAAAATCTGTGGATTACATACGGACTTACTTATAATAATTTATTATCGCTCACTTAACTTTGATATTAATTATCCCTATACCTGTCTCTTTCTATTATCATTTAGTGAAAACAATATCAGCAGTTCGATTGTGTAACTTGTAGTAACCATAGTTGGCTTCGTTTTGATGTTTAAACTTTAGTTTTTTAATTGTGTAAATTTATTAGTATTAAGCCTTTTTTAATTTTTTATATTTTCTCCTTAATAATTAAGAGTTGGTCGGAAGAAATATTTACAAGTGGCAGCCTCGTACCTTTAAGCAAAATGTAGGATGGAAGGCCCCATTAAATAGAGTGACGATCTCATAAGAGATGCAGAAGGTTGATGGATGCAATGGCACAGAACCGTACTTTGTGGCATTCCTTGGAGGAGGACTATTTTGAGCTGTGGACTTGTGATGGGCTGTTATGATCATGAATGATGAAGAGTTATTACAATAAAAACAACGGAGTTGTAAAAGAAATTCTTACCGGCAATGATTCCCACCAGAGCTACATAATCGCACTGCAGATCAGAGTACATGACTACTAAGCCGCGGGTACTGTGCTTGTAATTGAAGTTGAAGTTGAAATGACAAATTACACAAAACATAAACTAAAATTTCATTCTTCAAACGTAATATTTTTGATAATATTATATAATTCGTACGTAAAATATGTACTAGGCGAAAAAAAAACTCCGCAGATAACCCATTATTTTGTAATTATTTATTGTTCTAGATATATTTACAATAGGATTTAAAATAAAAATAATAGACCACATTGGGTTAGCCAAGGGTCTATTATTTTTATGTTCTATTATTTTTAAATTGATGTTGGAATTACCCACAGATGTGTGGTATTAAAGTATTAAAATAAAGGTGTTTTTGGCTCGTGTGGTTCAGATCTTCAGCACAACCAATGCTACGTCATTACGCATGCCAGTTGTGGCAGAGTCTTTTTTTTACAAACCGAAGTGACAATCAAACTCACAGTCCACCTGATGGCAAGTGACTACTGTAGTCCGTGGACACCTGAAGCCAACTTCAAACAATGAAGGATACATGTGTGTTGTCGCCTTTGAAGCCAAAGATGGAAAGCCTCACGGCCTTTAATTATACTAGCACTCTATACCCCTTAGACCGGAACAAAGTAGTGAAAACACCGCTACTTGGCGGCAAAAATAGACTAGAGGGTGGTACACACACAGACGGACTCCTAGACAATATAGAGTCCAAAATTTTTAAATACAATTTTAATAGTTTTATTAAAAATCAGTATCATTGTATCAGTCATTGTATATCGTTATATAAAACTATATATATTTTAGTAAATAAGGTTTTAGTTTTAGTTTAGTTTTATGTAACACATAAATACGTGTATTACAAAATTTTAAAATCTTGATAAATGTGAAGCACCAGGGTAAGAGCGAAACACCCCAACACGAGTATATTAAATTACTCTCTTGGGATGTTTCACCACTAATTATGAACACGTTTATTGATAAATTAATGTATTTCTATTTTTATTTATATATTTTTACAAGTGGTAGAGCCACACTGCAGCAATATTGTGATTGTAGCACAATTGGAATAGCTAGACAGGTGAAGGACCACGCTCTTACAGTATACCAGAGTAAAATGGCAGCTTAATTCTGCTGTGTTCCGTATGGTGAGTGAAAAGAATCGGAGACCCTTTTTACTGGAAACGAAGCATTCCATGTTAGACCTTAGAGGTGGCAACGCATTTATATTTTTATTCTTAATCGAAGACAGATGTAGATGTTTATGGCCCACAGCATCTTCTCACCTGCACGTAAACTGTGTGGCAGGTTGTCGTGCTATCAAAACAAATTGTTCTTAAATTGACATCGTAGTCTAAATCGGCTTTTGCAATATCATTGTTGTACAATAATTATTTTTAGAAACAAGCAACAATCGTCTCATTTAGTATAATATCATATAAAATTTAAAAAAGTTTAATTACAGCCTATATACGTTCCACTGCTGGATACAGTACTCATCTTATTTGTATTTTATACTGAGGGCGTTAAGTAGCATTCAGCCAGTCGCGCTGCTTCAGTGCGTGTTGGTGCACTTCGCATGTAGTCTAAATATTTTATTTCTTATACAATCTTTAGCTATGAGGTCTGTAAGTTGTCTATACAAGAAGGTTAAGCCGCCATCCATAGAAGATGGAAAATTTGCCTTAATGGCAAATTTTCCATCTTCTATGGGATGGCGGCTTAACCTTCTTGTATATACCAGATGGAAAAAATCTTTAAAGACAATAGGAACAGCGTATAGATCTGAAATATATGTAATACGGGGTTAAGATTACCTACTTTCCCATATTGTCCTCTGTGTGTCGTAAGAGGTGACAGATTGAAATAAAACAGTAGATGGGCAGCAGTATTTTCCTGATAAAAACTCAAAATAATTTAAAAAAACTGTGGTTAACAACCCGCTTGCCAAGCGAGACAACTACGGAAATATTCATAACAATATTAGAATATTCACACGGGGGAGTTTTGAATGACTATAATGGTGATGTGGCAATTAAGAAAAAAAATTCTCTACTACGTGTATTTGGGAGGCAGATAAAGAAAAATAAAACGAAAAATTTAATATACTATTTATGATGAATAGATGTAAGTTATTAGTTTACAAGAGATACAGATATTATAAATAATCAGTTTTCTTCCCTAAAACAGTTCAGTTTGACATATGCCCATCTGCATAATTTGATTAGGGAAAAAACGTATTTTCTCTAGAAATGTTTCACATAATCCTTCTTATCTTATTTTACATATTATTCAGTCCGTGTTCGCCGCAATTTAGTGCTCATTCCATTAAAGTTCAGACGTGCTTTTGCATTTTCATTCCTCACATTTAAATAATTTAAATAATTATAAAAAATTATATATAAATTACCAGTGTGTGTGTGTCCGTAATTCTTCTCCTCACAAACGACTTGAACGCTTCTAATGAAATGTTTAAGGGTTACTTGGGGTCACCTGTTAGCTGTAGTTGTAACCGGTAGGTGGCACTGTTGTCAGGATCAGAAATCTCTCGTCTCAAGATCCAGAAATCTCTCGTCTCAAGATCCAGAAATCCCTTGTCTCAAGATCCAAAAACCGTACTTAGCTGGGGCGTATCGCTAGCATTGTATAAATTGTAATAATGTTTTTATATCTGTAATACTGAGGTCCTTAACCAACGTCAAATTGTTTTCTTGTCATTTCTTCATCCTAAAGCAATTTCTTCATCGAAAATAATGAACTATACGTATCTAAAATAAAAATGCAATTCACGAAATCGAGCGGGCTTTACTCGTGGTTGAATGCGTACATACACATGGCGATAGTGTGCTTGTCTGACGGAGCGATTATTTGCTCAGTACCTTCTTTTTGTTATATAAACAGAAAATCAGTTGCGAGCGTGCCGTCGCTAACCATACCTGTAATTCAGATTCAGCTTATAATTGTCATTCAGCTTAGAAATAACATTAAAATAATAATTATTCCGATTTAGTAGAAGGTTTATCGAGTGGTATCCTCGTACTGGCAAGCGCAGTGTTGTGCGAGCCCCCACTAGACGGAGTGATGACCTGATGAAACGCGCAGGTGTCGACGGATGTAGGTGGCTCAGGATCATACTTTGTACAATCTATGGTGATGGCCAAAGCTCTAGAGCTCTTCTTTTCATTCCCTCATCTAGAGTTAGTTTTCTTTTTCAGGAGGTTTCTCAGGGAGTACGATGAAAAATCTCTGGTATGTATTTGTGTTCAGTCTCTATTTTCCTACCCTAAGGAAAGAATGATAATTTTTTTCAAATTTATTAGGGACCTCCCCGGAAGCATAACCTAATAATTTAATAAACAAGAATCATCGAAATCGGTTCCCAATTGACGAAAATATCGTTCAGTCAAATCGAGAAACTATTTTTGAAGTCAGCTAAACATTAGCACTTTATCTAATAATATATTTTGAAAATTTATGACGTTATTTTGGTCCTCCCAATCCACATACAATATTTTATGCCAAATACATACGCTTTCTCCATTTCGCTGCCAAAAAGATCAACGTTATGAATGGTGTTGTCAATATTGAGCGATAACGGTTTTACGAAACTAGACAAACAATTTAAGATAAATTCGTGGGAAATATTTCATGTAAGGTATACATTTTTATGGCTTGTAAATGAAATGAAAAATATTTAATTTTGATTCAGTTGAAAATAAATAAAAATTAGATAACATCAAATTTTAACGATTTCCTCACTACACAAGCCGAACTGTTCACATTCAACACACACACGCCACACAAACAGTGGCGACGTTGCATTAGTAATTATTACTCTATATCTCTAACGAAGTAAAATTATTACCCAAAAAAATATTATTTGATAAAAATTTAACATATGGACAGAGGTTGTGTGAAAAAACGCGAATCATAATAATTGGCCCAATTAAAAAAAAAAAGTTAAACGCTATTCAAACGTGCACCTTGCAGAGATTTCTTATTGTAGCCATGTAAATCTTACATCAAATGAAAAGGATTATTTTTTAGGTCTAGGACTTTGAGAATTTATTTTGTCAGTTCGATTTTATTTATATCTTATGAATGAAATAAAATAACAAAATCTAACAATTCACCCCAAAACAAAAGCTTAAAAATTAAAAGGATTCCCCATCCCCAGCTATTTAGAATTTTCAAATTATACTAATTTTGCAAACACTAAAGGGTCACAAACGAGCACACAGTCCACCTGATGGTAAATGGATACTATGGCCCACAGACAGTGATACCTAACTTCGACTAAGCTAATTTTCTATGCTATTATCTATGAGAACTAAAATTGATGGAATGTTCCAGTAAGAAGGTTCTCCGGGGTTTCTACATTAGCAAAACTGCTATTGTATTTTATGGTATGATGTATTTGAAGAGCATGGTCTTTCCCTATTAAAAAATGTAATATGTGTGTGAAATTACAGCGTGAATTTTTTTTTAATGTTTCGGAATATTTGCTATCATTAATTTTGTTGTTTTAAAAGGTTAAAAAATATCTAATACAAAATTTCGGTATTTATACGTTGGAAACAGAAAAAAACCAGTAAAATAGCTTCTATGGAAGAAAAACAACACTCAAAGAAAAAGCATCCACTTACTAGCAGGTGAACTCTGCGCTTGTCTGTCTCTGTGTAAATGAATAAAAAATGGTGATGAAAAATTTTTCCGTTGACAGATAATTTTATAGTTTCCGGAAAACGACAATGAAATAATGTTCTCGAGAGTAACCGATAAGGAAATGAAAGTGTTGTTTATGAAAATAGACAAAGGATATTACAAATGTCAGATGAGTACTGTAAATAAAGCAGAACAAAGTTATTTTATCAAATGTTTATTTAACTGGAACTTTACTATGTTTTGATATAACAAACGACACGGCAGCACTGTGGAGAAATGATTGCTTGTAGCGATGTGGGCCACGGATTCAATTCCCGTTACCTTGAACTATAAAAAGATTTATGCGTTCCCGCACAGAACAAATTTAAAACACAGGATGCAGCTGTCAATTAGTAAACGTTGACGTCTTTAGCTTCCAAACTTCTAAACGAGCCGAAGTCCGGCGATTAACTTATTTGGCCGGCGAACAAAAAAAATTGGCTATAAGTTAGCAGCTGTATGTAGACTTTATAATGATTTGTAATATTCGGTTGTAAGTTATTACCATTTTATTTAATAATTTTATTATTATGGCGAATGTTGTATATTTGTATGTTAAAAACTTATTATAAAAGTTTGTCTACTATTTTATAGCTTTGAAATAAACTCTTTTCGTCTCTTTACCTCTAGCTCTTTCATTTATTGAGTTTAAAATGTTTTAATAGTTGTATTTTAATTGTTAATAAAATAATCTCTTGGCTCCGTGGTGCAGTTGCTTAGCACAAGTTGCGGCGCTGAGGGCCGTGGGTTCGAATCCTACACGAAACACGTCGTATTTGTATGGCCGTGACCGTTCCTAATCTGGATGTTTCTCTTTGTGCAATTTATGACTCCACGATACAGGAGAAAATTGTGGGGATAACGTTTCATTTAAAAAAATAACGTGATAACCAACTTGTATGTTATATTAGTTATAAAACGCTAAAACTTTTGTCGAGGTTAGATTATGTAGGTAGCAGTACCTATAGTCTTTGCGTTATAGCATGGTGCGGGTGACAGCTCACGCCTATGAAGTTTCGTATATTTTTAGATAAACTGTCATACAGATATTGTTGAACTTCATGGATGGATACCGCCCACTTACGACAGTGATGTGCCACGCTAAAGTATGCCATGCCATAACGAACAACCACAGACTATCAAAAATCGATTTTGAAATAAATCGAATATATAAAAATCACGTAAATATGTATTGGAATCGTTCAACAAATTCTGATTTACGGAAACAAAACTCACATATATTCGATGGTCACCTCAGGCAAAAAAAAAAAAAATTATAAAGTAAATTACACATTATGTCAAAAAGACTTTATTATAACTCATGGCGGCCAAAATGGCTACAAAAAACCTATTTTTTATTTTTATTTCATTAGATTTATAAACCAAATTCTCGATTATTTTTACCTTCCGTCCCGATATTTGGCCCATTGGACCTGGCAAAACTAATACACATATAGCAAAAGGCGCTAGCACTCGTACCTTTAAAAGCTGCCGGTGCAGTCTACGCCGTACTGAAAATTACAGATGCTGGCAGCCATTTTATTTGTTTAAATGTCAATATGAATGTTGCGATCAACATTAAACAGAACATGATTTTTATTTTTAAATTAATACATAGTATAATCTATACATTGAAGTGTCTGTTTGTAATATCAAAATAACAGCCTTTTACTAAATAGTAAATACGTATGAAAGTATATACGGTAATTATAACAAAAAGACAAAAACAATTTTTAAAATGTTATTCTTACGTTCTGTTTGTTCCGGCTTGTAGCTGGCACTGACAGATAGCTGATGTTATAAGGAGTCACACACAGGCTACTATTATTTTAGAAAAAAAAATTAGGATTTCGCACAAAAAAATGAAAACCCATGAAATCTAATCCTATTAAATACCAAGCGGGCGAGGTCCGGGAACAGCTATTATGTAACTATTATGTCATAATTTGTATTAAACTTTAACTTAATTTTACATGCATTGTAGTTTATAAAGAAATATATATGTTTTGGTTTTAATTTTTATATCGATAGCTAATCGATAATTTTTGCTT
This sequence comes from Parnassius orleans, assembly GCA_029286625.1. NCBI lineage: Eukaryota > Metazoa > Arthropoda > Insecta > Lepidoptera > Papilionidae > Parnassius > Parnassius orleans. Next base: position 10,126 of record JAGSMP010000478.1, on the reverse strand, counting down.
TGCTTTGTGTATTGTTAATCGCCTTTTTAAATCGATTTAACAATGTTCCATCTCTAGACACGCCAAAAGTGTAAACTGTCACCCGCACCATGCTATAATGCAAAGACTATAATAAAGTGTTACACGTCTCGAATTATGGTCACTAATTGGCTTGCTAAACTTGAGATGAACTCATAACACTTTCTTATATTCTAAATCCTTTTCTCTTGAAGCTGTTAGGCTCTGGAACTCCCTACCGCTGCACATTAGAAGTGCGCAGTCTGTTGAAAAGTTTAAAAAACTTGTCAAAGCGCATTTCTTTCCTCCTTAATAGTCATTCCTCTAAAAATTACTACCTACTCATTTTTACCTTACGTTAAGGCTTTGACTTCACTTACTTGTTTAATTCTTTCTGCTCTCGTATATGTATGTCTATATTTATTGTATTTAAAATATATTTATTTATTTATTTTAGTATGTATGTATGTATTTATTGATTATATAATTATACATATGTATGTCGTGTGTATTTTCCAACAACCTACGTACACCCTTACCCTTTCTCACAGGTCATTTTATCCTCTGCAATGGTTGCCTGGTAGAGGTCGCTTCTAAGCGATAAGGTCGCCAATTGTACCTTTAAATAATTTATGTGTTTTTCTCTCATATGTATTTCTGGTGTACAATAAAGTATATTTCATTCATTAATTCATTCTAAGCGTTAGGTTGAAGGAAAATTCTGTTTTTTTAATAATAATAAATCATTTATTCTGGACCAAACCTTTAGTACATTTTCACCCACCAAACTGCGTAACAGTTTGTCGGCGGGATTAGGTTTGTCTTAATACATTTGGTTCAAATACGTAAGTATACAATTTAATGAAAATAAAACAGTGTAAATAATAGCAAGTATTGTGGCAACGCGAGCCGCCGCCAGCACACCCCGGTCAGCGGACCGCGCTGACAAAATTATTTAATACTAACATTTAGCCGTCGCACCTCAAGTGCGCACTCTTTCTGACTTATAGGCACTAGTTAAGTGATTGTGGGTACATCATAACAATGTTTAAATCGTTAAAATAAGGTCTAATATACGTAATTGTCAATAGTTATATTAAAACAACAACAAATTAGTTAGTATTTTCACATCTTGCGACAACTTCATTAAGGAAAACAGTTTTTAATTTATTTTTTAGTGTTAGTTTACTTATTCTAGTATTATCTTCTCTCAGCCAATCGATATTATTGAAAAGTATAGGGGTCAAATACTTATTAATACAGGCGACTTTTGTTTGTGGGTTAACAAGGTATTTCATAAAACGAATTTGCAGCGATTTTATACTGTTAAGATAGGTTTTAAATGTACGGCCATACGTATTTAATCCATAGGTTAGCAATGACTCAGCGAGAGCAAAATAAAGGACACGCAGCGTTTTTCTACTCAATGGCGCCTTCAGGAAATAAAACTTACTCAACACTGCCCTAAGCTTTGTACACTGTGTCAACCTGTGACCAGACCTAGATACTTAAATTTATTTATTTAAAACTTCATATACACAAGTGGTATATAGGCGGACTTAATGCCTAAGGCATTCTCTTCAGTCTACCTTGGATGATGCAGAGATAGAATGAAGTAGGTGTAATAAAAAGTTAATATGCGAATACTAAACTAAAATAACAAAAAAAATTGTAATACATGGAAATAAAATACATAAGATATAAATGGTACATCACAAAAAATAGATAAAATTAATTATAATAAAATGAAATATAAAATAACTAAGATAATAAAAATGTATAATACATAAGTACATATTATAATGTTAGATGTATATAAACTCATAAAGATATACAAATATACATGTTATCAAATAAACTTACAAAAATATATTAATATTTATACATATATGTGTATAAAATATATACCTAATATACATAATAACAATAAGAATATATATATATATATATATATATATATATATATATATATATATATATATATATATATATATATATATATATATATATATATATATATATATATATATATATATATATATATATACATATATATATATATATATAAATAAACTGTTACTATGATGATTCTGCCAATTTATTAAGTAAGTGTTCCCGAACCTTCATCTTGAACGCGTACCGATTGCTAGCCGTCCTGATTTCGAGAGGGAGTGCGTTCCAAAGGAGAATAGATTGAATGTGGAAAGAAGAATGAACAAGTCCAGAGCTATGGGAGGGACATAGGAGAAGAAGGTTGTTCGTAGAGCGGAGGTTTCTCTCATGACTAGCACTAAGCAACTGAAAGTAAGGAGATAAGTAGGAAGGGGAAGTTGGGGACATCAGGATAGAATAAAGGGTGGTGAGTGCACGCAAACTACGGCGTTGACGAATAGGTAACCATTTTAATTGAGATCGATACGTGGATACATGGTCATACTTTCGAAGATTGAAAATGAATCGAATGCAGTTATTCAGAAGACGGTCATATTTGTTGAGAAAATCTGCATTCAAGTCGAAATAACACATCGCCATGGTCGATTAGGGGAAAAATTAAACTCTGCACAAGCATTGTCTTAATTTCAGATGGTAGAAAATTTTTGGGCGATAGAGAGACGCAGGGTACCAGTGACTTTCTGGCTAACGGTCGTTGCTTGGGCTTTCCAACTCAAAGTAGAATCAATTAATAAATCAAAAATAATCCTTCACAGTGGAACACAATTGAATCTCAGTACTATTAAAAAAGATAGGAGGTAGAGCTACTGTTTTCAATCTCTGGATCATCCGACGGCTACCAATTATTATGGCCTGACACTTCGAAGGGTTGACCATTAGGCCAAACCTGTCAGACCAGTTCTTAATGTACTCAAGGTCCCTGTTAAGTATGTCCACCGCTGTAGAAATATCGTCAATACTCGCTTGTGTGTACAATTGCAAGTCATCGGCATACAGATGATACGCAGACTGAAGGTTTTGAGTAATGAGATTAATAAATATAGAAAACAACAAAGGAGATAATATGCCGCCTTGAGGGACACCAGCATGTATGTCAAGCCAGCTAGATGATAGCTCATCGATGCGAACCAACTGCTGGCGCCCTCGAAGATATGAGGGCGATGTGAAATTTACTGACATATTCTAGCTTTTGACAAACACAATTTACATTTTGACATGCATACACTCATACGTGTGACCCACGATACCTATATCCACGCTCTTGACATTTTTGCCACTAAGTTGTGCGGTGAATATAGATGCATCACTTTCGTCTTATTAAGGTTAAGTATGATACCACTATCGTGAGCCCACCGGATAATATTATCGAAGTCTGCCTGTAGCACAGCCTGATCTCTTGTATATTCTTAGAGGATTACATAAGGCACATATCGTCCGCGTACATATACACCCGACATTTCTTCACCACATTACTGACGCTGTTGACATGCATAACGTATCCAACCGGACCATGAACTGAACCAGTCGGTACACCAAGCTGTACCGCCACTTCTTTACCAGCAACACCAGAGATGTAGGTCTGTAAGGTTCTGCCACTCAGATAACTCCGGAACCGCCTGTTTGTGGGACCCTGATTCCACACTCATCCATGGCCTGCAACAGCACCTCATGATCCAAGGTATCGAAGGCTTTTATAGTCTATGAACAGCGCCAGGACCTGATGCCCTGGTCGAGACTACTGTTCATATCTTCGGAAAACTGTGATAGTGCTGTTACGGTGCTACGACCATGCCTAAAACCGTGTTGTGCATCCGCTAATATACTATTTTGCTCTAAAAATTCGCTAACCTGGCCGACTACCATCTTCTCAACTATTTTATTAATGACCGATAAGATAGCAATCGGTCTATAGTTAGCATACACTGAGTGCTCTCCCTGCTTGTAGATGGGCCTAATTAAAGCTTTTTTGAGTAGGCTAGGATATTCCCCTTTCGACAAACACAGGTTGACAAAGTGCGATAAGACCGGTGAGATATCATTCTTGATTATTTTAAGTCTATGACTCGAATGCAGTCAGTGCCTGGCGCCTTATCACAGCTCAGCTGATCGATGACACTGCGTCACTGGTAGCTGGCTTAAAGCGAAATGTTACATCACTTTCTCTAACATATTTACTTCTGTCTAATAGTTTAATACTACAATTATGTTTAATAGCAATAATTTCGTTAGTAAATGTATCTGCAAATTGACTACATATATTATACATTGTGTCTTTATTTCAAAGTATCTTTTAACAATATCATCTATATTTGCTTTTTCCTACCTGTCCAGCTATTAATTTTGTCCCAGATTTTTTCGGGTCTCCATTACACTTCTTGATTTCTTCCTGCCGATACCTATTTTTGCTTTAAATATTAATTTTGTTTACCTTATTTCTAAATCGTGTGTATTCTAGTCTTTTCGTATTATTGTTTGGTGTTTCTTTCCAATCCCTAAATAACCTATCCCTACGCATTAATATTTTATTCAAATCTCTGTCTATCCACGGTTGTGTATCCTGTTTTTTAATCTTTGGCATTACAGTCTTACTATTTTTATAAATATCATTGAAAACATTTTCTTACTTACAATACATTTTAACGGACAATCAATAAGCAACAGTTGAGACCAATCGTAATCAGTGATCTGCTTAGAGAACTCGTCAGGGCTTTTCGCGCATTAAAATAAGACATTCCTTAGCATGAATAAGCACACCTCCTCTTGTAGTCTCCTCGTGTTTGCAAATAGATTGTACCCTCTATGTGGTATAGTGATAGCTCCTTCTCCTTAATGTTAACCTCTGTCAACACTAGTATTCCTAACTCTTCAGAGCATTTTTTAAAAATTGCAATTCATTAAAGTTTTTCTTAATGACCGCATATTTAAGTGTAATATGTGTAAATATTTGTTGTTGCTAGATGTACTCTGCACCCAGGAGTTCGCTGTTTTAAATCTAGTAAATTGACATTCTAATGTGATAATTGCATCGAAACGATCAACTTTTATTTGAAGTTAGTTTAGCTCGCAGTGTTTACTTCGCACTATGTGTGAGTTAGGCATACAGGTACCAACAACAACATCTAGCCAGTCGCCGTATTTACATTGCTTTCTATATATTTTTCAATATCTCGTTCATTCCTTACTGACATTATTTTTTCTGTTCATCACTTTTTCTTATGAGTATTTTTCCATCTTTTACCCAAATGTACTTGTAGGTTTACTTAAGCTGGTTTTTAGTAACCCATAGAAGGTTCCTTTTATATCTAGTGAGATTCTCATTTATATAAATACGGTTGTCGTTATTTGTACCATAAATTTCGCCATTTGTCAAGCGTTTTTTGCGACTTACAATCCACTTATCACGAGCCTCTTTTGTCCTTAGCGTTACAACTACTGGCAGTGGTTTGTCGGCGTTTGGTTTTTCACGGCCTACCCTCTCTGCGTGCTCAATCTGACTAACATCCATCTGGAGCTTGTTAGCAATTTGGACTATTATTTTCGCCACATCTTCATTTTCTTTCTTTTCCAGTCCAGCCAACTCCACCTTTTTTTCCTTGTCTTTCTCTTCCAGCTCGTTCACACGTTCTTCCAGTGATTTATTGCACTTCACCAAGTATGCATTCATGTTTTCTAGGGATTTTATTTTTGTTTCGGTCGATTTCTGGTACTCCATCAAATTATCATACTTTTCTGATACAAAATCAACCAGATCGGCCAACTCACTCAACTTATTCTCAATTTTGTACACCACCTCCATTTTCTGTTCATATCAGCGAGGTCACTGCAATATCCGGTTCATCAACACTAGGCGAACTAGGATGCGATCCGGGTGAAACACAATCTTCACATTTTCATTTTTGAAGGTAGCTCTCGTGACGCACTTTTATGGAAGACTGCTTCACATGAGCCTTTGCATTTACTAGTCTCATCTTTCGCCGGCGACACAGCCTTATTGTATTTCTTACACTTCACCATAATTAATGCTTATGCGATATTGGCAAAACACAATCATTTAGATATTTATGCACAATTACGTATTTGACTTAGGTGAATCTACGAAACAACAGCCGTACGCCAAGTGCGCGAGCACGCGGATTTTCATGAAAAACCCATTCATAACGCTCAGCAATAAATTTTGCAAAAGAAATTTGAAGATAAAACTTATTTAATGCATTTATCGAGAACGTTTCGGCGTAATAATAAGAAATTAATTGTTTCATGGTTTTTTTCTTAGTATTTATAGGCTGGTTCTTATCGGTAAATCAAACGGAAAAATATCCCAAACATTCCTCTTGATATAATGATTTGTTATACTGAATCGAATTAATATAAAATATTAATCAGTCCTTCCGCGATCTTGAGTGTTTTGTGTAAGAGTTAGTGTTACGTGGTGTGTTGACTACACCTCTGGGCTGTAAACTCATGCAAGTGATGGTAGACGATCGATGACAAGAACACTATAGTAGTACTTTTTACACCTTTATATTTGAACACAGTATAGTATTACACGTTGTGAGCGGGGTTTAGATTATAAAGGTAAGCACAAGTTTATATCTACGTTTACTTTGGCAATACTAAATTTTGTCACCAAAAGGATATTATAGAAAAATAGGCGGAAGCCAGAGAAAATCTCAACATATAAAATCTTAAATATGAACTTGAATGTTGCCAACACATGTGCTGAATAAGTAAATACAAAACGCAATAAAATCCTTTATATTAAATTTATTCAATATACTTCTTTATTTTACGCAATATTTCGTCGATAACGAGTATAAAACTAATTAAAAGAGAAAGCAGTAAATCGGCATGATACTAAAGAGCTCAACATAAAATTTTACTTTAAAGTAAAAAAAAAACGTGCTACCTACACATAATATACAAATAAGATTTAAGAATATATTCCCAATTGGTAACAAATCGCATCTTGCATATAAATTATCCCTAACTTAACATAATATAAATCTGACAAATAAATTGCAAATTTAAGTGTGTAACCGCGCACCGCGCCCGCGGCACCTTGGATAACTACTAAAGGAATACCATAATTCAACATTCAACATGATCATTAATTACGAATTTCGACCTCGTGTACGCATGTAACAAATTACGGCATCGTTTAAACTTGAGATCGAGTAAATTTGAGAGGAAATTGGGCATGAATAATTTAATTATTCATATTTACGACAAAATTCTAAGACACATCATTTTATTTTTCATGCGGATCTTAACAAATTATTAATCTTTAATTTTAGTAGTCAACATGTTAATTCTAGTATTTAAAACGTAGGGTACTGAGTGCCTGCTCTGTTCGGGCGTGCAGCTGAGCGAGCGTTTGACGTGCATGAACAAGCATGACCACGTTTATCACGTTTTGCAGTGTTTTGAGTGGCGAGTTTAAGATCGAGATTGTTTCTGAATACCGGCCATATACCGCTACTACAGGTACTGCTTAAATTCATTGATTCATTCTTTACAGCCTACCAAAGTCTATACTGTTGAACGTAGGCCTCTCCCTCATAGAAAGCCATGAGGCTATGATACCATGAGGTAGGATATTATTATGTATAGTTGCCCCGCTTGGCATGCGAATTGACTACCGCAGTTTTTTTTAAATATTTTTAAGTATGCTGCTGCCCATCATTCTCTCTACTTTATTTCCCCCTGTCGCCTCTTTTGATATGGTTTACTATTTACTGTTTTAATATAAAATATTAAATCTAAACTTCTAGTATTTCGCTGCTTAAATGCAAAACTACCACATGCCAAAAAGTATTATTTTTACAGGAGAGCCAATTGAAAATTTTCAGATTTTATTTTTTAAATTTATCAACCAAATCACTACCGATTGGTACGAGTAATACATCGTTACATGCGTATTTGTCACCTTTATGACTATAAATCAGTAATTTTTCACCAATTTTTAGAAGGAAGCATACAAAAGCATATAAGTTACTTTTGCAAACTATAAGTGTAACGACCATGTAATATATGAATATAAATATAAATTTAAAAGCGTTAATCCTTAAGATATTTTTTGCGTGGTAGAGCCACGCTGCAGCTATGTATGTTATGTTTGTAGCACAAATGGGTCGGCTCGACCGAGGTAGGATCAGGCTCTCACAGAATACCTACGTAAAATAGCAGCTTAATGCTGCTGTGTTTCGTATGGTGAGTGTAGAGACCGGAGACACTTTTTACTGCTAACGAGGCATTCCATCTTAGTCCTCAGGGGTGACAACGCATCTGCATTTTGATTCTTAATTGAGGATAAATGTAGATATATATATGGGCCACATTATTCACTTACCATCTGGTGGACTGTGTGCTCGTTTGTCACCTTTTGCTATAATAAAAGATATCTCGTTACTGAAATTACTCAATAAAAATCGTCATACGTCAGTTCTTAAACATTGTACGGAGTGCCATTCTTTTTTGATGTCTTAATTAGTGTCATACAAAACTGGTCTAATACATAGGTAGGAGATGCTTTGAGTGCTCTTGATATATTTTTTTGGATATTTGAGTGTACGCCATCGCGTGTGCCCCATAATAAGAAATTTGTGTGTCACATTTTTAACTTTAGGCAACTCGTTTACTGCATACTGATACATGGCCAGCATAAACGAAAAAAAAATAGTGCTGGCCGCAATAATTGTCGCTATAAAAGACGACATCAAAATCTTATTTCGCTAATTCATTTAAGGTTTTTATATACGTAAACACGCATGAACCTATTTCGTTAACACTCCGGGCGCCTTAAGCTTCATGCCATACAAAACAAGTCGTATTTTTGAGGCAATATTTGTTATGGTAAAGTTTAGCAAATTTAATTTCGAGATATAATAGAAGCTAGATATTTCACCTCGTGAGCATGGCATTACTGCCTGTAAATCATAAACAGCAACTATAAAATTGTCTGAAACTTTCTTTTTGTCTTCTTCTTTTTCAGTTCGCAAAAGAGATTTTTTTTAAGTGCACTTCGTACTTATACGTCAAAGAAGTTTTGTCTACAGAATTAGTAAAAGCGAAACAATCTTCGCACTGATCCTTTTTTGGTACACAGAATGAGATTTTAAAGTCGTTTATGAAAATTTTCGAATCAAATCACAAGAAATGAATGAATGAAACATGTCTAATAACACTCAATTCTATGGATCTATTTTTTTAATCGATTGATGAGCCTTGACACCAGCTATAACGCTAGCATACAATGAAGTGGCTGTTTTTACTTTTGAGTATATTATTTAATATATTTTCAATATTATTATGTATTAAAACAACAACAAACCGAAAGACTGACTTTTAGTTTTAAAATTTTAAAGAGTTTCCATCGAAAAATTTGTGCAAAACGAACGTATTCTAAATACATTTTGTTTATAAATTAATTCAATATATGTATTAATTTCTTAAGCAAAACAAGTGTATTACAAAATGTGGCTCTTATATATTTAAAATAAAATTAAATTGTGTACATTTGAAATTTAAATTCAAAACTACTACATTCCATATTATGGTACTTTTGACTATAAAATAATAATCAAATTTACATGATTTTTTTGACATGTGGTAGTTTGGTTCCAAGAAAACGTGCATTCACGCTGGCAACCCGGCAATAACTGACAATATGGCTGTTTTGACTTGAAAGTAACCGCATAAGGTAAAAATTCAAAACAAAAGTTTTGTAATTTTTTGGTATTTTAAGTTCGATATGAACGGGTCTCTTCAATTTAGGTATAATAATGGTTGATTTTATGACGATTTATGCAATTAAATCTATTTTATTATTTTTTTTACTAATGAAAGTTTTGAATTTAAGCAGCAATTTTTTGATTTCAATCGACTTAAAAAAAAATTAATGTTGCTTGCTCTTGTCTCTAAAATTAAATTTAACATGTTGCACGTAATTTAATAAACTAACATGTTTGTATCGTAGACATGAATGCCATGCTCGCTTAAGGGTCACTGTCTGCAGCAGCGTCGTGTGAAGGGTCGTTCACTTTCCTTAAATAATTTCGTCAAGTAGGGTGGTGGCCAGATTTCCAAGTCTTTCTCAAGAATTTTCGAGGCATGCAAATATATAGCATATTAAAATAAAGAATAAAAAATTGTGCTTCTAATTGTGCTTCTAAACTTC
>JAGSMP010000477.1:0-230570 GCA_029286625.1 Parnassius orleans | reverse complement strand
ATACAATGAAGTGGCTGTTTTACTTTTGAGTATATTATTTAATATATTTTCAATATTATTATGTATTAAAACAACAACAAACCGAAAGGCTGACTTTTAGTTTTAAAATTTTAAAGAGTTTCCATCGAAAAATTTGTGCAAAACAAACGTATTTTAAATACAGCAGTTTTGTTTATAAATTAATTGAATATTTGTATTAATTTCTTAAGCAAAACAAGTGTATTACAAAATGTGGCTCTTATATATTTAAAATAAAATTAAATTGTGTACATTTGAAATTTAAATTCAAAACTACTACATTCCATATTATGGTACTTTTGACTATAAAATAATAATCAAATTTACATGATTTTTTTGACATGTGGTAGTTTGGTTCCAAGAAAACGTGCATTCACGCTGGCAACCCGGCAATAACTGACAATATGGCTGTTTTGACTTGAAAGTAACCGCATAAGGTAAAAATTCAAAACAAAAGTTTTGTAATTTTTTGGTATTTTAAGTTCGATATGAACGGGTCTCTTCAATTTAGGTATAATAATGGTTGATTTTATGACGATTTATGCAATTAAATCTATTTTATTATTTTTTTTACTAATGAAAGTTTTGAATTTAAGCAGCAATTTTTTGATTTCAATCGACTTAAAAAAAAATTAATGTTGCTTGCTCTTGTCTCTAAAATTAAATTTAACATGTTGCACGTAATTTAATAAACTAACATGTTTGTATCGTAGACATGAATGCCATGCTCGCTTAAGGGTCACTGTCTGCAGCAGCGTCGTGTGAAGGGTCGTTCACTTTCCTTAAATAATTTCGTCAAGTAGGGTGGTGGCCAGATTTCCCAAGTCTTTCTCAAGAATTTTCGAGGCATGCAAATATATAGCATATTAAAATAAAAAATAAAAAAATTGTACTTCTAAACTTCTTTACGATATATCACGTCCGGATGAGAGGTCAGCAGAAGCTCCAACAGAGAAGGTGTATGATCCTCCACATCTGGAATCCGCGTAGGCGAAGTAACCAGTTGTGTCAGACCATATGCCAAGGCAAAGTCATAAACAGATCTTCCCGCATGATGGGTTAAACGTGAACCGAGCCATTCGGCGTGGTGGGCGTTAAAATCGCCAAGGATCACGATCTCTGCGGATGGGACCTGTTGTAGCAAGGAATCTGTAGCCATTTGGACGTGGTCGATGAGTCGGTCTGTTTCGGCATTACCGCTATGGGACCTATAGAGGCATCCGTAGACGCGCGGATGGTCGTCGCTATCTACGCGCAGCCAAAGGATGGATAGGTCCGAACCTTCAAGACTGCCGAGGCGTCGAGAACAGATGTCCTCTCTGACGTATACGCAAACTCCAGCCCGAGGCACAAAGGAGTGTTCCAATTTGTACCCTGGGTAGGAGAGATACGAAGTATCAGCCGGAGAGGACACCTGCGTCTCGGTCAGAAAGAGCAAGGCCGGCTTCGCTGTCTCAAGATGGTAGTAGACGGCGTTTAGGTTCGAGTGAAGTCCCCTGATGTTGCAGAAAGTCACGGATAGCGTGGCAGGGGTCGCCTTGGTCTTGTTGCTCAGTTTGCCCCGAGCAGTTATTGTTCTGAGCGGAATTTTGCCCCCAGAATACGCGGGGCAGCCTGAGCACCCACGCTCAGGAGTGGAGTAGCATGGTCGTGGATGCTCAGCGAGGGATTCTCCAGGGGTGCTGGTACCCTCCTGGGGTAGTCTATTATTTAATTCCGCTACCATGTTGATGGGGGGGGGGGGAATTAGGCCTCCGGTCACCTGCACTCACCAGACGAAACGCAAAAGCAGAGCTTCCACTTCACGCCGGTATTCTGTGAAGTCGTGGTACTAACCCGGCTCGAGCCGGCCCATACGTGCAACAGCAGAAGCTGCTGCGTGGCTCTACCACCGTTAAACCTGTAACCTGTATCCATCGACTTCTCACATATTTCACCAGGTTGTTACTCTCACTAAAAAAGAAAGAAAAAAAGAAAGGAACATATATTTGACCAACACACAACATGAAGTAACATAGAAATTCGTACAAGCATACGAAACACAACGGCTTTGAGCAATTAAAAAAAAGCTTAATTTCAAAAATCGATCCTATGACAACTCCCAATTAAGAAGTTAAAATCTTCTATGCATAGCAAAGCGCACTCGATGTAAGAATGACGTAATTTCACAAGACGTGCTCTCTTTTACGTCGCTACCAGTGATACGTTTATCTAACGAAATAGCGCTGCATTACACTGCACAGGTCTTGCATAATAATTTTCTTCTACTATTTGGTGCTGTGGTAACTAGGGATCTAAGCGTTTGTCGTAAATTTCATTGTACGCGAGCATCCCAGCTTCGATTCTTGCGGGTACCAATGAAATATTTTTTTATAGAATAATGGTGACAAACAACCATACAGTCCGCCCGATGGTAAGTGGATACTTTGGTCCTTACATCGATTAAGAATCAAAATGCTGATTCGTTATAACCCCTGAGGACTAAGATGGAATGAGGCATTTTATCAGATCTCAATGAGGGTCTTTGAGCGAGAAAAGAAAAATAATAAAAATTATTTATGAAAATTATTAATTTTCATAAATTTGTGGTAAAATAACCCCAGAGAGTAATTTAATTTATTCTTACCCTGGTGCCTAACAATTATTGAAAAAAATTAAATGATACAGGTATTTATTCATCCTCCATCACTATCAAAGACCTTCACAAGTCCACTGCTGAACATAGGCTTCCCTCAAGGAACGCCACAAAGCAAGGTCTTGAGCCACCTGCGTCCATAGCCCTACACTTCGCTTACCGATACGTAGTTGCCACTCGAAGACCTTTCTTTCCCAGGTTCCCAGGTGACGGTTTTCGAGCTATATTTTTTTTCCAGCCCATTGCCACTTCAGTCTCCACTACTTACTAATCCATTTCATATATATTTTGTATTACATGAAATTCGCAAACGCATATTGGGGCAGCGTCGGACACTTCTTTTCAAAAACTCTTTGCAAATTAAAGCCGTGGGACGTAAAAAGCTGTGAATTTATAAAAGTTGACTATGACCTACTATTGTAGTAGGTATATATATATATATATATATATATACCTAGTCAGGTCATAAATTCCTTCACATGTTTAATATAAAATAATTGAAACAAATTTATTCATTATGTAACCATTTATATACCAAAATGAACTTAACAAAACATAGATTCTTATGACACTAAAGTTTATTCAAAATGAACTCCGTGATTTTGAATACAGGCCTTCAATCTGCGCGGCCAGTCGTTTATAGCAGCACGAACGAGTTCCATGTCAATTTCGGCGGCTGCCTTAATCAAGGATGTCTTGAGTGACTCCAAATTGGGATGAGGCTTTAAGCACGCCTTTTCCTCCAAGTGTTGCCTTATCTTGTAATCTAACGGATTCAAATCTGGACTGGAGGAGGCCAGTCTTCGTGCCGGATGAAGTCGATTTCACGCCGCCAGCCATTCTTTGTGTCTTCGCTCTATGAGCTGGCGCCGAATCTTGTTGGAATACCCAGTGCCTGTTATTGAACATGGTATGAGAAACAGGTTCCACAGGTTCGTCAGTACTGTATTTTGATACACAACTGCATTCGTTTTACACCTTTCTCACAAAATGTACCTCTGTTAAGCCCCAATAAAACTCCCAACCATACCATGAGCGAGGATGGAAAATTACCTCGTTGGACGCGGAATACGGTTGCTCGCTTCTTCACTACTGTGTGCGTACCTTATCATTTTGTTTGTTGTAGCTCTCTCTACGGTAAAATTTTTTCATCCGAAAAGAATTTCCCGATATTTTTTTCCGACGTACCGCTTCAACAAAGCGCGTCATCTCTTCAGTCTCAGGTACATTAGACGAGCATTCAAACGATGTCCTGTTTTTCTTCGATATGCCCGAAGCCCTAAATCTTCATTTAACACCCTTTTCACCGTGGTTCTGCTTAAACTCTGAAGGGCCAACAGTTTCTGCTTACGTTTGGGATTTCTTTGAATTCGCGCCTTCACAGCTTTTATCACTGCTGGAGTCCTAACAGACCGAGGGCGACCACTTCTTGACCTGTCATCTACACTAGAGTCTTGAGTCTAGAGTCTTTTGTATCGTTTGATGGTACGATAAACGAATCTTTTGGTTATATTCAAATTTTTCAGTATGTCAAAAATTTGAATTGGCGCGTAACCGCAACGATGCAACGCAATAACTGCAACACGGTCTTCTTTAAGCGTCCACTCCATATTTAAAAATGAGTAAAATTCTAAAAAGTATACAGTTTTATTTTCATGAACAATTCGAATTCAATAAACTTTTTTGTGGCCAGCATTCTAAAAGAAAAGTTTTTACTGTGTGACAATACTTATGATCTGACTAGGTATATATATATATTACTCTATTTTTATAATTCTGAAGCGCAAAGTGACCGCAAAATTCCGGATAAAACTTCCGAGCTTCCAACGCGTAAAAAGTTAACGCCGTGTAAAATTAAATGATTTTGCTTAGCATGTCTTTTTTTAATCAGTTAAAGCGTTAAGAATTAATTGTAAATGTTCCTACAGTAAATTCTTTAAATAATATACTAGGTACCATTCCATGGTTTCGTAGTTTTTTTAGAATAGAATAGAATTTTTTTTATTACGAATTTCGAGTATTACCTTTTGAAAATCTTTATTTTTTTTTACCACTGCACTGGTTTGAAATCTATACTATAATAAAACTCTAACACGACGTCTGTCTGAACACGCATCGCGAATCACAAAATCGCAAAACCTGTGAACCGATTTGGATGGGATTTTCTTTGCCAGATAGCTGATGTTATAAGGTGTAACTTAGGCTACTTTTTACTCACGCAAAAATTTAAACCCTGAAATCTATATTCCATGCGGGCGAAGTCGCGGGAACAGCTAGTAATTCATATGTTCGCAGTCAAACTACAACTATTCATTGCTCCATGAATGAATAACTGACTCTGTGGAGTCGAGCTGCTATCACTAGCTTGTGTTTGTTCCTGTTGTTTGCAGAATGAATATAACTTTTTATTAAAACTACTTTTGTTATTATAAAATGTTTCTGCAGTATCTCATCATCATACCAATCTGCATAGTACCTAATTTATGCTCTGCTGGTACCGACCACTCACGTTTGAACAACCAACAAAACTATTTGTATATATAGTTTATGCAAACAATGTTAGATAAATAATAACATTACTAAATATTATTATTTACTGCCTTAAACTGTTCGGAGGGACATTTTGGTTGTGATTAAACTATTGTAATAAACCATGTAGTATATATTATTATATTAATTAAAGATTTTTAATATATTACTATTCCGTTCCTTTTCCGTTTTTCATTACAGCATTTCCTAAAAGTCCACTGATGAACGTAGTCCTCCCCCATAGATCGCTACACAGTTGCTTAATTATCGTTACTGTTACCGTTACAGTTTATAAGAATCCACTACTGAACACATTTGCCATAGTTGCCACGCTTGGCAAGCAGGATGGCAACCACAGTTTTTGTCGTTATTAGGAAGACGCTGCTGACCATCTCCTGATTTGTTTCCCTCTGTCGCCTCTTACGACACCCACGGGATAATATGGGGTAGTGGATATTCTTACACCGCCATTACACGGCTTAATTACATGATTACTTTACTTTTGTAACTTTAATTATATGATATTAATTAGTTTTAGTTTTTTCGTTTTCAATCACATTAAAAGCCTTCACACATGTATGAATGTATTCCTGCCAATGCACGGCTAAAATGTTTTCTTTCCTGAAACTACATGAAAGGGGCAATGTTGAAACATCCCGGACAGTGCAAACATTGGATCTGCTGTGCTAGAGCCGCTCGTTGTATCACACGTAGTTGATTCTCTTTACAGTATGAAGCAGTAAGTTAAGTAATATATTTAAAATATACAAAACCTATCTAGCATTAATTTGTTTACTTAACATTGAAATATATACAATTTTAATAACAAGAAATCTAAAACTAAAAACTTAAATTATCATACAGTCCTACTCGCCGTGGTATTGTGCCAAGAACGCTGGTTGCGTCTCCTTGCTGAATAGCCATACTTAGCCTTTGAGCGAGAAAAGGACCAGCCCTCTTATCACCAGCAGCGACGACCAGTCGCGGATATAGTTCCTTTAGGAACTTCACCGCACGTGTATTTTTACACGCTTAATATTAACTTTTACACGTGGTTGAGCCTAGCTATACCGGGAAAGAACCAAGCTCTCACAGAATACCAGCCGTAAAATAGCAGAGTATGTTGCTGTGTTTCGTATGGTCAGCCTGGATAACCGGAGACCCTTTTTACTTGAAACAGGCATTTCATCTTAGTCCTCAGGGGTGAATACGCATTTGCATTTTCATTCTTAATTGAGAATATATAAATATGTCTATGCGCCACAGCATCCGTTTACCATCAGGTGGACTGTGTACATTTCTAGAACCCTATCAGCAATGAGAAGGGGCCTGTGCTCATCAATGGGTCATAAAGAAACCGTAGCTTTACATTTAACTTTTATTAAAAACCTGTTTTGATATTGTTATAATGAAGTAGTCTCCTCGTCGCTTGTACGTGTACAGCAACACTAACAAATAAACATTTGCTTTGACGTACGCTTATATCGATATTGTGCCCTTTGACACCGAGTCGCAATAAATCAACTGATTATTTATTTATTTAATCTTTATTGTTAGAACCTTATAATAAATAGGGTAACAAAGGTAGGACTTAATGCCTACTGGCATTCTCTGTCAATCAATCCGTAGAGTGATGAGAATTTGTGGTAGGTGCAATTACATATATACCTGTGATATATTTACATATAAAAGGATTAGTAAGCTGAAGTGGCAATGGGCCGGCCATGTAGCTCGAAGAACCGACAACCGATGGGGAAAAAAGTTTCTCTAGTGGCAGCCTCGTAACGGTAGGCGAAGTGTAGGGTGACCCTCCCACTAGATGGACTGATGACCTGGTAAGACATGCAGTCGATGGATGCAGGTGGCTCAGGACCATGCTTTGAGATATTCCTTGGGGGAGGCCTATGTTCAGCAGTGGACTTGTGAGGGGCTGTGATTATGATGATAATGATGAATATATAAAATATATTCATTTAGTGTATGTTGACACATAAACGAAACAAGTTTAATATATTATGCATACTATTAAAATATAAAGATGAAATATAAACGTTTCATATAATAATTTAAAAATGAAGTCATGTATTAACTTTGACAGCTGCATACAGGCAACTAAACAGACAGATCTCCAAATGCACGCGGCGGAACTTACGCAACTTCTATACAGCTCGTATCGAAGAAGCGATTGAGCGGAACCAGGTCTCCAAAGTCTTTGACAGAGATCTGTCTGACAGAAAGAGCCAACGGAGCTGAAGACCGAATGTGGCAGCATCGTTTCAAGGACACCCGATTTTGAGGATTGAGAGGTTCATCATACGCAAGTGTGAGTAACAATCAAGAGCAAGTTTTATTCGACACTATTCCGACGATATCCCGGACGTCATTCTGAGCGGGATAAGAATGGCTGCGCCTTAAAATTAAAAAGGCAAGGACCCAGGCAAGGATGGAGTTACAGCGGAGCTTCTGAAATCAGATGTAAAACCAGTAATTGAAGTCTTTTAGAAGCTCTTTAATTCCGTCCTCCATGGTGGCACTAAACCGGAGGCGTGGAGCAGAAGTGCGGTGGTCTTGTTCATCAAGAAAGGCGAATACGCTCTCTTGAAGAACTACAAATCGATTTCTCTTCTGAGCCGCGTCTACGTGCAATTTTCGAGAGTCATTAAAAATCGTGTCACTCACAGACTCGACGACTTTCAGCCTCCCGGATAAGCTGGTATCCGAAAAGGCTTTAGTACCATAGACCACATACATACCCTTCGGAAAATTTTACAGAATACCGAAGAGTACAATCTGCCACTTTGCCTTGCGTATGTGAACTATGAAAAAGCCTTAGATTCCGTCGAAATTTGGGCGGTGCTACAGTCCCTTCAGCGGTGCCAAGTTAACAGTCGGTATATCGAAGTACTGAAGTGTTTGTACAGTAGAGCTACGATGGCTATCCGAGTACTGAACCAGAGTACGAAACCCATCCAACTGCAGAGAGATGTAAGACAGGGAGACGTTATATCCCCGAAACTCTTCACCGCTGCATTGGAAGACGTTTTCAAGCTACTTGACTGGAAAGAATACGGTATTAACATCAATGGCGAGTACATCACTCACCTTCGATTTGCCGACGATATTATGGTAGAATCGCTGGAGGACCTTAGTACTTTGCTCAATGAGCTCAATAGTGTCTTTCATATGGTGAGTGTAGAGACCGGAGACCTTTTTACTGGAAACGAGGCAACGAATCTTCATTTTGATTCCCAATTGATGATAAACGTAGATGTCTATGGGCCGAAGCATCCACTTACCGTCAAGTGTACTGTGTGCTGGTATATCACCTTTATTATATAAAAAAATATCTCTAGAGTAACGCCTCGATTCGAATAATTTGAATTGACTCCAGTCTTAAAGACTGATGATTATACAGCTATCCCTTATTTTGTCGTTACTACTTAATGCTTTCCCTTGTTAAATTCTTAGATAAAGGCCCTAGCTACGACGGAACCGGGATAAGAAGGATTACAAAGTTTTGAGGAAAAAATATTATTGTTTATTTTCACGGCAACTTATAGTAAGCCTATTAAAACTTTATTTAATCTCGCAGTAAGCAGGCGCAGCATCAAGTTAAATTTAGATTAGATCTAAGCGTTAACTTGATTTAAATTTGACGATCTCCACCGTTGTAAATTGTTTTCCGTCACGGAACGTCCCAAGTTTGTTTTTCGTTGACTTGTTTTGGTAAACGTTCACTTTTGAAATTATCTTTAAGTAGGCAAGCGCGAGATTGTTATCTTTAAAAACATTACCCTGCACAAGCAATTACTCCAGTGTCATGTAGAAGTTTCATGACACTAGCAAACCGTTGGTTCGAATGCGTGGAATATCGATAACAAAGTGGTGAAGACCCGTCGACCACTTGGTTGTTCGTTGATGGAAAAGGAGGAAGGAATTAAAGCATTCCATTCCTGCGCACACTCTCGAAATGCATCTTATAGAATACTGAGCTGAATAGAAGCTGGCTTCTCTGCGCTGTGCTCGTGGTTGACAAGATTGGTTTCAACAAAATCAAGGTTACCAATAAACCCTTAGCATGTATCTCCACTGGTCCAACGCTGCTAGGTGGAATTTTGCAGCACCAGCTCTGACAGCAGTAATCCATGCACGACCGGACTTGCACTTTTATAAGGTAAAAGCTGCCCCGGCATGAGTACCTGCACCCTTTCTAGCATACCTAATTTGGAATTAACATAAATTCAAAATTAGTACCCTTAAAGCTTACTTTAAAACATACTTTAGGAAACTTACTCATACATACTTAGTTTTTATTACGTGGATTTCAGCTAATTAATCTATAAATTAAATAAGAAGATCCGAGGAAATTAAAATGCAAGAGTCGCGCAGTGTAAAGTGCAAGACGACCGCTGCTAATCCACGTTCAACGAGCGCTCCGTTTATCGTATATAAACGGAGCGCTCGTTCGAAGTGAACCACGTCGACGTAAATTTTAGAGGTTTTCGCTTTGAAAGCTTTTTGATTCACTTGAGGAATCCGAAGTTCTTGCGGTATTTAAAATATAATAAGCTTGAGATTATATTTCAATAACTTACTAGCCTACTCGTACTTTCAAAAAGAAGAAGGCTTACAATTCGACGATATGTTTTAAATGAAACTAATTTTACGGGTTTTATCGCGTTTTACTTTAACTATTTAATTCCCGAGAAATCACGGGTGCTGTAAAAGACCCGAAACGAACGAATGACGAAGTAAAAATTAAACGCGATAAAATTCTTAAAATTAGTTTCATTGTGTAGTGTTCGCGTAAATATTATAAGAAACCATTACGCCTGTTTTTTTTTGTATGTATGTTACTGAATATCTTCGCCAATTGAGAACCGATTTTATTGATTTTTTCTTATTAAAGAGGTTATAAGTTCAGGGGTGGTCTCATATAAAATTGGATAAATAATTCCACCACTAAGTGTGGCAAACTAATGGATGAAGATTTTAATGTAACTATTTAGACAATATTGAAAATATTCTTTAATCCACGCAATAGGTTAAAAAAATCTAATAACGAAAAGTATAAGCCGTCTTTAATGAACTGAAAATAATAAAATAATTTCACATTTTGAAGTCGGGGATGGATTTTTCTCTACACTATATCTTGGCACCGACTTCAGTCTTTTACTTTTTATTAATAGTTAAGTTTCCAAATGAATCTAAACCAAAACCTCTTTACTTTCATTTCAAACGAGCACATATTTCACCTGTTAATAGGAGACTGTGGTTCAAAGCTATCTAAATCTATACCCGAGGTTCATTTATCATCATCAATACAACCCACTGCTGAACAAGGGTCTCCCGCATAGAATGCCTCATAGGTAGTATTTGGCACGAAGAACCGACAACCGGTGGGAATGAAAGTTTCTCGAGTGCAGACTCGTACCGGTAAGCGAAGTGTAGAGCAAACAACCACTACATTTAGTCCCGACCTGCTGACACTTGCAGGAAGTCAAAGATGCAGGTTGCTCCGGACCGTGCTTAATGGCATTCTTTGAAGAGGAGGACTATTTTAGTAGTTGGTTGTATTGACGATAAATGATGAGTGGTTATCAGAAAAAACAGCTGCTTGTTGTGCCCTGTATCACTTCCTCTGTCCCCTAACAACCACGGGATGATATAGGGTGGTTGATACTCACGCGCCATTAAGACGCCACATTATATTCATACTTAACCAAGTGGCGTAGAATATAATACATATTTATACTCGTTAGAATCACGCTGCTGCTATATTATGGTTGTGGCACGAATAGGTCGGCTCGACCGGAGAAGGACCACGCTCTCATAGATTAATGCTGCTGTGTTCTGAATGAAGAGATTGAACTTTTACTGAAAGAAAGATTCCATCTTAGTCCTTAGGGTGATAACGCATTCTCAATTGCGTACAATTTTCATTTTTTGCTTTAATTGTTTTATGTTTTTCATTTTTTTACATAGTTAATATTAATAAGTTAAATTTCTTGTTTTCTCTTTTGTTTTTGTTTATACCTAAATTTAATAGGTGCACGCCTACTTCTGACAAATAAATACACTTTCTTTCTTTTTTTCTAAAATTCTGCTTTAAATAACAAAAACTCTTCTATTATATTTTGTTGCAAAAACATAAAAAATGTTTGCATACATAAATAAAATCTTGGAAAATGATCTCAGTAAAGAGAAAATATTATACCCTGCCGGTATACTACCGCAGGGCATTTAAAAGTCATACGTGCAGTTTATGTTTCTTGTATCACGGAGAAATGTGTTCTGGGAGATATTTTGTGTTCTTAAGATTAAAAACTTTAAATTTTGTAACATATTCTTTTGTTTAACATCGTATTTTGTGACATTGTTTTAAGTGCTGATTTACTACGTGCTCTGCGGTGAAGAAAACAGCTCGAGGAACCCTGCATGTCTGAGAAATAAAAATTAATTATGGAAGACATGTGAAGTCCGTGACAAAACTTTGGGCAGCGCATTGCACACTTCCTTTACTCTTTCAGAATGAGAGGCAAGTGCCCAGGATTCCATTCCATCCATTAAAGCCAATAAAACTCTGCCTATACAAAAATCTGCAAGAAAGCTGGTGATCGAATTGCATAATTTCTCGGGATGCCCATAGGAAGGGAGTTTAGAAAAAAGCGCTTTGTGCCAAACCCGGTCAAAGGCCTTTGCTATGTTTAAGCTAACGGCCTTGGACTCTACTGCCTCCGCCCATCTATGACTCAGGTATCGAATAGAAGATCAGCAGCTGTCACTAATCAGCTGGTATCCTCAAGGTACCACATGAGCTGGCAGTTTATAATGGATTTCATTATTTTGGATAACAAGGACGTGATGGTGATAGGCCTATCTAAAGAAAAAAACTAGTTTTAAAAAGTTTTTATTTTAATTTATTTTTACTTTTTAGTTATCGCTGGACAGGTTTCAGTCTATTCATCGCATTCAGCAATAATGTTACAAGGTCGTTTACTGGTTAATTTCAAACAGTCTAGCTGTTCAATAAAGAGACCTAATGATTTTACCCTACTTAAGCCCGTATGCTTGACCAGCAGCGAAGAGCTTGAGCCCTAAGTATACAACGGCATGGTCGAAAGTACTACCCTGCATTTTGTGTACTGTGCAAGCCCAACATAATATAATTGGTAGCATTCTTCGTTCTGCAGTGCCGTGTATATGTTGCTGGAAATTGCAGTCTTGGGTTAAGCGCGTGGTTGAGCAAAACGTCGCGCTTATCGTTATTTGTGCGGTTTTTGGAGCTATCTACTTTTTATTAAAAATATATCAACTAATAAAAATCACATTAAATTTCATTATTTATAAATTCAATTTAAGTCATATCCAGTTTTTTTAAAAGGAGTAAATATTTGAATAATCTCCTTAAACGAAACCACATAAATGTGAAATAATTATGGATGACATGCGTCTCCTCGTAAAGTAAGCATTATTTTATTTTGCGATTGACACTAATGGATAGGCAATTTATTAATGAACATTTAGATCGATTAAATTTTTTCAAAAGACCAAAATTTGATTTTATAACGAAATTATTTCAAAATCTGGGCGTATTCACTGCCTGCTGGGTAGCGGAGTCAGTGAGCGGCAAGCTCTTGTGGGTGAAACCTGTGTCGTTAGTCACCGCGACGGCCAGCGCACATGCTCGCTCACGTCATCTTATCAATCGATAATATTGTTACTTATTAGGTTAGTTATAGTAATAATAGTTAGTTATAATATTTTTTTTGGGTATAGTTTTTGTGTTAGATATATATTTGTTGTGTTTTTTACTGCGCGAAAAAGCTTTTTGTTTAGAACTACTGAGTTTCGCAAAAAGACAAAATGCCAAAATACAAGAAAGTTTTGCGACAAAGACGTGCAAATGCAGCAAAATTGTGCGAAATTCGGTAAGCTGTCTCGTAATTATATTCTCAATAATAGTGAAATTATTAGTTAATTATCGTATATTTTTAATTATTGCGTATATAAAACTATGCAATTTATTTATAAATCTATTTATTTATTTATAGCTGGGCTCGAAAAGGACAAAATATTTATGATGGAACAACAACAACATCTGAACATTCCCAACAAAATTATGTTGATAACGGGTATGTACCCATTATACCTACTAAAAACCTACTAAAAACTACTCTAAGATGTCAGTAGTTAGTAAAGTGATAACATCTCATCATTTTCATACAAGTAATATTTTTTTATCAACAAATAAAATTGATTCTTCGTACAAATCAAGCTACAGATATGAACACTCACATATTCAGTACCTAGGTAGTTCAGTGCTTGTCATTAATTTATTTTTGTGTGTGTAAATATTTGGAATTTAATGTATAAATAAATAATATTTTTTAGGATAAAAGATAACCAAAGTGATGCACAGACTCCTCTAATGCAAATTTCTAATATGCAACCGATGGAAATAAGCAAGAATAAGTAAGTATTAGATATAATCTTTTCTCAGTTATGTAATGTTCACAGAGTAAATTACATTTACTGCTTAGCATGCTAAGTGTAGTAAAGGAACTGAACAGAGTCAAAGCTTCATTTCATACAACCGCGCTATGCTACTGCGCTGCGATACGCGGTGTAGGCATGTGTCAATCGTGAATGTTGACTCGTATAAAAGTATCAAACTATTGACATGACCTTTATAACCGTTACCTACGATTGAATGTTTGCATAATTGGAAATGTAAAGTATTTCACGAATATTTTTCTTCTTATTATTCAAAATAATTGTGATAATCACCTCGACCAATTTTTACTAGCATTACAAGGCAAAAGCGCATGTGTCAATCAGCTTGAGATAGTCAAATGTAAACAAGTTAGTAATCTAATACCTATTTTATCTTTGAGCACATGTATATGAGATAAAAAGCATTTCATTTAGTTAGTAAATATTCATTAGTCGCGTTTACGACCATTAGACTAAAAAGGCAGTCTAAAAGTCGGGTTCGAATCCCGGGTCGGGTCAAAATCAGTTATTGAGTTTTCTGACAAGTAGCAGACCGAGGTCACGAAGTTGGCGGTGTTTCACCCCGTGCCTCGGAAAGTACGTAAAGCCGTTGGTCCTGCGCCTGATCTCTCTCCAATCGTGTTGGTTTAATGTCCCATCGGACTATGAGAGTGAGGAATAGAGTGCACCTGTGCTTGCGCATACATTTAGGCAATATAATCCTGCCCTGCGCAGATGTCTTGTCTGCGTGCAGACTGGCCACCGTGACTGAATTTCGGTCTTGAGGACATTATTATTAGTAAATATTGTTCCAAATATTAAATCAGTTACACACAGTAAAATTCAGAACACTATGCAATAAATAAATAATAAAATTAAGTATTTGTTTGTGTAATACCTGTAAGACCTGCAGCTCTAGCCACTCACTGCTTTCGCTTTGTAAAACGGTTGTCCGTTCGATTAAACGTCTTTCCTTAGAAGTTTTCTTTAAATTTTCCATAAAATTTTCTTTAAGTTTATTAAGAATGTCTATTGGCATATCTAGTTTCGTGCAATCTTGACCATAACTGTGGTCCTGTTTTGGTTTTTCTAAAAACAAGGTTCTTTTTGGTTTCCTGTTTAGCTTATCACATTTTATTTATTCTTTGGTTTTCTAGGCGTTTCATTTTGCCTCGAGGACTGTCTCCTTTATTAATAGATTTATATAGACGAGAAATTGTTTTCTTTTCATTAAAAGCTACAGCAGCAGCGCGACATCTAGTATGATAAGAATTTTTAAAGAAAATTTATTCTTTGCCACCAACTAACATACCACCCTATTGTACCTTTCAGCCACGTTGCTGTCAACGTCATATAATAAACTGCGTGCATGTGCAGCAACATTTTTTACTACACATATTTTTTACCACAAATGGCCTATACTAAAATCATTTGGTAGGTCCGTTTTGCCGATATTTTCACAAAATATGATCACTTAGTGTGTCCACGAAGCCATGGAGGTGGCTAATTAATAAGTCGTCAAACAGAAGTTGAACATCTTAGTTGGATTTATGTTTTAATTGATTTGCAAATGGCAGATCTTATTCGTAGTATGGCTCTTTTTGTTATTAATTTTCGGTATTTTATGTTATATTTAGTGTCTGTGGCGAGTACTTGTAATTTATTGTAGAGATTCCTTACTATGTGGTTACGGCACTCTATTTTTTTTCAACAGTAATGTCAGGATATGGGCGTGTAATATTTTGGAGTAGGTACTAGCATCACCATCGGATATGAGTTTTCCGAGAATTAAATTATGCATTCTTATGGATTCTTTGAATACTTCTACAATTATTTCACTCTCCGTGTTTGTGGAAGGGCCCTTGTAATTTTTTAAACATTTATATTCTGGCGAATAGACACTTTTGTTTTCTGCACGAACATAGATAAAGCAGTATTTATTTTTAATGCCTGAGAAAAAAACTCCAGTATATTTGCCAATTATGGCCGCTGCGCCCGAAAGAGCATTATAATTCTTTTTGTAACTACGCTTGGACCAGCAACCATCAGCAATGACATCTATTATGGGGATACATCTTTGTTCACCCTGCCATTAGAAATTGTGAATTGTTTTTCTCTTTCTGCAGCGTAATTCATGGAATCGACTAAAACATCTTCCCATTTCCTACTGATAACTTCATGGTTCTCTAAATACGTCTTTTAGATAACAAGCTGTGAATGCCCCCACCTATTGCAATAGTACCAGCGACCACACATATTAATATTTAGGTAGCTGTCACTGCAGTTGTCTCCATTTATGACAAACTTTTGATTGCAAAGCCGACATTTAAATGTAAAATTTTGACTGTAGGACTGTATACTGTGAAGAAATGAACACAATGATGGAGAAGCTCACGTCTCCAACCAGCTCCGTCAATCGCTCGTCCCCTGCGACAACGCATGATCTCATACTGCACAACAGACGGTCTCCAAGTTACAAGAGCTGGGGTAGGAAGCTGTCCGTCGTTGGCCGTACTCGCCAGACCTTTCGCCTACAGACTTCTTCTTTTCCCAGAATTTGGATAACTTTTGGCGGGTATAAAGAGCCTTTTAAGCCTTAGATGCAGTACAAAATGCCTTTGAAGAATTTATTGTCTGCCGTCCAGCTGATTTTTCAAGAACGGTATCAATAAACTGCCACTGCGCTGGCAAAGATGCATCGATTGCGGTGATTAATTTGATTAATAAAATAAAACATATAGAAAAATAACGTTAATTTATTTCATAAAAACGCCAATTTCATAGGTAAAACCTAAAATTAAAATTACATTTTATGATCAGTGATCGAAATCAACTAGTAAGCAGTGGTATATTTATAACGAAAACAATAAAGATAATAAAAATGACTAGTAGGTATCTTACCATCAGTCTCTGCACTAATACATAAAAAATAATTATTAGGTTATATATATAGTGTGCATGTTGTATGCGTAGTGTGAGTTTACATTGAGTGTGGGTGTATGTATGTGTATATGTTAATTTAATAGCTGTATTGTAATAATGTCTCTATTTGTTCATAATTTAAGGCAGTTAAAAAATTTGTAATCAATTTCTTACCTTCAAGATAATAAAATTGACTTTATATTTTATTTTGGTCTATTTATTAATACCAACCCAGTATTCCTAATCACAAATAATCACAATACCTCATTAGGTATTGTAATTGAGTAAAAATATCTAATTAGTTACTAATACCTACCCGGTTAATATTAAAATAATAAATGGGAATAAAAGTGAAATGAATAAAAAGTAGCATTATAAACAGCAAATCCTCAAATTCAATTCACGAATATTGTTCTAAATAAGAATAGCAGATAAAAGATTAGTAATAACTGTTGCTCCTCAAAATTATATTTGACCTCAAGGTAAAACATATCCTTGGAAAAACAAAAACAAGCAGTGATATTTTTCTACCCATTATAAACAATGAAACACAAAAATACTTTTTGTTAAAAATAAACAAATACTATCTGTAATTTTTTTTCTATACTGGATGGTATATGTTTCAAATAATTGTTGCACAGTATAAGTTTATCCTATTAAACACGAAAATTAAGTGACATCAATCAGAAGGACAGACGAAATTCCATTAGAAGTAAACTGCCCCGTTAGTGTGGACTTATGGCTTGATGGCGGCAGTTTGTAATGCCACGCTTTAATTATCTTGTCTCGGGTTAAGTGATACGTGGGAAGTGTATATTTGCTTTAAAACAAGCTATTTTCTACAGAAAAAGAACATCACTGCAGCAACCTATTCTCTATAAAAAGGTAATTAAAGTGGTAATTTATTAATAATGTCATAATATCCGTACAGTGGCGACGTAATTATGACTATATGGTATATGATAAATAATGGACTAGCCGTCATGTATTGGGTGTCGTAAGAGGCGTCATGGGTAGCAGCTGCAGAATGTGCAACAGCTTCTGATAAGAAATGTAATAATATTGTATGTGGTAAAACTAGCACAAAGCTAATTCTAAACGATCACGTGCATGAGCCTACACTGGTACGATGAAGTCACAGCCAAAACAAATACAACAAGTGGTAAAGCTATGCTGCTGCTTTGGTTGTAAGAGAATGGGTCAGCTCGACCGGGCAGCCAGTTAAAGACCACGCTCTCACAGAATACCAGCGTTAAATGGCAGCTCAAAGCTGTTTTTGTATTGTGAGTTTAGAGAACCGGGACCCTTTTACACAAACCATATGGTGGATTGTGTTTGTGACTATTAAAAATATCTTTTATAAATAAATTTATTTTTCCATCAAAAAAATATTTCATTTCATTTTTTTCATTTTGCCGTGTTACGTATGATGAGTTAGTTGCAGAACTGAAAGCCCTTTTAGCCGATTTAATAGAAGAAGGTTCAAAATTAGAATCAATACAGGGTTATTTGCAATAACCGGTCAAATTTGCAGAGAGGGTTCAGAATAAGCAATATAGGCAAATGGTAAAGAAAAATTAATAATCGATTCTCAAACAGTCTGTCCTTTTAATCTTAAATTCAAAATGCGTGGTAAAGCATTATTTTTTCTAATATTCATTCATAAATATCTAACGCATACAATTTTACTACGAACACATTCGTGAGGTCGATCGGTCGGCAAAAAAGTTGTGAATTTAATCGCACACAGAGGAGCGCGTATACGTTGTTGCCATAATTCACATTCAATTTGGGATAATCTCAAATAAAAGTAGAAGCCTTCTGTTTTAACCATTAGCTTGTTTGTATGTACGCTACGCGATGTCTTGATCAATCGATTTTAATGATTATTTTTTGCTAAATAGGTTATTCTTCAGGGATGGTCCCATATAGGTTTAGTGAAAACAATCCTCTCTAAAGGTGAATATATAGGAGATGAAGTTTTAATGTAACTATTTAGACAACATTCTAGTAGTTAACTTGAGCTTATAATATTCTTTCTTCTCCTTAAAATGGTCAAAATTTAAATTTTAACAAAAGTAACTAAATAAAATAGTTTCCACGCATTAGCTTCTGTTTTCTATATTAGTATTATCTGAGTCGTTGCCTTAATTCTTCGTTTTGTCTAAATATCAACTTCAAATGTTTCGTTACCTTTTATTCAAAGTTTAACTTTATTGCTAACGAGGCATGCTATTTTTTTGATAACGAAGCAAACCTCAAGAGCGACAACGCATATTTTATCCTTAATTGAATAGAACAGTTTAGATGTCTATGTGCACATCATCCATTTACCATCAGCTGAAACTGTGCTCATATGTCACCCTATTTTATTAAAAAAATTAAAATTATATTTATTACTGGGGTAAAAACAAACACAACGTATCTGCATTTGATTTTTAACCGAGGATAAAGAAATGTCTATGGGCCAAAACATTCACTTACCGTCAAGAGGTTTACGTGGTAGAGAGCCATGCTGTAGCTATATTATGGTTGCAACACGAATGGATTCGACCGGGGAAGGTCCACGCTCTCACAGAATATCAGCGTAAAATAGCTACTCAATGCTGCTGTGTTTCCTTTGGTGAGTCTGACCGGTAAGTAAACTTTAAAACTAAATCCAATCTTGGTGTGCTCTAAGTGCAAGATCGGATAATTCGTTGTATAAACGTGTCGCCCGCGCTGGTTATAGAGCACGTACTCAGGCTAAGCGGAATGGTTAAGACTTAGTTCGTGGAGTTGTTATTATTGACTTTTATTAAAAGTTATATCAATCTTCCGCTGAACGCGTTATAAATGACGGACGAACGCTCCGTCTAATGTTCGGTATATCCGCAACGAAATGATGGAAAACCGCAGTGCGTCTTGTTGGCCTACAATGGAATAGGGAAGAATAAGAGAATAAGATGAAATGCATTTCAGCCTCTAATTATACTGGCTCTACAGCCTCTAATTTTCACTTTTTTTTCTCAGCCGCTAATAATACTGGAACACAGCAGTACACACACTGCTTGTACTTGTGCTGCGTGTAATTACTGACTGTCTACCCTGCAGACTGGAACACAGTAGTGCAAGCACTGCTATTTGGCGACAGAAACAGGTAAGTGAGTGGTACCACTACATAGAGGACTCTACGGAACTAGACATGGAATTAAAACTTGTAGAACTAGCTACTAAATATGAATTGGATCATTTATTATTTTAATATTAAAACATTGTCAAAATACGGAGAACTACACACAAATAGACCGGAAAGCCAACAATTTATGTCTTGCAGACGCTCGATTTGATGTTGATGATTGATCCTAATTGAGGATAAATGGAGATGACTTGGGCCACATAGACTTACCGTCAGGTAGACTGTGTTCTTTTATCACCTTTATTCATCGATCACTAATAAAAAAACTAGATACACAATCCCATGCAAAATTTCTCTAAAACTGTCATAATTGTTTGGACGTAATTCTAGTTGAAATAAATATACATTCATGTAAATACAAAAAAAACACATCAAGACGCCAAACACCTCCTCCCGTGCTAACGAGAATAAAAGGAAAAAATAAACCCGATAAATGTCGTAATATATAAGTAAGGTGTAAGGGTCTTATATTTACATGGTTTTGACATTTATCGCGTTTATTTTCCTTCCAATCTCGTCAACAAGGAGGAGGCTGATGTTTTACGTTACATGAATGTTATTCAACTAGAAGGCCGATCTAAGCATTGGTGGCATTTGTTAGAAAATTTTACGCGTGAGATGCTAGATTGTCGATGAACAAAGGTGATGAGCACCGTCTGCCGACCAGGTCTGTGACCTGATCATTCCAGGCGCTCAGTGGGATCAATCATCAACATCAAATCGGCGTCTGAACATAAAATGTTGACTCCGATATTTATTGGTATTCCATGTTTACGGTGTGTTAAAATGAAATCCACCTCGTGGTGGCTGATGCTGATTTTGTTCGGTTCGTCAGCGGGTGCCTCTCGCGCCTGGGCTGTCTCGCGGCGACCAGCACGCTTTGCTGTCGTTGATGCGGGTATGGGCGATCGTCCGCAGTACGCGAGCGCAAAGCCTGACGGTGTCTGTACTGCTGACCGAGCGGTGGCATTCTGAAATTCAGTATAATTGAGGCTGAAAATCATTTCATCTTACACGGTCCAGTGGCCAGGTAACAGGGCGCGCGGAGACTCCATCATTTCGTTGCGGATAACCGGTGAACAGATAGTTCGTGGAGGAACTGCAACGCGTGCGGCGGGTTGATCGGCACGGTAAAGGTCGTAACTCACCAGACAGGCACCATTCCGGCAGCCCGGTGCATGCGGCCGGCCGCGGGCTGCCGTTGCTGACGGTGTCGATCTTCGCAGAACGGATACGGATTCGCAAGGACTGCCGATTTTCTGGACTCGCCAAAGGAAACGGCAGCATTGATGACGCGACGGTCGGACCGGTCGATCGATTCGTGTTATATCGCGCTGCAGCGTGAACCCGACGGCAAGTGTGCTGGCCATGGGCTACATTCTTTCCTCGGTTAAAAATCAAAAGATACGAGATACGTATTCGGGCTGTTACCGATATGATTCTTGGTACAAATAAAATAGGGGTGACAATAGGCACGGTTTCAGCGATGAAATGAGAGGGCAAATCTGTTCTGCTCGGTGAGGATAAAATATGCGTTGTCCTCTTGGTTCTTCATTCAAAATAGCGTGCCTCGTTAACAATAAAGAAATGACGAATAAACTGACAGGCTGTTGAGTTGATATTGAAAACAGCATGAAGAATAACGGCACGACTTCGAATGGCTGCTGTATGAAAGGGCGAAAATGAAACATTGGTGCTGTTAAAATTTAAATTACCGCCATTTGGGAAGAAGAAAAATATTACAAAACTCAGTTAATTCTTTGAAATATGTTGTCTAATATTACGGTGAAACTTCATCTCTATTCACCTTTAGGAGAGGATGGGCTCACTGGGCCTGTGGGACCATCGAGGAAACCTGTTTAACGAAATCGTTAAAATCGATTGACTAGACTGGCGTGGCTGGAGCAAGCAATGGTTAAACGGAGGCTGCTGTTGAGGACCAGGATGAATGGTTGTGGGCAGCAATAGCGTGCACGCTCCTGACGTGCGGGTGGAGATTCGCGACTTTGCTGGGCTCGAACTGACCAGTGTTGGGTGTGAAGCCAGCAGTCTTGGAATGTCGCGGATGGTCGGCGCACGCATTTTGGTGAATTAAGGACAGACTGTTTGAAAAAAATTATTAATTTTTTCCATTTGCCTATATTGCTTATTCTGAACCCTCTGAAATTGACCGGTTATTGCAAAATAACCCTGTATTGATTCTAATTTTGATTCTCTTCTATTAAATCGGCTAAAGGGCTTTCAGTTCTTGCAACTAATCATGCGGCAAATGAATAAAATGAAATGAAATATATTTTTGATGGAAAAATAAATTTCATTTATAAAAGATACTTAATAGTCACAAACACAATCCACCATATGGTTTCCAGTGCTCGGTTCTCAAACTCACAATGGGCTGACGCGACGCTGTTTACGCTGCTGGTGGCTGGCTTGCTGGCGCCCGATCTTTGCAACAAACAGCAGCATAGCTTTACCACATTGTTGTTTGCTGTGACTTCATCGTACCAGTGTAGGCTCATGCTGATCGTTTAGAATTACTTTGTGGTTTTACCACCTATTATTACTAATTTCTTATCAGAAGCTGTTGCACATTCTGTTGCTAACCCATGACGCTCTTGACACCCAATACATGATATCGGCTAGTCCATTATCATATACCATATATCATAATTACGTCGCTGCACGGATATTATGACATTATTAATACCACTTTAATTACCTTTATAGAAGGGTTGCTGCGTTGTTCTTTTCTGTAGCTGTTGAAAATACACTTCCAGACAAGCGGCGTGGCATTACGCCGTCAAGCCGTAAGTCCGCACTAGATGAACTGGTTTCGTCTGTCCTTCTGATTGATAATTTTTCGTGTTTAATAGGATAAACTTATACTGTGCAACAATTATTTGAAACATATACCATCCAGTATAGAAAAAAAATTACAGATATTTTGTTTATTTTTAACAAAAGTATTTTTGTGTTTCATTGTTTATAATGGTGTGAAAAATATCACTGCTTGTTTTTGTTTTTCCAAGGATATGTTTTACGAGGTCAAATATAATTTTGAGGAGCAACAGTTATTACTAATCTTTATCTGCTATTCCTTATTTAGGCAATATTCGTGAATTGAATTTGAGGGGATTTGCTGTTTATAATGCTACTTTTTTCATTTCACTTTTATTCCCATTTATTATTTTAATACCGGGTAGGTATTAGTAACTAATTAGATATTTTTTAATTACAATACCTAATGAGGTATTGTGATTATTTGTGATTAGGTACTGGGTTGGTATTAATAGACCAAAATAAAATATAAAGTCAATTTTATTATCTTGAAGGTAAGAAATTGATTACAAATTTTTAACTGCCTAAATTATGAACAAATAGAGACATTATTACAATACAGCTATTAAACAACATATACACCATACACACACTCACGCATACAGCTATGCGCACTATATACCTAATTTTTTTGTATGGCTATGAGAACTGATAGACCTACTAGTAGTACTGTAATTTTAAGGTGCGAGTGAGCGACCCTCCGCTGTTATCTTGGCCGGCAATTGCCCAATTGCCGCTTGTGTGCACTTACGTTTTTTATTAAGTTTTTAATATTGTAAATATTTCAATGTTACGTAAACAATAAAATTATAATTTCAAATCTTATTACTACTTTTTATAAAACAACATATATTTGCGGGCCACAACAAACAATTACTTTTATAAAGCAAAAGTGTATACCAAGTGTATCACCGTTCAGAATCACACTGGTTTAAGCATAGAAATATCGCAGTTATTCCGTTGTGCAACGTCTGTATAAGTAAGATTTTGAGGTGCTGTCAGTTAGAAATTTGAATACATTTTGTTATGGGGCTGTGAATTTCAGCTTTAGGATAAAATTCGTATTGCAAGTTTGTGGTACGGAATGAAACGTTGCACCAAACTTATTGTACCGTGTAGTGGCGGTGTAACAATATCCACTACCCCATATCGTCTCGTGGGTGTCGTAATAGGCGACAGAGGGAAATTGAAACAGGAGATGGGCAGCAGCGTCTTCTACGACTATTTTTAATTCCCGACGATTTTATCTTAAGACTGATTTTAATAACAAACGCGTTAAAATCCTTAAAGTTAGTTTCAATTAATGTGTACTCGTAGTATTCGCGTAAATATAAATAAAAACCGGCTAAGGCGAGCGCATGAAGGGTTCCGTACCATCACACACGTTTCTAGTAGGAGAGCTCCCTTTAATTTTTAATTGATTATTTGTTGTTATAGCGGCAACAGAAATACACATTCTTTGAAAATTTCAACTGTCTACCTATTACGGTTCATGAGATACAGCCCGCTGACAGACAGACGGACGGACAACGGGGGCTTAGTAATAGGGTCCTGTTGGTTAACCTTTGGGTACGGAACCCTAAAAATCATTATCTCTAAAAGAATATTTACTGGACTTTGATATTAAATTGTTAAGCTTATCTAGCTTTCACCTTAACAAAGCGTATTCAATTACACAGAAAATTTTATCTCACAGTCGGCAGCGGAGATAAAGTGACGTTAATTAACAGAAGGATTGAAAAGACAAATAAAGAAACTTCCAGATGGAAGACTCACGGCTTTATGCGGGATATATCTCGTATAACGCCACGTTTAGAGCAATAAACTATTTATATGACTGACGACGAATTATCATAAATAGTTTTTTTTATAAAACTGTAGTGGCTAACGAACTTACAGTTTACGTGATGTTAAGTGGTGAAGGAAATTAGAAGGCCTCAAATTCGTTGTCACCCCTGAGGACTGAAATTCCTTCTTACAGATTGTAATAGAAACAGAAACTTTTTATGTAATATAGATTATAAATAATATTTATTGAAAGTCACTCTTATGTTTAATTTACTACTGCTTCGGAAAATACCTCTGTCATGGGAAGAACCAATCAAAACCCGCAGGACTTCTTTAAAAAATAACAGTTTACAATCATATATATTACACAATTAACAACACAAACCAAATTAGAAGTAGCTTGGTAGCGATCACCTCATTCCCAGGAGTTATTATCATCCATTCACTTCTGCAGCTTAAATTTGTTTTGTCACTCTTTTCACATTCATTATTTATTTCTATCCGAGACTGATGCCATACTATTATTAAATTTAGGAGTCCCTCTGAGTAGAAATCATCCATTGTTATGATGATGCATCAATTAAGGATACGGAGAATTAGCTGTGAAGTATTCTACTTGAGTCAGGCGAACATCAAGTGGTGACGGTGCACGCAATTGAGAGATGCTGGGAACTAGTTAAGACACGTCATTTTATTTTATAACGCTTATATTAGTTAATTAATTTTAAACATCCATAACATAATGGAATTCTACAAATTAACGACCAATTCTAATTAAATATCCTTAGTTACAAAATGGCAAGACCCACTGGCTACAAAACGCCGAGATATCCCACGAGAAACATGGACGGACTTAGCACTGCACTGCACACAGGTAATAACTTTTTGGACCATATCGTCAGTAGCTAGGTACCACAATGGCTCAGGTAGGGCTACGGCGTAGCGGGGTCATAGATTTGAATACAACACGTAACAAAATGGATGCATGAGCAACAAAATAACTGCAAATTACTGTCCAGGATGTGCTATTTATCTATACGTAAAAGGTATCCACGGCAATGTAAAAGGCGGTATTAGAATATCCACTACCTAATATTCTCATCCCATGAGTGTCGTGGGAGTCGGCAGAGGCAAACTGAACCAGGAGATGGGCAGTATCTTCCTAATAACAGCTGCATTAAAAATAAAAACTGGCAAATATCCCCCTATGAGGCAATCTATAGGGAACGCTAATGTTTAACAGTGGACTTTTGATAGGCTGCAATGTCAACGGTAATTCGTTTTGGCTTGCCATAATTAATATACTTTAAGTAAATAAATATGTGGCCATGAACGGAAAAGGGGAGATCTCCCGCCGGGCAAGGTGTTAAGCCCGGGGAGCGGCCAACGCTCCGAGTGGTAGTTCAGAGCTATAGAAGATCTATAGAAGATCGCATACTTTAAAATTTACTTGTTAATAGGAATCGTTTTCTGCTTAGAAGTCTGTTTGTTGGTTTAGGTAATCCCTTCATATCTATTTTTGCATCCAAATAGTAGTACTTGTACTGCTGTGTTCAGGTCTTAAGGGTATAGAGAGCCAGTATAATCTCGGGCTGTGAAATATTCCATTTCAGTCCCCACAAGTGACAACGCATCTGTAGCCTTCTTTATTTAAACTTGGTTGCAGGTGTTTATGTATCCCATTTATCTTCAAGGCTGTAATTTAGTTTGTCACATCAATTTTTAAAAAGTGCTAGCTCTAAGCCAGCACAATTCGATTTCAACATATTATGTAAAAATAGGTCGATATTTTTAGATTGTTATCTAGAAGCAGTATTAGTTAAAGGAAGGTTTACGAAAGAATAACAAAGCTCACAAGATTAAATATAATCTCGGTGTCAGTTATGCAGGTGCTAAGTGAAGCAATATGAGGCTAAGTTAGGTAAGCCTGTGGGGAACAAAGAGAAATCAGTGTCACGTAAAGGATTAGAGGTTCGGTTAGGATAAGTAAAATATATTTATTTGACTGCTGTTTCGTGTGTTTTATCGGGAAGATGTTGCCGCCATCTCCTGTTTCATTTCGCCTCTGACGATACCCACGGGATGGGGGTAGAGGCTTCTCTACGCCGCTGTTATAGTAATATTTAAAATGGGTCCGCCCTTTCCCCGTGTCTGATGCGCGAAGACCATGGCGCCAGGAAAAACGAGCACTCCGAAGCACTAGTCTTCCTCCGCGACTCCACCTCGGCTGCAGTGGTTGGGAGAGCACCCCTCTCGCCGCAGTCCACCAGCACACATCCGAAGTGGGCTTGAGAAGCCCACTTGGCCTCGCGCCGGCCCTACGCCTCTGGCCAGCCATGTGGGTTCCTCTTAGTTCACCGCGGGTGACCAAGCCACGGCTAGCCCCGCCACGGCAGGCGGGAACCCGAACTGGGAGTTCTCAGAACCACTACCATTCACTCCCGAGAATCGTCTTCTGCAGTTTTCAGATCCTGCAAGCCATCTAGCTTTACAATTTTTATCGCAGAACTGGGCAAATCATTCTGGGAATTTCATTTCTGCCACTTAAGAGCAATGCGTGCACTGCTATGTACCGGTGTGTAGGATATAGAGAGCCAATTTAATAACGGGCTGTAACCATCGATATATATGTACTACGTACTAGATTTGGCATTCCGAACATTCACTATGTTCAAATGAACTGTACTGCAATCCGTACACCTTTAGTGTCATTTAGTGTGACTTCAATATTCATAGAGTGTGGAGCTGCGCTAATAATACGAATTTCAAATTAAAAATTTAAACCTGAACGTAATTAATAATTCAGTAGTCAAATAAGTAAAATTATTTGTTGTTCAAGTGAATAAATAGGTAATAATATTACAATAGAAAAATAAATTTCCACCGCTATCTACAATCATAGACTAAAATCTACTATCTCCCACGCATGCGCGAAAACAGAGTAGTGCACATTTTTTGTTTGGAATAGCTTCTCTAGTACGTAGGACATAGAACTCAATGGCTGTAACCTGTATAAAAATGTTTAAAAAGGGTCCGCCCACTAGGACTTAAGGCGTTCGCTCCCAGTTAACCCTGGGTTTAGTGAGTAGATAACTGGAATTCATTTTGATTCAAATGTAAAATTAAATAAAAATTGAAAAATGTCATTGTATCATTGCTGAATGTTTTCCAAATTCCATTAGCATTACAGCCTATTAAAGCCCACTGATGAACAAAGGCTTCCCCCATAGATTACCTCATAGGGGGAATTGTCATAGCTGCCACGCTTGGCTAGCGGGTTGGCAATCGCAGTTTTTTTTATTCGTTATTAGGAAGACGCTGTTGCCCATCTCCTGATTAGTTTCCCTCTATGTCCTCTTACGACACCCACGGGATGATTTGAAGTAGTGAATATTCTTAAACCGCCACTACACTGTCATCCAACTTACAGTTTAACAATACACTGAGTTCAGAATCGTCACGCCCTCTAGCGGTCAACGATGATAACTCGAGAGTTTCACGAAATTTCACGTTCGTGAGACAAAGCTTAAATTAAATCCTTTAATTTAATATATACATATAAACAAACTGCGAGTATGTCTGTAATGTTGAAATAACCGGCTTTAAATTATTATCTGTCTATCTGCCTAATACATAATCTTCGGAATGGCTAAATCGATTGTGATGAAACTATATGAATAGATAAACAGCAATGCCAGGAAGGATCTAGGCTACATTTTGTCAAAAAACTAGGACATTTTTTTAAACAATGAAAATTGGTAAAAAATTGGTCCTTGATCCAGGCGAAGCCGAGGTGGGTTGCTAGTTAGATAATAAAAGTGATTTCAAGTTACTTTAGGCAATAATGCATAATTAAGACCACCATCATCATCATCATTACAGTCCTTCACAAGTCCACTTCTGAACATAGGTCTCCGCAATACAAAAGCACGGTCCGGAGCCACCTGCATCCAATGACTTCCTGCATGTCTTACCAGGTCGTCACTCCATCTAGTGGGGCGACGCCCTACACTTCGTATACCTGTACGAGGCTGCCTCTCGAGAACTTTTCTACCCCAGTTGTCGGTGCTTCGAGCTATTTTTTTTTATAGAATAAGGGTGACAAACGAGCACACAGTCCACCTGATGGTAAGTGGTTGCTGTGGCCCATAGATAACTACATCTATATTCGTTTACGAATTCAAATGCAGACGTTGTCAGCCGTGAGGACTAAGATAGAATAAGTTAAAAAGATAGAATAAGATAGAATAAGAAAAAAGTTCTCTACACTCACCACAAACACAGCAGCATTAAGCTGCTATTTTACCTGGTATTCTGTGAGCGTGGTCCTTCCAGTCGAGCCGACCCATTCGTGCTACAACTATACTATTAATATAACTGCAGCATGGCTCTACCACGTAAAAAAATGTGGCCAGTCCATTGCCACTTCAGCTTGATTTCCTTATTTTTTTTGTTTTTTATTTTGCTATGATTTTTATTGAACTTTAGTTTATTATACTGAATTTGTTTATAGTCGTTTATTTGTGTTGTTACTTAAAACTCTTTTTGTTTTTATTTCTATATATGAATCTGCCTGTTTTGTCTGTATGTGCCAAATAAATGGCTCTTCCTATCTTTCAAATAAATACAGCCCAATTTATGTAACAACCGTAAAACCATTCGGTTTACATTGAATTTTCTAGCTTGTGTGGTAAATTAATATACACACAGATGTACTTAATCCTTCGTATTGCCGTCACTTGAGCCACTCCAGACAGAGTGCATTTTGGACGCTTTGGATTTGTATGCATAGATAGTCGAGACAAAAGCGGTACCTATTCTGGAATTCTAATATAGTTCCAAATCTAATATATAAAAATTAATGTTTGTTTGTTCGAATTTTATGGGCTTCCATACCTTTTATCAGATTGCCGTAAAACTTTGTCAACTTATTGCTTTGCACTTGCGCGAAGGTCATAAGCATAGTACAATCAACTTACAGTAGGTGGCGCGCGTATCGTACCGACAAATTTCTTTGAAAGTTATAGATCATTCAACTTCAATGAATGTATTATCATTCCCAATTAAACAATATAATTCTTCCAAATATAAAAGCATATTTTCACAAATATTTCTTCTGCAGCAGCAACGATTTCAGGAAATTCTAGAAAGATCTCATGGCTTCCTTTCATGGTGTTGCAGTTGTTAATTTTCCAAGACCAAGTAATTAATTTTTTTTATATGATAAGGGTGACAAGCGAACACACAGTCCACCTGATGGCAAGTGGTTGCTGTTTTGAACATCTATCCTCCTTCGTTTGCGAATAAAATACAGATGCGTTGTCAGCCGTGAGGACTAAGATGGAATGCCTCTTTTCCAGTAAAAAGGGTACCCGGTTCTCTACACTCACCAACCGAAACACAGCAACATTAAGCTGGTATTCTGTGAGAGCATTGTCCTTTCCAGGTCGAGCCAACCCATTCGTGCTACAACTATACTATTAATATAGCTGTAGCATGGCATTCTCTAAAAAACAATTATGCAACACTCAGGCACGTAGCCCCCACAATTTACCTGAAACGTTTAGTTGTCAGCAACGCGAAGTCGTGATCCAGTCATGTAGGTCCCGTTGATACGTCGCTCTGGACCCGTGTCAACACAGATAATATTTAAATTATTGTTTATTCGATACTCTGTGGCGAATGGAATTAGCTTTACTGGATGCGTCTTAATATAGACGAGTTAAATCCGCCATTAAAATATGCGCACAAGAATAATTTTTATTGAATAAGGGCTACAAACGAGCACATAGTCCACCTGATGGTAAGTGGATACTGTGGCCCATAGACATCTGCATTTATCCCGATCAAATACCAAAATGTAGAGGCGTTGTCAACACTGAGGACTAAGTTGGATGCCTCATTTCCAGTAAAAAGGATCTCCCGTTCTCTACACTTGCCATACGAAACAAAGCAGTATTAAGCTGCTATTTTGCGCTGGTATTCGGTGAGAGCGTGCTTCTATTCCGGTTCAGCCGACCGATTCGCGCTACAACTATATTATAGCTACAAGATGGCTCTACCATTTGGAAAATAGGGAAGGAATAGGATACATTTTTCTAACTCCCACTCTTTAATCGTCATTTTCGAAGAAATACAACTAATGCAATCCATACGTCCTTTACATTCTATCGAAAGTCCACTGCTAAATATACGCCTCCTCAAAAGATTGCCTTATTGGATTTTGCCTTAGTTTCCACGCTTGACAGGCGAGTTAACAACCGTAGATTTTTTGTTATTTTCGGTTGTTATGAGGAAGATGATGTTAATGCTGAAGATGGAGATGGACAATATCCTCATTTAATTTACCTCTGTTGCTGCAGTTGCTGATATTCCAACGTTGCAAATATGCAGTAAAAACGAGTGCGATTATAAGAATTTAATTCGTGTACAAACAATTGAAGTCGATTAAGATAATTAATAGAATCGGGCGTTACATTGTGGAAATGCATTATATTAAATATGTCAAAAATTCATAAGCTAAGATCCGCGTAATACATGCAGGAAGTCAATGGATGCAGGTGGCTCAGGACCGTGCTTTGTGGTATTCATTGAGGCAGACCTATGTTCACCAGTGGACTTGTGAAGGACTGTAATTAATGAATGAAATAAATCCGCGTAGTAAAAAGAAAGTCTCACCTAATTTGAAGAGTACCTCCCGCCCTACCTCAATTGCGTTACCACTAATCCCAGCACCACTACTCCCAATTCATGGTGTGTCTATACAGGAAAAGACACGCCACTGTCGATAATACAAAACGTGTTTCGCCTCTAAACGAGGCATCCTCATGTGAAGTAGACTCTTCTGTGGCTGACCTGAAAGCCTGAATTAGTTTTATATTGTTGTCAATTGTTGTAATTTTATGATTTTTTTTGGTGTTTAGTAATTTTGTGGCGGCGCTGTCGTCGCGCCATAAGCGAAATATGTCGAAGCTTAAATCGCGCTATCAAAGTTCCGAATTAGAACAGTATATATACAATCGCTCCGAACTATCACTCGGAGCGTTGACCGCTCCCCGGGCAGATCACCTTGCGCGGCGGGAGATTTCCCCTTTTCCTTCCACCGTCCACAGTGGTGACCCCGACGTGATATGAACACGCAACCAAGAACCTTCGGAAACTACAACTTCAAATACTCGTCATCGTTCTCAAGTACTCCATTCATTCGCTCCCGAGCAAATATTCAGCCTTCACATCCTGCAAGCCATCTAGCTTTACAAAGGTTCATCGCAGCACTATAATAATGCTTCCTGTTCCTTCAAGCTACTCTCTGTGCTACAGTGTTCGGCACGGCTCTGAGCCTCACTGCTCGCCTCTGCTCCACGGCACTCTCGCAGATTACTTGCCTTCTTCTCGACTCACCGCACACTACAAGGCAATTCCCTGGCACTTGCACATTCGTCGAAATCTAGACTGCACTATCGGCCTCCGGTCTGAGCAGGGGGGTGATGTGGCGGCGCTGTCGTCGCGCCACAAGCGAAATACATCGAAGCCTAAATCGCGCTATCAAAGTTCCGAATTAAAAACATTATATATACAATAGCTCCGAACTACCAATCGGAGCGTTGGCCGCTCCCCGGGCAGAACACCTTGCCCGGCGGGAGATCTCCCCTTTTCCTTCCACCGGCCACATTATTATTAAAAAAATAACACTCACACCAAAGCCTGCTCCTAACTCTGACGTGATTTGTGATGGCTTCCACGATCACTTTAAATTTTTTATTGTCAACTGGAGTATTCGGCCGTCCACGGGGTTTTTCTGTAGGTCGAAATTTCAAAAAAAAAACGTACCGTGATTTCTTTTACAGTAGTGTCCCCATCACATACACATACATACCATTAATCTTTGTTGTTTTGTTATTTACATACTAATTACATTAAATTTTCTGAAATTAATATCCAGATAAACCCACGCTGCTGTATTAGCGGCATCTAAAATGAGTCGCTCGTACGGACATGCACTCCGGTCCAACAGAATACTGTGTTGCTGTATTCAAAAACAACAGATATTTTTTACGTGTCAAGAAATGTTTTGTTGTGGTAGCGTCACGCTGCAGCCTTCTTATGGTTGTGGCACACGAATAGGTCGGCTCGACCGGGGAAGGGCCACGCTCTCACTGAATAACATTGTATAATATTACAACAGACTTTTTCTGTTTACTAAGTTTGAGCAAAACTTCTTCCACAATCTTTCCAAAATATTCGTACGTAGCACAGCACAGTAAACACTTACAACAATGAGGTGCTCGAGCTCGACACAAGCCATTTCTACAGTTCGCTCAACAGAGAGACTCGCAATATCCTTACGTTCTTTATATAATAATTATTTATCTGCTATTATTAAGGAGCCACCACGTAAACTTTTTTCTCTATTGCAGGAACTGACCACCTGTTGATTGCTGAAATTAAACATAAAATTATAATATTTTAGCCAATGTTCAGTAATACAAAGGATATGTATGTTGTTACTATTTAAAAACAATTCAACTTCCAATTCTTTGTCCATCATGACTTGTAAATTTTGATGCACCAGGTGTAAACAATTCTTATTACTTATTTGTGGGCTGCATTCAAAATTAATTAAACTGTTATTATTGCTAGAGATTGCCTCTATTGTCGCATTCACTAATTTAAATTAGTTGGAACTGATTCCAAATTAAATATCAAATGATTATACTGCTCAATAGAAGCAGTCTTGGTATCCAGAAACTTGGCTAAGTTAAAAAGTAAATAATAAGATAACACATTTGCTACCAGTCTTAATTTATATTTGGATTGGTAATACCTATCTTCTGTCCAAAACTTCTTAATTACATTATTTATGTCAATTAAATAAAATTATTCATTTGTAAATTTAAGTTATGTCTTAGATTATTTTCCTGTGGTAATCCCTGTATATAAGGCAGTGTGAACAAGACAATTTTGTTTAATAGCAGCTTTATGCTGCTATATTTCGCATGGTGAGTGTGGAGACCCAGTGACACTTTTTACTGGAAACGAAGCATTCTATTATGGTTATCAGTGGTGACAACGCATTTGTAATTTGATTCTTAATCAAGGGTTTATGTAGATATCTTTGGACCGAGCATCCACTTACCATCAAGTGGACTGTGTGTTTGCATGTCACCCTTATTCTATAAAAATATTTTGTAATGAAGCATTCCATTTTGTTCTGCAGGGGTGACAACGCATTTGCATTTAAATTCTTAATCGAGATCACCAAAAGTTAGATAGTGTGATCATTCGTTATTTTTTTCTATAAAAAAATTGTTTATCTGATGTCACTTCTAGTAATCTTCCTAAGCACTGAATAATTATTATGCGAAACCACGTATAACCTCTAAAATTGCTCAGTATCTTTTACAGGACGCCTCCGCAAGGATTTTTTTCTGCTGGTTTATGTACAAAACATGTAAGCATACAGGGGATCAAAAAAGCGTTCTTAGCAAAGAAACCTTAATTGAAGTCTTATAAAAGTCCTCTGCTGAACATACGCTTGGTCGCAGGTCGGCGACTGAAGTTTACTATTTTTGAGCTGTTATCAGGAAGATGCTTGATCTCTTGTTTTAGTTTCCCAATGTCGCTTCTAACGATATTCACGGAATGATATGGGGTAGTAAATGTTGATGATCTTTTTCGCACGTTCTTGTCGTAGGTGATACACTTTTCATCACCAGTGATTAATCTTTTCAAAAATGGTTCGGTTTCATTACGTTTCAATAGAGAATCGCAAATGAGTACACGATTCATTAAGTTTCTTTCAGTGATCCGTGTGGTACCCAAATATCGTCATAATATTTTTTCAAATGGGTCAAAACTGTTTTGTGGTCAATTCCAAACTCCTCGGCTATATCGTTACTACTAATATGCCGATCTTGTTCAACTTTTTCAAAAATGGCATCGACTTTATCCGTGTGAGGGCGACCAGAGCGAGCTGCATCTTTGACATCAAAATTCCCGACTGAAATATACTGTAGTTATAACAAAAAAAAAAATTGTCTGGCTGTCTGTCTGCCTGTCTGTCTGTTTGTTCGGGCTAATCTCCGGAATGGCTGGACCAATTTGACGTGACTTTCACTGGCTGATGTTATAATGAGTAACTTAGGTTAGGCTTTTTACTTTTTAACTTAGGCTTTTATTTTACAAAAGAATAAGGGTTGCGCGCAAAAAATTAAAACCCATGAAATCCATTCGTAATAAATACCACGCCGATAAAGTCACGGTGAACAGCTAGTCTTAAAATAAGTATAAATAAAAAAACTACTATTATTTCCCATGTATATTTACTTTAGGACCG
Source organism: Parnassius orleans (assembly GCA_029286625.1). NCBI lineage: Eukaryota > Metazoa > Arthropoda > Insecta > Lepidoptera > Papilionidae > Parnassius > Parnassius orleans. The sequence continues at coordinate 195,830 of JAGSMP010000477.1, read as the reverse complement.
TCGCTTAGATCGACGGTACATGGTGTAAATAGCGTCTTCAAACACGATTGTTTACTTAATGATTAATTGGTAATTGTGTGCTTTAATAAATAAACAAACGACATAATCTGTGTTTGCCGTATAGAGGTGAGATATGAGAACGCTTCCCCATATTCTCCCGAGGTGTTGTTTGAGTCGATAGGGGATGAAACAAGAAAAGAACAGCAGCAGTGTAGGTAATGGTTAGTAATGGTGATGATGGTGATCTACACGTGATACACTACACTATACATTGTAGAACCACGCTGCAACTATACTATGGTTGTAGCAACCAGGGTGAATGCTCTCACAGAACACCAGCGTAAAATAGTAGCTGAATGCTACTGTGTTTCGTATAGTGAGTGTAGAGAACCGGACACGCTTATTACTTACTATAAACGAGGAATTCTATCTTAAACCTCAGGGATAACAACGCATCTGCATTTCCATTATTAATCGAAGACAGGTGGACTATGTGCTCTTTTGTCACCCTTATTCTATAAAAAATCTAATATTATATGTTTAGTTATATTTGAAATTTTTTAAATAACTGCAAAAAATGGCTATCACCCACCGTATTTCCAAAAGTATTGCTGAGAGAAATCAAACATTAAATCGCACAGATCGAATTAGTTAAAAGGAAATTGTCGGAATTACGTTTCTATTTTATTTTCTCAAATATTTTTCCTGTTAAAGCTTGTAAATTGTTTAAATTGCTGTTTCTAAATAAACAATCTAAGTATCTTCATTTTATACTGTATTTTGAACGTGTATATCATAATGTATATGTCCCAGCCAACTAGCTTAATTAGCCGTTCATGAACAGCCTACCTGCATGCATTACGTGGTATGGTCACCCCATTAATTTCTTTCAACGAGACGGTTGCTGGTCTGTGCCTAGTTAGTGCTATATTCTATAAATGTACGCGGCTTTGGGGCAGCCCAAAGGCCACCTCAGCCGCACCTTAACATACTGTCGTTGATGTTCAAGATATTTGCAATATTCTGTTAGACACATATTTAGGTTAGTAGTATAGTTGTAGCACGAATGGGTCGGCTCGACCGGGGAAGGACCACGCTCACACAGAATAACAGCGTAAAATAGTAACTTAACGCTGCTGTGTTTCGTATGGTGAGTGTAGCGAGTCGGAGACCCTTTTTACTGGAAACGAGGCATTCCATCTTAGTCCTCAGGGGTGACAACGCATCTGCATTTTGATTCTTAATTGAGGATAAATGTAGATGTCTATGGGCCACAGTACCCACTTACCATCAGGTGGACTGTGTGCTCGTTTGTCACCCTATGATATAAAAAAAAAGACCCTTTTACTGGAAACAAGGCATTCCGTCTTAGTCCTCACGGGTGACAACACATCTGCATTTTGTCTATTGAGTCTATGGTCTGCAGCCACCACTTACCATCAGGTGGACTGTGTGTTCGTTTGTCACCCTTATCCTATAAAAAAAGACGCATCGGCTGAATATCATTCAAGCCGCTAGTTGAACAGCACCGTTTAGAAAAAAGGCTAGGCTATTAATTGAACAGCTAATTAAGCAAGTTTGCTGCGGCATATATACACGTCAATTAATAAATTAAATTCGAGGCGCCGAATCAAGGTAATTTTAACACCTCAGAATAAAAGAATAAGAATGATAAGACAAATACTTACTAGGTGGAAAGTCCTTTTCTGCCCAGGAGTTCGTCTAGATAGGTATTACCCTCTTACCTGTTTCTGCCTCCAAACAGCAGTGCGTGCTGGTGTAGTCCGGTCTAACGGGTATAGATAGCCAGGATATTTATAGGCTGAGAGGCATTCCAATTTAGTTCTCATAGGTGACAAAACAGCTGTAACCTTCTTTGTTTAAATATATTTAATACAGGTGTTCATGCGCTGCAGTAACCACTTATCATCACGTGGACTAGAAGTTTACTTGAAAAATAGATTTTAAAAAGTAAATAAATAAGTTTAATATCTTTACGTTTAACAGCTAAAGTGATAATGACCCGGCCACAGAGATCGAACTATCGATAGGAAAGTAAAAATCTCAAGTGGCAGCCTCCTAACGAAAAAATCAAAAGAAAAATGTGTTTCATAAAATAAATTTACACAGATAAATCTCGCGACAAGCTTTTATATCATATAAATTGTATAATTTAATAATTGGTTAGTTTCGTGTCAAGCTTTTATATCTTATAAATTATACAATGTGATAAATTGATGGGTTAATTTAATATAAAGATTATTTTCTTATTTTAGAGCATTTAAATAAAAGCTTGTTTTTAAAAATGTTTTTTTTACTATTTATTTATTTTTTACTAGTGATCCCCGGATTCGCACTGTTGATTTCTGGATCTCGACAACAATGCTACCTACAGGGTCCAATTGTGAATCTAAACCATTCTCTAATCAACTTAAACACACATACAAAATTTCATCAAAATCGGTCCAGCCGTTTAGGAGGAGTCAGTCACATACACACGGACAGAAGAATTAAATAATATATAATATGCACGTATTATACATATAAACCTTCCTCTTGAATTATTCTCTCTTTTGGTGAAAACTGCATCAAAATTTGTAGTTTAAAAGATCTAAGCGTACATATGGCGGAAAGCGACTTTGTTTTATACTATGTAGAGATTCCTTAGTGTTCGCTGGACATGTTTCTCAGTCTGTTCATTTCATTTAATGCGTCATTGTTGCATAGTCGTTTGCCGGTTAATTTAGTACAGTCTAGTTCTTCAACAAGGAAACCTTCTTGTAGTTTGACTGTACTTAAGGCCACATATGCTTGGCCAGCAGCGAAGAGCTTTGAGCTTATTTATACCGTTTCATTTGAGATCCATTTCATAGTGGTAGATAAGAAAATTTTGTCCGCCATTATAGGACGTCCGCCATATTGAATTTAGTGTGACATCATTATATTTTTCATATTCTTCTCAGCAAACCCTTTATATGGAACCCTTTAATACCTATATCATGGAAGTGCATAAAAAATAAGTATTCCGCCATCTTTAGGAGTTCGCCATATTGATTTCAGAATGACGTCACGTAACTAACAATGCATTGTCATACTATAAGCGTATGCAAAATTTCGGCTCAATCGATTGGGGATAACAGTTTTAAAATTCAGTTGCAAGATTTGAGCTAAACAAACAAACATACAAACATTGTAAGTTAAGTAAAAGCTTGTAAAAATCAGCCCTAAGAGTAATGTTGACACGAGAGCGCGCTATTAAAGTTTCATAAAGTCCACAAGGCCTAGTTTGAGTCCGCGCCAAACAGATAATAGAGATCTATACACGTCGAACTGACGTAGCAGCAAACGGCGAGACTACGAAAATCTATAGAGTCAACAAACTGCCACGAATATAAATATAATCAAAAAAAAATATTAAACGATTGACGTCATCCTGACGCAGTGGCTTAGCATGCATGGCCTACAAATAATTTTTCCGGCTCTGGATGTTTTTCCGTGTGAAATTTATGTATGTAAACTGCGCCCACCATACAGTAGAAATTCCTAGTGTAGAAATAACGTCAACTCTTAAAAAAACTCTTTGTTATTGTACACAATGTTCATTATAATTGACCGTATAGTGGTGGTGACCGTGTAGTGGCAGTGTAAGAATACTAACTACCCTATATTATCCCGTGAGTGTTGTTAGAAGCGACAGAGAGAAACAAACCAATAAGGAGCAGTATCTTCCAAATAACAACTAAAAATAAAAATAAACCTGCGGTTGCTAACCCGCCTCTCAAACGTGGCAACTGTGACAAATATCTCTCTATGAAGCAATCTATGGTGGAGGCCTGTGTTCAGCAGTGGGCTTTTGTTAGGCTGCTAAAATCAAAAATCAGTCCTACTCTGCGGTACAGTGGCAAAATCGTTTGCTGTGTTGTCTCGCTGAATGATTCTACTTAGCCTTTTGGCGAGAAAAAAATTAATCCTGGTGTCTCCATATATATACAAATGCGAGTTGGTATACAGTTCCTTAAGAAATTTCACCGCGAAATTGTATTGTATTAAAAATGGTGATTTTTTATAAATATTTCATTTCATTGTAAAACCATCTTAAAATGAAAAAATTCCATTTGTCAAATATCATTTTTAATCTACAAACATTTCAAAATGAGATTCCTCTGACCGGAAAGGAAACTGAAAGAAACTCCACAGATATTCTCTTTCTAGTCATTGTTTTAAATTTCAAATAAGTATATTTTATTTAATAAATTAAAGTTATGGACCTAAATATAATTGGTAACTTTGTTTTTTCTTTCAAACAACCCCGTTAGCTTTCTTACTGGCTCTTCCCAGGGCAAAGGCTTTTCCGAACCGATGGTAAATCTATACACATATAAAGAAAATTAAAGTGTCTTTCTGTAATATTGAAATAACTAGCTTTTATTATGCTCGGAGAGTTATTTGCATAGTATTAAGAAAAATAACCATTTATAAAAGAAAATCTCTGTCTGTCTGTCCGCGCTAATCTTCGGAATGGCTGAAACGAGTGTGATAAAATATTACGAAATGTAAAGCAATGCCAGGGAAGAGGGTATCTAAAACGGAAAATGGGCAACAGCATCTTCCTGATAACAACTCAAAATTATAAATAACTGCGGTTACCAACCCGCATGTTGCAAATATGGCAAAATCTCCCATAGAATGTAACATATGGAATGTTACATTCTATGGGAGAGGCCTATGTTCAGAAGTGGATCTTTTATAGGCTGTAACTGATGGATTCATGCAAACAATTAGAAATAAAATAAGTAAATAATTTTGCCTCCTCTCAACATTTTTGTATCGGCCTAATAGACTGTTTCGTGGAAGGTTGCCAATATCGAAAACAATGGCGTGCCCGTTTGATAAACTTGGTCGCCGCCTGATGTACCTTTACCGCACATTATCATGTTAATAAATGTACCGACGGATGCTGTGTTAATGGAGCTATAAGATTCGATTTTCACGGGTGCATGTACCAAATTGAGGGGTATATGTTGGATAGATCATATCTGTCGAGACTTTAAGTTTAGTTTGATTTCTACCGGTATTTTTATTTAAGTAAGTAACTAACGTGAAGTGGTGGAGTAAGTAACTAACCCATATCACCCCCTGAGTGTCATAAGAGGCGACAGAGGGAAACAAATCAGGAGATGGGTTCTCAAAACGCTGCTGGTCTTGACAACTATGGAAAATATCCGCCTATGGGGTAATCTATGGGGGAGGCCTATATTCAGCAGTGTCTGTAACGGTCACGGTAAGCGTGACATTCGAGCACATAGTCCATCTAACACATATACATCTGTTGTTGTTCGAACTATAAGGTCGGCTTAGTGCTACTTCAGCCTACTGATCCGCTGGGCTATGTCAGTTATACTCTTTTTGTCTTGCGGATATCTTCGTTGCAGCAGAGGAACTTCTAGCGCTCTCCAATGCTCGCTGTGTGATTAATGAAAAAGATAAAAAGCAACAGCTTTTAATCGTTAATTATCTCTTACTTAAATTAAGTATTAGTTATCTCTATACTTGCCTCTTCCTATTGTCATTTAGTTTAACAAAGCCTATTCAGTCTTCTCTTAAACATACCCACGTTATAATTGGATGGAAAGACAGATGCTGGCATATTATTCTACTTCTTGATACACGCATTATGAACGACGAAGCAAATCGTTTGGTTCGAATGTGCGGTATGTCGACAAAAAGGGATGGAGAACAGCCGAACGTCCGAATAGAAAGGAGGAATTGTTATAAATGAATGTTCGTCACCTCAGTTTTATAAAATAAACTGCCACGACGGTGCAGCGGTCAAACGCCCTGGGTTCGATTCCGGGTTGGGCCAAACTCAATCTTATCATAAAACATAAACATAAACAGTCACGCCTGTCACCCAGAGGTAGGCAGAGACTACGGACTTCCACTTGGCACGATCCTGGCACACCTCTTTCGCCTCCTTTACATCCATATATCTACGCATACACGCTCGTCGGTTAAGGTACTCTAATCTGGCCCATTTTCAATATATCGCCAATTTGGTCGATAAACCTTCGTCTAGGGCGTCCTTTCCGACTCTGCCGTTCACTTCTGCAGCATAAATTTGCTTTGTCACTCTTCTTCGTTCATTCTTTCTACATGACCAAACCACCGAAGCATTCCTTCTTAATCCTGGTCACAACGTCATCTTGCAAACCACACTTTTCTTATCACACTATTTCACCCTGTCATTCAGATTCAGCCCTAGCATACCCTTAATGACCGCATTTCTATAGCATTTATTCTACTCTTATGCTTCTTCTGCTAGACCCAACTTTCACTACCATACATTAAAGTAGGACTAACACAGCATTGTGAATTGCCAAACGTGCCTTTTGACACATTCTGACTTCACAATAGCGTGTAGAGCCCCATTCACTCTATTTCCTGCGTTCACTGTCGTTCTATATCCTTATCATATCTACCATCCCTACTAAATAAACATCCCAAATATACAAACTCATCCACTTGCTCAATCAACTCCCTTCTATTCTTATTTCACATAACGTTTTACTTTCTCTTTCAAAACCATCACTTTCGTCTTACTTGCGTTCACTTTCATACCTCTTTCTTTAATGATCGGTTCATTAAAGTAACCATCATTTGCAACTCGGCCGCCGACGAAGCAAATATGACTTGATCATCGGCGTACAAAGGCATTTAACGGTTAACTCACCCATTCTCAACCCACATTCTTCAACTTTCAAAGTTTGCAAACAACTGTCCATGAATAGGTTAAACAGCCAGGGGGAAGCTACACAGCCCTGTCTGACACCTTTTTGGATGCCAAACCAGTCCGAGTAGACCCCGTTGATCCTGACACAAGCACTAGAGTCCCTATAAAGAGACTTCAATGCCTGTATCAAACCAGCGCTCAAACCAAATGAGTTAAGTGTTTGCCATAACTCATTCCTGTCCACTCTATCATAAGCCTTTTCCAAGTCCATGAAAGCACAAAAAACTTTCTGGTTTTTGGCCAAAAACTTCTCCGCAATCATGCGCATGGAAAATACTTGATCCGTACACCCCATTCCCTTTCTAAATCCAGCTTGCACATCCCAAATTTTTCCATCAGTTTCTTCCATAACTCTTTCAATTAACACCTTAGCATACAGTTTACCCACAATGCTAAGCAAGCTGATACCACGGTAGTTTTTACAGTCCTGCTGTGACCCTTTTCCTTTATATATTGGGACTATAACGGCTTTGCACCAGTCTTCCGGTACCCGCTTCAGTTCCCAACATAAATTAAACAAGGTGTACAGCAGGCCTGCACCACTCCCTCTCCAGCCCTTAGCATTTCTGAGTGATACTTTATCATATCCGGCTGCCTTACCTGCTTTCATGCCTTTCATTGGTTTTATTATTTCATCTACACTTATCTCCCTACCTCTCTCCACTTCTTCGGAATTTCTTCACTTAATTCAGACGATCCTTCACTCATAAACACGCTTTCAAAGTATTCCTTCCATCTCTTTAAATTCGAAACTTCATCATTCAGCATACAGCCATTCTCGTCTCGTATAGCATTCATTCTAGGCTGTTTTGAATTTCCCTAGCAGTTCTTACGAGTTTCCAGAACATTTAATATTTGCCTGGAAGTTATCAGATATCCTTTTATCATTCTTATCCGTTCTTTCCTGCTTTTTCCTTTCCAAAACTTCTTTTACTCTCTTATTTATAAGTCTAAAGTCTGCCTTTTTTTCTTTCAATCTCATCATTCATACCGCCAGAATTACCAGCTTTGTTGCCAGTAAATCTAGCCATGCTCTTCCTTGCTTCAACTTCCATCTGAATCTCATCATCCCACCACCACGTATTATTTTTCCTTTCATTCGTTCTCTTACTTACACCACATACTTCCGTGGCTGCATCCACCAAAACTTTCTTAACATTATTCCATACAGTCTTCAGGTCTAAATCATTCATACATATTTCATTCAAACCATTTATATTCTCTCTCAGTCTACATTTATACTTCTTTCACACCTTCATCTTGTAACCTCTCTGTTCTTATACGCTGTAACGCAGTGGTAGACAGATGTCCGATGCCGCCAACGCCTGAATAGACCATTAATTCGGCATAAGACAAGTAATGATCCGTCCCTACGTTGGATCCCTGGTAAACTCTTGTATCTACCACTGCTCCGCATTCTTTCATCTACAATTATGAAATCTATCATGCTTCTATCGTTACCTCTTTCCCATGTATACATGTGAATCCTCTTATATGAAAGAAAGTATTCGTCACAAAAGATTCTTTTCTCACATACGGCGAGGAGGTCTTCACCATTCTCATTTACACTTTCATCGCCAAACATTCCTAATATCCTTCATAACCAGACCTCTTCACCCCAACCCTTCCATTAAAATCTCCTAACATAATGATATTTTCATTTCTTACATTTCATCAACACCATCCTTACCATGTCCCAAAACTGCTCTCGGATATAAGTGGGCTTAGATATGTCTGGGGCGTACACCCTAGCACAAACAACTTCTTTAAGCCCACTTTCATCTGTATCCACAGCAGCCTTGGGCTTATACATTCATACTCTTTCACACATTGACCATTCTTTCTGAAAGGATGACACCGACTCCTGGCATGCCCGCTCGGTCTCGTCTACACCAGACCAGTGCATACATGCCATGTGCAGTGGCATCCTTCCTTTCGTTTCGTCTCATTTACACATAACACATCTATTCCTCTATCATTCATCATTTCGCATATTTCATCCATCTTATCATTCATTGCTCCACATACATTCAGCGTAGCCAGACGGGCCTCCGCAATCCACTTCTTTCGCCTCCGGGAGACAGAACGTGACGGTGGCGAACCTCGTCGCCGGTTTTACTCCCGGAGATTCTTCGCACCCCTGCCCCATTAAAGGGCGCCGGAACTGGGGCCATTTCTTTACTGTGTTGGCTCATGGTGCGATCTAAGGTGGTAGATTTTACGCCGCTACCATACGGCGAGGAGCCGAGTCTATCCTTTCGGCTTTGTCGCTCGTTTAGCACCACCCGGGGGACACGTGTAGGGTGGGCCTAGGGTTAGGTGGTCGAAGCCTACGGACGCGAGCGACTCATCCCCCTATTAGTGTCAATCATATCTTCTTGACACTAATAATATAATCTTATCTTACCAGAAATTATCAGTAAAAGCCCGGAGTCATGAAGGTGGCAGTATTTCACCCTCGGAAAGCACATAAAACCGTAGGTTCTGCGCCTAATCTCTCTCCGGTCGTGTCAGATTACCAGCCCATCGGAATATGAGAGTGAGGGAATAGAGAGTGCACCTGTGCTTGCGCACTATAACACTGTCCTGTACAGATGGCTAGCCTTCGTTAAGACTGGCCTCCGTGACTGAAATTCTATCTGGAAGACATTGTTATAAAAAAATGAGGTACACATATTGTTCTATTAAACGTTTAAAAAGGTTTCACATTGTGTGATGAGTTTGATAGTTATTTATTCTCAAACTTAGTTAAAATGTTTTCATATTATAAACATAATCCAACATTTCATAATTTCCGGTTCCCAGCCAGGAAGCTGTGAGATTTCATCACAAGCAAGATCTGTATCGATCTGAGGCTTTTACGTTGATAACAAAAGCTCACTTTTTATACCCTTTCAATCTGTTTATACAAAGGAGGTGGTTGGTAAGAATCTCTTAACACTTCATAATCGATTCCGTATATTTCTTTTTTATGAATACAAAACATAATTATATTATTGAATAAACTAATTTTTCGGATTTTATCGCTTTTATTTTAATTTATTAAACTTATTATTTTTTATTATTTATCCTCAGCACCCGAAACGTCAGGAATTTAAAATAAGTTAAATTAAACGTCCGTAAAAATAATTTTACTAAATATTATTTGCGTAAATATAAGAAATCCTTATTATTATATTATTATTTCTTATTCTAAAAGTTTCAGTCTATTGTATCCCCTGTGTATGTACTCCCTTTTTCCATTCTTCACGGTTTAGGCCATTTTGTGTCCAGTCAGTACAGAAGTTGTCCATTCCATCCCGCCATCTCCTCCTGGCCCTGGTGCATCATCGTGTAAATTTGTGTGGATCCCATTACCTAGAACGTTTGGCCCACAACCCGTCCAACATTCGGCAATATGTTCGGGACAATTCTACTTCAGTTAGGCAGCTCTATTACCAACGTCTGTGATTCGAGTTTTGGAGCGCAGTACTGATTTGTATGGATCTGACTGTTAAGCTCTCAAGATACTGCTTTCCATGGCTTGCTGGTATACTCTAAGAGCGAAATTCTAATGCCCTGTCAAAGATCAAGTCTAAGCACTGTAGGTTAGTATGGGGAGAATGCACATGTACATTATTTTACTATATTATATTATCATCATAATCATCATCATTACAGTTCTTCACAAGTCCACTGCTGAACATAGACCTCGCACAAGGAACGCCCCAAACCACGGCCTTGAGCCACCTGTGTCCATCGATTCTTTGTATATCTTACCAGGTCGTTACTCCATCTAGTGGCGCCTTACACTTCGCTTACCGGTACGAGGTTACCCTTCGATTATATTACCTGAATATATTATAAGAAGAAATATTTTTCCATGTAGAAGACGTAGAAATACTTAGTCCCACAAAGGACAGAGGCGCACATTTTGAAATCTTTTAAATTAATTAAAAGATAAATGTACTTATAATTTTTTTATTATCATCATCATCATTACAGCCCATCACAAGTCCGAAAGATTATCCTACTTACGAAGTGATAGCATTCTTTTTCTGCCTATTATTCCGTCTGGGTAGGTACCACCCTCTTACCTATTTGTGCCGTCAAATAGCACTGCTTGCATTGCTATGTTCTGGTCTGAAGGACCAGAGCCAGTACAACTACAGGCTGTGAGGCATTCCATCTTACTTCTCAGAAATGACAACGCATCTGTAGCCTTCTTTGTATAAATTTGGCTGCTGGTATGGACTGCAATAGCCACTTACCATCAGGTAGACTATAAATTCGTTTGTCACTTTAGTTTTATAAAAAACCTTCCCAAAGGAGTCGTTGTCCAAAAGTAAAAAAAAACAGAGGCAATCTTCTGCCGACAGAAGTGAAAGCTTGTAGCAGCCAGGCTAATCAACCCTAAACGGTAATAAATAATGTTACCCTGCTGCTACCATAACGCATAAGGTGAAGGTCTGAAGAAAACATTTATATCCTTATTACCCACGGCTACTGAGATACTGCGGGCTGCATATCGATGTGAGATAATTTGACGTATATATTTAACGTTCTAATATAGAAACAAGATACAGCCGCAAATATCATCAGCGCCGCATCGTCTTCACACGCCGGCTATCATCATGCATACGTCGACCATTTTCGAGCTGTTTCTTCAACGCCGCAGCTTCGCTTCTTCTTGCTGTTCCGGAGATGTGACCCACGCCGCCGCCGCTCGCCAATTACGCACGCGCGTCGGTCTGCATCACTTTTATAGCCCCGTCCAGCAACGCAGTTACGAGAAGCTATCCACGAGTCTTACGCCGGCAAATGGAGCGCGACATATAATAGTTGTACATAATATTTTATTGATTAATCTTCATTGGTCAAAATGTATAAATTCTAATTGGCTAAGTAAATAAAAGATATTACTATTGGTAAACTAAGGATGTAGCCGGGCATATAAATATAGGCAGGGTTCACAAAAGAAACTCCTTCATTCGCCTGCACATAGTAAGACATATCAAGAAGAATAGTTTCATTCCTCCGCTCCTAGACCACTCGGAGTCTGTTAATAGTGGACCCATTCACTACTATTACATTGGTGACCCCGACGTGATATGAACACGCAACCAACAACCTTCGGAAACTACAATTTCAAACCTTCGATAGCATCCTCAAGTACCTCATTAATTCGCTCCCGAGCAGATATTGTCTGTAGTTTTCACATCGTGCAAGCCATCTAGCTTTACAAAGGTTCATCGCAGCACTATAATAATGCTTCCTGTTCCTTCAAGCTACTCTCTGCGCTACAGTGTTTGGCACGGCTCTGAGCCTTATTGCTCGCCTCTGCTTCACGGCACTCTCGCAGATTACTTGCCTTCTTCTCGACTCACCGCAGACTACAAGGCAATTCCCTGGCACTTGCACATTTGTCGACATCTAGACTGCACTATCGACCTCCGGTCTGAGTAAGGATGTAGCTGGGCTTATAAATATAGGCAGGGTTCACCGAATAAACGCCTTCATTCGCCTGCACATAGTAAGGCATATCAAGAAAAATAGTTTCATTCCTCCACTCCTAGACCACTCGGAGTCTGTTAATAGTGGACCCAATACCCCACTATTACATTGGTGACCCCGTTACGAACACCGATAAGGAAGATCCCTGCAAGAATAGTAGGAAAAATATCAAGGAGGACTTCAGTATATATAAAATCAGTGTAATCAAGACGTCATTATGGAGCGAGAAGCGAAGAAATCCGACGCATATACATCAAACCCGGTCAAGGAACAAGAAATCGCCGATATATCTCTATCGTTGAGAATACCACCGTTCTGGAGAGATAAACCCCGACTTTGGTTCGTCAGTTTTGAAACCGCAACGAATGATTTAAAGAAGAGTCAAACGCAACTAGCACAGATGGTGATCGCCCAACTTGAGAAACAAGACATCGAACATATTTCGGACCTGTTGTACAACCCACCGGCATCCGACCAGTATAATTCGCTGAAGGATCGTTTGATCTCTGCATATGAAGAATCCGACAGTCGCCAGCTACAGAAACTTCTATCGGAAATAGAACTTGGAGACCAGAAGCCCACACAACTCCTACGCAGAATGCGTACTTTGGCTCGAGATAAAGTCCCAGATTCGACGCTACGGCTAATGTGGGTAAACCACCTACCCCCACATGTTCGATCGGTACTAGCAGTGAGTGAAACATTCAGCACGCAGACGAAGCTCGACGAACTGGCACTCCTGGCGGACAAGATGATCAAAAACAGCAGTAGCTCACACATATCGATGATCGAAGGCACTTCAACCAAGGCCAATAATACCCAGTTTCTTCTCGAAGAAATTCGGAAGCTATCATTCGAAGTCGCCGCGCTCAAAGCTTCCCAGCATCAAACCTGTTACCAGCAACAGTACAACCAGCGCAATCAGCAACACCGAAGATATCCTTTTCGTCGCAACCGCTCTGCAAGTAGAAGTCGAACAAGCTCAAGAACAAGATCCCCTTACTGATACTATCATCGACGTTTCAGTTCCGAGGCAAGAAAATGCACAACAACGTGTACATTCAAAAATGAAAATATGAAGTCGGGAAACTAACTAATACGCTTGATGCGACGGGCTCCAGCGCAACAGAAAAGTCCTACCGTCTTTTCTTCACCGATAAAAAAAGCAAGCTTACCTTCCTTATCGACACCGGAGCGAATATCTCAGTTTTACCACCGAGACAAGGACAGAAAATGAAGCCACTGGATTTTCAACTCTACGCAGCAAACAATACGGTGATTCCTACATATGGAGAAAAAACAATGGAACTAGATTTAAACCTACGCCGACCATTCAAATGGAGATTTATTGTCGCTAAAGTCAGCAAACCAATCATCGGTGCTGATTTTCTTCAACATCACCAGTTGATCGTCGACATCAAAAATAGAAGAATCATCGACGGGAAAACCAATCTTGCATCTCAGTCTTTCGTCTAAGCAACCAATCAGCCCACAATAAGAAGCATAGACGTTCAACAATCGTATCACAAGATCCTTGAAGAATATCCTGGAATCACAAGAATAACTTCAATGAAATTAACAACGAAGCACGACGTTGAGCATTTCATCTAAACCAATGGACCACCACTTCATTGCCGTGCACGTCCAATCGTACCACACCGATACGAGCAAGTTCAAAAGGAATTCAAATACATGATCGAGCAAGGAATATGCCGTCCAAGCAAAAGCCCTTGGTCATCACCACTTCACGTTGTACCGAAGAAGAATGGAGAGTTACGAGTTTGTGGAGATTACAGAAGACTGAATTCTATTACCACTTCTGACCGCTACCCAATACCGCGAGTCAAGTATTTCACTCATCAACTGTCAGACAAGACTATATTCTCCACCATCGATCTCAACCGAGCTTACCAACAAATAAAAGTACGCGATGAAGACATAGAGAAGACAGCAATAATTACTCCAATGGGATTATTCGAATTTCCAAGAATGACTCCAGGACTGAAGAACGCTGGTCAAACCTTTCAAAGATTCATACACGAAGTACTTCATGGACTGGATTTCGTTTTCGCATTCATTGATGATCTCCTTGTTGCAAGCCCTGATAAAGAAACGCACGAAACACATCTACGCACCGACTACAAGCCATTAACATATGTACTTCAGAAGAATCCATCATCATTGAAAACACCACGACGAGCAAGACAACTCATTTTCATAAGCGAATTCACGACCGACATACGTCACATCAGTGGGAAGGACAACATAGTCGCCGACGCACTCAGTCGCATACCAATCGACAGTGTAACGTGCCCTACATCAATCGACTATCACAAGATCGCCGAAGCACAAGACAGAGATAGCGACAACATCAAACATCTATCGAAGCAAAGTAACTTGACCATCAAGCAAGTTACAATGCCAATGACGCATCTACCTATCTACTGCGAAGCCTCAACGCCAACCATGTGACCATACCTACCAGAAGAATGTCGTCGCGAAGTCTTCAATGCACTACACAACATCAGTCATCCAGGTGTTAGAGCAACCAGTAAACTCATCACTGGAAAATTCTTTTGGCCTTCAATACAAGTGGATGTTGGCAACTGGTCGCCCAGTTGGCAACATGCAGCAATGCATTAAATGTCAAAAATGCAAAGTACAAAGGCATACATCAAGCAGCCTAGATTAATTTCCACCTACGGGGAGATTCCAACACCTGCACGTTGACATCGTTGGACCATTACCTACTTCACCGCAAGGATATTGTTATCTCGTAACAATGATCCACAGAACAACAAGATGGCCAGAAGCAATACCTACCGATGATACATCAACTGAATCCGTCGCGAAGATAATTTATGAAAATTGGATCACAACGGATCAAGGAAGAAACTTCGAAAGCAACCTATTCCTCAAACTTCTTCTAACTGCATACCAACGGCATACCATCCTCAATCAAACGGAATAGTCGAACGATGGCATCGTACATTGAATACCGCACTCAAAACTCGTTTATCTCAACATACAAAGTGGATTGATGAGCTACCTACAGTGCTACTTGGACTACGAACAACACCGCGTGCAGACACTAGTCTTAGCGCCGCTCAGCTAACCTATGGCTGCAGCATAAGACTACCGTGTGACTTCTTCACTTCAACATCGTCAAATAATCAAGAAATGAATTACGATTTTGTAACTCAACTTCGAGAATCAATTAACAAAGCCTTATCGTCGAAACGCACATCATCACACGGAAATAATAAATCAGTATTCATTCGTCAAGATTTGAAAACATGCAAGCAAGTTTTTGTAAGAAACGACGCAGTGAAGAAACAATTTCAACCTACCTACGATGGACGGTATAAAGTATTTGAGCGAAATAGCAAGACTTTTAAATTACAAATACCCGGAAGGAAATCTACAATTATATAGATCGACCGACTAAAGCCTGCCTATATTATTAACGAGGATACTTCAGAGGATTCATCATCATCATCATCATCATCGCAACCACCAGCGAGGAAGCTTGAAAACCCATCACATACATCAACCCAGATAAAACCTAAAAATTACGAGCCATGGGCGAGTCGTCAAGCCTCCGGTACGCTTTTGCTAGGGGGAGAGTGATGTAGCAGCCAGGCTAATCAACCCTAAACGGTAATAAATAATGTTACGCTGCTACCATAACGCAGAAGTTGAAGGTCTGAAGAAAACATTTATATCCTAATTACCCCCGGCTACTGAGATACTGCGGGCTGCATATCGATGCGAGATAATTTGACCCAATACGCCACTATTACAAGCTCAATCATACATGCGTATACATGTACACAGACCGCTATACTAAGTGACGCGTAGTAGACATGTCAAGGTCATCGTTGACGTGAACCCATGAGTTTTTTCTCTACCAAAAATTGCTCAACGCAGCTAAAGAAGTTTTCACTTCAAAAATTTAATAAGTATTAATTAATTAATTACAATGTTTAAGGAACCCTAAGCTAACAACTTAACTCAAAGCACTCAAAAATCGGAAAACGATTTATTAAATCGTCGTCAACAAAGAGCCCGTGACGTCGCATCGTGTCGTGTCGTGACTTCCGCGTACCGGTTACTGGTAAGTATCTAACGGATTATTATGACTAAATAATCAATAACTTATTATTGTTAAGGCGACATCGAGTATGATTCTTGGTGTGCTATGACAGCGTAAGCGAATATTAATCTCGTTATGAATCTGAATCGTATAAAACTAGTGTAGGGCCCGTAGTAGTCCTGACACGACGTTAGACCATCCGTTATTTAGCAGAGATTCTAAAGTATTTGTTTTGGAAATTCAGTTTATTTTAACTTATACCTTAAATAATGATTTCTTATATTTACACGAAGACTATACATTAAATGAAACTAATTTTCACTTATTCTATCGCGTTTAAATTAACTTTTTAATTCCCGACTTTTCGGGTGCTTTACAGCACCCATGGTCAAGAGGGGGGACTGAGGTGTTTGACGTCCCGATGTCATAGTTAGCGCGGCTACCTTCAGTTTTTGAAGTCTGCAGTTTGTGAACATGTTCAAGATCGTCCCCGCCATTACATTAGATTTGATAGACCACAAATCGTCGCAAAAGAACACAGATTCCTTTTTTTTATAGGAGAGGGGGCAAACGAGCATGCGGCTCACCTAATGGTAAGTGACTACCGCCGCCCATAAACAACTGCAACACCAGGGGAACCAGGGGACTTCTAAATCGCACAGTGGTGAACCACCAATCATCCAAATGGTGTGGATGGTATCGGGAGTTCTGCCGCAATGTGCGTTCGTGAAATTTGGCGGCTGGAATTAATCCGTACAATTCCTCAGAGCACTCCCCGTGATAAATGCGAAAGAAAATGCAAAGGGATACAACATCTCTTCGCAGCGCTAATGAATCGAGCCGATCGGAAAGGGCTCGGTCGTCGACGATTCAAGCCGCTCTCCGCTGGATGCGGTCAAGTGGAAGGAGCTGGCACTGGGAGCCCCATCCCAGAGATGGGAACAGTATTCCATGTGCGGCCGAACCTGCGCCTTGTAAAGTTACAGGCGTTGTACCGGCATGAACTACTGTCCCGCTCTGCTGAGCACGCCAAGCTTTTTAGAGGCCAATTTGGCCTTCTCAAGTGACCACAAAACTGCACGTCACTCGATATATCGCCGCCGAGGATTCCGATACTGGCTGAGGCAACAAGGGGAGTGCCTTGAAACTGAGGACGACAAAGGGGTTCTTTTTAGCAGTAAACGCGCAAACTTGTGTCTTCTGAGGATTAAACTAGACTAGCTTTAATCACCCCCAATCCAAGACTTTGTTTAGCAATGACTCGACTTCAGACACTAGTTTGTTCCGGTACTCGGCGACACTTTCTCGAGAAATATTGGCACGGCCAGTGTATAGCGCATCACCAGTGCTGTCATCCGCATAGCAATGAATGTTACCGGTTTGCAACATATCATTGATATGCAGAAGAAACAGCGTTGGTGATAGCACGTAGCCTTGTGGAACACCAGCGTGAATAGGCTTGAAGTCGGAGCATGCATCGTCTACAACGACCTTGATGCTCCGATCTGCAAGAAAGCTGGTGATCAAATTGCACAATTTCTCGGGAAGCCCATAGGAAGGGAGCTTCGAAAGAAGCGCTTTGTGCCAAACCAGATCAAAGGCCTTCGCAATGTCCAAAATAACGGCCAATGCCTCCCTCTTGGACTCTACTGCCTCCGCCCATCTATGAATCAGGTAGACAAGAAGATCACCAGCTGATCAACCTCGACGAAAACCGTATCGGCGGTCACTAATCAGCTAGTGACCCTCAAGGTACCGCATAAGCTGGCAGTTTAAAATGGATTCTATTATTTTGGAGAATGAGGAGGTGATGGCGATAGGCCTGTAGTTGGACGGGTCTGAGCGGTCGCCTTTTTTAGGGATCGGGTGGACAAAAGCTGTCTCCCATGATTTCAGGACTACGGCTAGGGAGTGGGAGTACCGGAAAAGATGCATTAGAACCGGTACCAACTCCGGAGCACACGTCCTCAGCACAATTGGGGCGATTCCGTCAGGCCCACTCGACTTGTGGATGTCCAGGGAGTGGAGTGCTTTGTGAACCGAGCGCTGTGAGAACCGCACATCCGGCATGGAGCACTCACACCTCGCGATGGTCGGCGGTGTGTTCTCCCCGTCATCAAGAGTCGAGTTGGACGAAAAAAGGGAGCCTAAAAGGTCGGCTTTCTCTTTTGCGGCGTGGGCCAGTGAGTCGTCCTCCTTGTGCAGAGATGGTAGTGATGGCTTACAGAAATTCCCTTGGACAGCCTTGGCGAGAGACCAGAATGCACGGGTTCCCGAAGGAAGGCGAACTAGTTTCTCGCCAGTTCTAGTTCTGCCTATGTGCTCTGACTTACTTGGCAAGAACTCTTTTGAAGGAACTGGAGGTGAAGTTATACTTGTTTTTAAGCATGCTGGTGTTTACATCCCAAGCCGCCGAAGACTCAGCCCACGCCTGATAACACTCCTGCTTACTGCGTAATGCAGTCTTACAGGAGCGATCAAACCAAGGCTGAGATCTGACTCCGATGGGTACCACTGATGATGGAATAAATAGTTCCATTCCCTGTAGCACCACATCAGTGGCAGTGTCATCAACAGCGCTGGGATCATCCGGCGAGAAGCAAACCCGCCCCCATAGGTAAGATGCAAAGAAAGGCCGCATTCCGTCCCAATCCGCCGAGCTGTAATGCCAAACACGGCGGCAGCCTGCAGAACGCAACCGCGAGGCGAGCGTGAGTGGCACCACACTCCGGATCAGACAATGGTCCGAAGAGCCTTCTGCTAACCTCTCCTCCGTCCGGATGAGAAATCAGCAGAAGGTCCAACAGGGAAGGTGTATGATCCTCCACATGTGGAATCCGCGTAGGCGAAGTAACCAGTTGTGTCAGACCATATGCCGAGGCAAAGTCATACACAGATCTCCCCGCATGATCGGTTAAACGTGAACCGAGCCATTCGGCGTGGTGGGCGTTAAAATCGCCAAGGATCACGATCTTTGCGGATGGGACCTGTTGTTTCCTACCAAGGATTCCTACCAAGGATGATTCGCGAGGCTATTGTAATTAAAAAAACATACTAATTTTAATAGAGAAGGTTTATGGGTGCTGCCATCTGCTTGGGATCCTATAATTAATAAAATTAAATCCAAACCCTAGTATACCACTGCAAGACTTAGAGATACTGTTAGCTCATTCTGCGTAGAGCGGACCAAAAATTAATATTCGAAACTGAAGGTAGCCGGGCTAACTATGACATCGGGACGTCAAACACCTCAGTCTACCCCGTAACCATGGGTGCTGTAAAGCACCCGAAACGTCGGTAGTTAAAAAGTTAAATTAAACGCGATAGAATCCGTAAAAATTAGTTTCATTTATACCTTAAAATTAAAAAAAGGTAGCAGCGCTCTTGGTTCCTCGAATGTTAACAGACATTCAAAAGAAGGCAAGAGTTGACATTTCAAAGTTAATTTAGCAATAATCGAAGAAGATCCAGATTCTTTTTGTGCACGTTTCGTAACCGTAGATGAAACGTGGGTACACCATTTTGATCTGGAGTGGAAAAACCAAAACAAGGATTGGAAAAGACCGTATTTCCCACCAGCCAAGAGATTCAAGGTATCTGCGTCCACTGGAAAAATAACGGCATCTGTCTTCTGGGATGCGGAAGGTATAATAATGATCGACTATTTAATAGGAGAGACAATAATCGGAGATTATTGTGCACCACTAATCAAAAAACTACGCGAAGAACTTAAGAATAAATGTCGAGCTAAATTGCGTGCTGGAGTGCTTTTTCATCATGATAACGCCTCTGCCCATCGATTTGGTGTTGCAGGTGCTGCCATCCGAACTGCTGGGTTTCAGTTAGTGCAGCACTCACTATATTCTCCGGACCTAACTCCGAGTGATTTTCACCTTTTTACTCACCCGTCAAAGCACTTGCGTGGTATAAAATTCGTCGGGGACGATGATATGATGTGTGCAGTAGAGGCCTTTTTCGAGTCCCAGGATCAAACCTTTTTTTTCCAAGGCAATTATCCAATTTGCAAAACTCTATTCAAGGTGTATTAGCTTAAAAGGCAATTACGTTGAAAAATAAATACTATTATCCCAGAGTTTCATTCCGTCTCCAAAAACTTATTGATGAACTAGTATATGATATATATATATATAACTCTGCAGCGCAGACAAACACTAATATGGGATGAAGTGATAAAGGTGATGATAATTAAACCTCAGTCAAAGTCACGAGGCCTCTATTGTTAATTTCCCAATACATAGTAGATGTGCTTACTTACAAATTAAAAACAAAGACAATAGTTCTCACTAGACTTAACGTACGAACTTTAGCAGCTCACTATACTAACAGACCAAGGACTTAGTAGAAAGTTTAGCGGATATCCTATAAGCGAGCAATTATTGTTTATGTATGTAACTTGTTACCTATTTCTATCGCCAAATAGCATTGCTTGCTCTGCTGTTTTACGGTCTCAAGGGTATAGGGAGCCTGTATAATAATAGGCTGTAAGGTATCCCATCTAAGACTTCAGAGATGACAAAGCATCTGTAGACTTCTTTGATTAAAGTTGCTTGCAAGTGTCACTCAATCAGGTGGACTGTTTTGTAATTGGTTTCTCAGAAACGGCTCTAAAGATTTGTTGTTTTTTTTTAGTTAAATAATGTTTTACTTTACAAGTTATTCAGGCGGGTTGGCAACTACAGTATTTTGATTACTGCTGCCCATCTCCTGTTTCGGCTTCCATCTGTCGCCCCATTACACGGCAACCAACCCGATAACAGTGGAAGAGCCACGCAGCAGCTTTCGCTGTCGTACGGATGGGCCGGCTGCAGCGCCCCTGGTGTTGCAGTTGTTAATAGGCGGTGGTAGACACTTACCGTCAGGTGAGCCGCACGCTCGTTTGCCCCCTCTCTTATTAAAAAAATATGTACATCTATATGTGTGTATGTATGTATACATCACCCCTTTAGGTACCGCGCTCGCTAAAACAAAAAATGGCCCTATGTACCGGGGGCTCTTGACATAATCACGGCGCACTTGAGTCAACCTTTTTTTTGTCACTCTTGTTTGTTTACGTTTAAGAAGTTAGTCAAGATTACGGGAACGTAAAATGATTTTTAAAAACTATTTAAAATCTATTTATTTCTTAATTACAATTAAAATTATAACTACTTAATTAATACGTCTTGACAGAAGTCGATGTCAGAACGAAGTGGCTGCTCCCATGAGCTCTGCCTGATATCTCATGCAACCAAAAGCGCTGACTCTACAGTTACTGGATACTGTCTAATGCTTATGCAGCCTCTCTAAATCCGAACCGTAACAACCCTATGGTCTTGTGGTTGCATAACTCCTCCTCTCCAAGAGCGGAATTATCGGCTGCAGTGTTTTCAGCTGTTGTCCGATGATTCCGCCATCTATTAACTAAATTACTTTTACATTTTCTTAAAACACTAAGGAAAATAACAATAGGTAAAATGACATACAGTAATAAAGTAGCTAAGCTAACACCTCTGACCCTTATCACACTATTATCACTTTGATCACTATATTCACTGCCACTGAATTTAAGATTTTGGTTCAACACGTATGCTAGATGTTTCAGGTCGTCTAAGGCTAAGCCTTCAGGTTAACTGCTCCAGTATCCGTCAGGTTCAGGTGATCCAGTCTTGGTAAGTTTAATACTGGGGTCACTCTATAGCCCAGTTCCTTAGCAAAGTATAGGCGGTGCAACAATTTATAATTATCTATGAAGGTCTCACAATCCTCACTAATTTTTATGATGTATGTGCCCAAAAGTGATTCTTTAGTTATGTCATCCTGGCATTTATTTGTTAATATTATTCTATGGTTGGCGTATATAATCCAATTTACAGGGCCGATAGACTGGATTTTGACATCCTCAAGATCAACGAGCCGAGGTTCGCATAGTGTGAGATTGTTTTGGAATTTCATCAGTTGTTCAGCACATGTTTCTAGGATAGGATACCATGTTGGAGCTCATACACAGAAATTCATCCGCCGCTATCTCGGTGCACGGCCGGGAGACCGGTAAGTATTGTGAACCTTTCACCAAAATGTAAGGATACTTGGGAATTATTACAGACGTTCTGTTTCTAAGTGCATCGAATACAGGTAATGGGTATAATTTGTAATAATTGTAATTAAAACTATCAGTAAGTGGAACTTCCATCAAGTACGTAATCTGGTTTGCTTTCATGTAGCTTTTATAACAATAGTTCTTTCAATTTTCACTAAATTCTCTACATTTACAGGGTACACTAGGTTATCGACTTTGGCAATATCATTAAGTATCACTAACAGTTCAGATGAATTAATAATTGATTGGTGTAATACTGAAACTTTACTGAAAGCTAAAGCAGTTTCTATTTCACTAAGTTTAAGGTAAATACTACGAAAGTTACTAATAAACATATTATACATGCCTAAAATATACGTGTTATAAATTGAATTATTTTCTTTGGTAGCAATGTATTTTACTATTCGTTCAATTCTTTTAAGCGTTCATCTAATATTAGTTCATTTTCATGTAAAGTTTCTGTACTATTTGCCAAGCTATTCAGCATTTTAGAAACAACGGTGATTTTACTATCAATACTTAATTGGTTGTTCTTTAACTTAGATATAACGGAATCGTATCTAAGAGCATCTTCGTGATCTAAATTGCCGGTGATTGCTTTAATGGCTGATCCTAGGGGGTCTATGAGACCTCTTTTAAATCTATTGGATGGTACAAGTTGCTTAAATTTTTCAATAGTTAAATCGCAAGAATAGTCAGCTTGGTCTTCATGGCTTGGAATTCATAAGCATATGGTTTATTAATATCAACTAATCTACTAAAATCTTTAAACTTAATAATATTTAAATCTAAATTTTCCTTAATTCCTAATAAGTTCACTTCTTTAACTATAAGCCACCTGCTTGTTTGCCTAAAACTTGGCCTTCTTTACAGGAGCAGGCCGGGTTGCTGTCAATTTTTGAAGTTGAAGACTGCGGGTCCAAAGTATGTGAGCCATAGTCAGGATGACCACGCACCACCTGTGGAGGTCGTTTGAAATTTTAATAGGGACCTTTGTATCGTTCACCTATTTTAACAGGAACGATATTACGTTCTTCAGGACCTTGAATAACAGCTTTCCTGTACCTAGGTTTGTCCTTACTTTTCCTAATATTGATGTCCTTTACGTACGCTATTTGCCCTTTGTTGAGTACTACCTTTGTTTCTCCTCCTTTCCGTTCCCTAGCCTTTTCCTTTTGTTCAATCATTCGATCGGAAATGTACTTATATAAATATTTAGTGCGTTTTGGTGGTCTTTTAACAGCTGTTGGGTATAGGCCTATCGAAATCGTTATCAAAACCTTTCCAGAATCAGTGTGCCCAAAGCAGACTTCAAACGGAGTTAAACCAGTAGTTGAATGTATTGTGTGGTTATAAGCCATTATAGCGTAAGTCATAATAGAAGCTGCATCTGTAAATTTCTGCTCATACTTAGCAATACGATATATTTCAATTATTGTCGAATGAAAACGTTCTATAATACCTGTGGAATTATGATTATTGGGTGTTGTGATGTGAAGGTCTATTTTATACATATTTGTAAGTTCTCGCATTAGCTCATTGTTAAACTCTTTTCCAGGATCGCAAGTTATCTTTTTAGGTACGCCATAGAATGAAAAGTACTTTATAAGGGCTCGAACTACCTCAGGTGTGGATCTATTTGAGATTTCAAATGCTTGACCTAATTTACTAAAAGCATCGATTAAGGTAAGAAAATATTTGTTTTCTATAGAAAAAAAGATCTATGAAAACTTCCTGAAAAGGAGAATGCTGGGTCTGTGTTAGTTGCAAAACCGGTTTAATTGGTTTTCTGTCATATTTTGAAATTTTGCAGGTATGGCAATTATTAATTACAGCCGAAACCGTTTCCTGCATATTATCCCAAAAGTAGTTCCTACGTATGCTTACCATGGTTTCCTTTATACCACGGTGACATGTTTTACCCTCGTGATGTTTTAGAATTATTTCCCTCTGTTCGGCCTCGTCTTCTACATATACGACACGCTCCACTCGAGAAGAATTCTACAGTGCCCTTTTAAATAGTTCTATGATAATTTTGGAAAATTGTTTTCTATGATTCGTCCTCAAAGTAAATGAAATATTTAATCTTTGGTTTTACATACTCTTTTAAAATTGTTTAATTAAGTTTTCGTTATTTATAGGTAAGAAAACTTCTAAAATTTTGTGCTTTTATTTGAAATATCTTTGACCTGCATTTCATTCCTAAACCAAGTGAATATAAGTATTTGATTGGGTTTAGTATCTACAGCTTCCTCAATATAGGTATACCTGTTGATTCTAATTCTAAAGCTGAGTGTACTGTTTCTGTGCTAATAGATGGTACGGATAAGTTTGTTCGGTTAAATCTATTGGATCAGATGCTGAAAGAGTAGCTGATAGGTCAGACACGGTTATTGTATCGGAGTTCTCATTTGGTTTGTTAAGTTTTGCTATGCGGTAAATTTCGTCGGTCAAGCTGTTCACATAGTTTTAAGGTTTTTGTCTGTATCGGATACGTTCACTTGCATCGAATCATTGTCATCGTCGGAATCTAATGCGTTTAGTTTGATACGAGATAGGGCGTCAGCGTTAGTGTTCTGCTTTCCATTTTGTAGATTACCTCAAAATCAAATTCTTGTAAACGTAGTCGCCATCTTGTTAATTTACTATTTGGTTCTTTGAGTGCATAGAGCCAGGCAAGGGTCGGTGATCAGTATATACGTAAAATTTTGTCCGTACAGATAAGGTCGGAAATATTTAACTGCCCATATAATGGCTAGGAGTTCACGTTCGATTGTGCTATACTTTGTTTCAGTGTCACTTAGTGTGCGACTGGCATATGCGACTGGTTTTTCAGAACCAGTGCCTTTGTGACAACACGGCGTTTAATGCGACAGATGACGCATCTGTTGTTAGTATGTAGGGTTTAGATGGGTCTGGGTATTGTAAAGAGTGCATTAATAAGTAATTCTTTGCATTTCTCAAATGCTTCTATATATGATTTGTCGATAACAATTTTATTTCTTTTCTTCAAGCAGGAAGTTAGTTGAGTTATTTTCGCGAAATCCCTAATGAAACGACGGTAATAACCTATGAGTCCTAAGAAACTTTTATTTCAGTGGTAGTTTTCGGAAGTGTAATTAATTATTGCTTTTACTTTGTCGTCGTTCGGTTTAAGTCCATTTTGGTAATACTGTGACCTAGGTAGAGGACTTCTTTCCGCAAAACTCAGATTTATCAAGTTGCACCTTGAGGTTAGTCTGTCGTAGTCTGTCAAAAATCATGCGTAACTTTTCAATATGTTCTTGGAGACTTTGAGATGCCACAATTATGTCATCTAAGTAGACTAAACAGTGGATCCCTTGCAGGCTCTTAGAATGTTGTCCATTGCGCGTTGGAAGGTTGCCGGCGCTGTCTTTAAGCCGAACGGCATCCTTAAGAACTCGTAATGGCCAAACTCGGTACTAAACGCAGTTTTTTGTCGGTCACTTTCGTTGACTTCAATTTGATGATAACCGCTTGCAAGATCTAAGGTCGAGAAGTATGTACATTTGCCTAATTTATCAAATATGTCGTTTATATTTGGTAGAGGATATTTGTCTCCTATAGTCACTTCGTTAAGTCGCCTATAGTCGATCACCATACGAAATTTACGTTCCCCAGACGCGTCGACCTTTTTTGGTACTAAATGAACTGGGCACTCCAAGGAGAAAGATTCTTGAATGACATTGTCTTCCAAGAGTTTCTCTACTTGCCTCTTTATTTCCTGAGCTTGAGCAGGTGGTTGTCTGTACGCTTTAGTATAAATTGGGTCTTCATTAACGGTACGGATAAAATGTTTCACTTGATTGGTGAACGTCAAGGGCAATTTGTCACAGTAAAGATGTCTTTGTATTCCGTACAGAGCGCAAAAATAGCTTTACGCTCTTCCTCATTCATGTGTTCTAGTCTTAATTTACCTAAATTTTGTAATAGGAGTTGGTCAATGTCGGTATCAGTTTTATCTACAAGGGAATTAACTAGGTTTTCTCCGTCATTAAAAGTCTCAGTTTGGAAAGGTCGTCACGGTCAGGGTCATTTCTGTTCGAGAGTATTTTGGATAACTGTGGAAGCATATCCGTTATTGCACGTCACAATAGCACTTGGCATTCTAACCCCTTCACAAAACTGCTTATAATTTAATATGGCTTCGCCTGAATGTACATCGGTTGGTAGTTTAACACGTAATTCCGATCTAGGAGGTAAAATAAAAATGTGATTTTCAAAATTATGTATAATAGGGATACTTGTAAATTTTGTCGAAAGTATATGACGCTTTAAATCGATGACAGCCTCTAATTGTTTTAATAAGTCATTACCTATGAGGCCATCATAACGCGAATCTACATTATATATATAGAACTTATGATATTCGGGGCTTTTAAATGTGGGTGGTAACGGAATAACTATGACCTGATTATGGCTACTTGTAGCATGTGTACTAATGACCTCGAAGGGTTCATTAAAAATGTCGTTTTTAAAATATTGGTATGCTTTTGTGGGCTTATAAATGAACGTGTGCTACCGGTGTCCAGCATAAATTTGGAATCTAACTGGGGATATATATATAAGGTAATTTTAAATTAGAGTCACAATTTAGTTCTATGGTTTCAGGGTTTGGCTGAGGCGTTTATGCGAAAATTTTCAATATTTTCTGTCGTCTTAATGTCATTTGTGTCTGCCGCGTTGGTCTCCGTTTCCGCGGTTACAGTTTCTTCAGATTGATATTCGGGGTAATAGTAAGAAGCGTCATTAGGATATTGATCGAAATAATCTGGGTTTTCGTAGTAATACATGTCGTCGCTATAGTCATTCTCATTTAATTCTAATTCGTTTAACCTAAAACCTTGTTGCGGTCGTGCTACAGGTGCTGTGCGCATCGACACATCTGTATTAATTCGCGGTTGGTTATGCTGAGGACATTATTATTATTGTTGTATCGCTGTTGCATACCGAACTGTTGAGGACGCATCGAAGGTAAGGGCTGAAGGCCTACAGGTTT
The DNA here is from genome assembly GCA_029286625.1 of Parnassius orleans. Taxonomy (NCBI): domain Eukaryota; kingdom Metazoa; phylum Arthropoda; class Insecta; order Lepidoptera; family Papilionidae; genus Parnassius; species Parnassius orleans. The sequence goes on along the minus strand of JAGSMP010000477.1, from coordinate 168,334 downwards.
ATAGCCAAATTGAGGTGGACGATATCCGAATTTCATTTGGTTATTATTAGGTTGTGGTGGTCGATAATATTTCCGAAATTGTTAAATTGTCGCTGCTGACCTTGGGTGGAAGCGGCATCTGCACCTGCTTATTCGGTGGGATGCCAAAATTATATCTAGGTGGTTGGTTCATTGGCATAGGCTTAAAACTAGAAAATGTTGAGGTTGAGTATTATTATTACCGAATTTAAATGATGGGGATGCGTTATGCGATTGTGAATGAGATGCGAGATTAGATCCAGACATTTTGTTTCTCATTTGGTACTGACTATGAAGTTAACTTCTTCTAATACAGTGGAGAGCGCATCCTCTAATGAATTTGGGGCCTTTAGACGCACTACTCGAACTAAATGTTCCGGTAAATTGTACAGGAAAACGTTTAATGATGTATTTTCATAAATGGCCTTTTACTACAGCGCATATTTGAGTCAGACAACTGATTAACTTTGCCTATTAAAATTGATCTCAAAGATTGAATTCGACAGCAAAAATCTAAATAACTTTCCGGGTTTAATTCTTAAAGTCTCAAGTTCGATATTTAAACACCTCACTACGCGAGTCTCCAAAATGCTGAATTAATAATTGCTTAAACTCATCCCACGTTTCGATATCATCGCGCTCCCGACTAATGCAGCTGCATTGCCGATAAGGCGGCTTGTTATTGTATTCATCACGTACAAATTCTGTTCCGTCGTGCCAGTAAATTTAGCTATAACATATTCACATTCTTAAAAATAGATTTAAATGACGTTTATCTCCATCAAACGTAGGGATGATTTTAATTTTCACGGGAATAAGTCTGATATTCTCCATAATTATGTATTAATTTACACACACAAACAATAAAAATAAAATGAAATGTAAAAGAAACCTAAATATCACACGAAATTATTAAGAAATAAAATGTATATGCTTAATAAAACTATTTCTTTGTAAAACTATAATTTGTTTATAATTTGCAAATTATAAAAATAGGTAAAACTCAAATTGTTTATTACATACAATTATTTATTTAATTTTTAAACTATTTAACCAGAATACGTTAAAATGAGAGAAGTTCGATCTCAAGATAACAGAACGTCGAGGTAGTGGAAAGGATGGTGAAAAGTTCTACTCACCAGCCGCCAGCTGCTCATGGTTCAGGATCAGCTCCGCTTCCTTGACAAATTTCTTTGGTTCGAGGATCGTCTCGGTTTTTCTTCGCGCCGCGGACCTCCGATTACGACAGAGTTTTATATCGAATTCGCGAAGGACGCAACGCTACCGAAGTGTGACGATCCTACCGGCTGCGCCAGTCAAGATTACGGGAACGTAAAATGATTTTTTAAAAACTATTTAAAATCTATTTATTTCTTAATTACAATTAAAATTATAACTACTTAATTAATACGTCTTGACAGAAGTCGATGTCAGAACGAAGTGGCCGCTCCCATGAGCTCTGCCTGATATCTCATGCAACCAAAAGCGCTGACTCTACAGTTACTGGATACTGTCTAATGCTTATGCAGCCCTCTCTAAATCCGAACCGTAACAACCCTATGGTCTTGTGGTTGCATAACTAGTTTGAGTTACAGTTCTTGAAAGCCGATAAGGTTATAGATGAATAGAAACAATAACAATATTTTGATGTTTATTTAGTTTTGTATAGCTCTTTGTTTCTAAGGGACCATGAAAAAGTGTATTTACTGCCAATAAATTTGGTTTTATGAATGAAAAAGTGTATGTTTTTATTTTATTTTTATATCCTCATAATCTATATAACATGCTCTTCCTAAAATGAACCGAAATTATGCATGTAATCATTATAATAATTCTACATTTTCACTCGCAAACATTTGCTAAAAATTCAACCATAAACAGTCTAGTCCCCCTTTTTTTAACCTCATTTTCAAATTTTTTTTTGGAAAAATATTATAGCGTCTTCCTTAATTTTCATCCTATAGATATAAAATTTAGAAATAATATTTTTTATGAATATACATACATGCAATAAACTATCTATAAATAAGCTAAATATCTCAGAAGGTAGATCTTATTTGAAATCTTGACCGTTATAAATTGTTCGCGTAGAGGTGTTTTGTTTTTCCTTTTGTATCAATTGAAACACAAAAATTTACTGTTGTTGTAAGTTAAATCATTCAAAAACATTATCTAGTAAAGATCATTAACATTTCTTACCAGTTTTTGTGAGAAAATCCAACAAAAATCACAAACACAAAAATAAAACAATTACGCAACTAATAGCACCAACTACCCGAAAGTGACTGTCTATTATTTTTTAATTTGTCTATGTAACTGAGTGAGTATAATACTTGGGAATACTCTTTAGTTCGTTCAGAATCGAATGAAATTGTATTTAATTGAAAATATACTGTATTTTTATATTATAAGACGAAAGTAGCAGCACGTAATGTGGACATGAATTCATGTCCGCGGTACTGAAGGGGTGAAATGTTACACCACTGCAAGCACTTTCGATGTTTGAGGGTCTCTGTAAACAATGCTAGGGATTGACTAAATTTTTTGAGTGTCGATATTTTTTTCATATATTAAAATGGATTACAAATAGCAAAGATCCATAGATATATACCATTTTTTTAATATTTAACAGTGGTGATACTTAGAAATGAATGGTACTTATTATATAAAATCAAGGTATCTACTAAAAGTCGGAATACTTAATTAATTGAGGTTATAGCGTAGGTACACTTATGAAATAATTAAGTTAGATTGATATTAATATAGAAATAACATTAGTAAATAGAGTGGTATATTATACCTATTTTTTCTTTATGATATTTTCATAATCGTCAACTGTGTAATACCCTTATTTTTTACACTATGTTTGAAAATGTAAATTTATACTGGTACCAAACAAGTATCTGTAGCAGTACCTTGCAATTTATATTGTCAGCAACTCTACGGAACGAGTTTATTTACCAGTAAAATGAAAAAAATTATTTAAAAACCTGCCTTTTTTTAAACTTTTTGTATCGCATTTTTTGCGAAATAATTTAAATGAATATCAGTGTACTCCTCCAAAACGCATTTAATCAACTGGACTATCCATACTAATATTATAAAAATGCAAAAGTGTATTTGTTTGTTTGTTTGTCCTTCTTTCACGTCGCAACAGAGCGTCGGCATGGCATGATTTTTTGTATGGGGATAGTTCGGTGGCTGTAGAGTGATATAGGCTACTTTTTTCCGCGGAAAAACATCTCATTCCGTTGAAAATCGAATATGTTGCACAAGTTTGTCCTTCTTTCACGTCGCAACAGAGCGTCGACATGGCATGATTATTTGTATGGGGATAGTTCGGTGGCTGTAGAGTGACATAGGCTACTTTTTTCATTGGAAAAACATATCTAATATGTTGCAAAATTAAATTCAGCTAGGTGGCGCCACCGTGATTCTACAAGACGGACGACGGTACGATGGACGAACACAGAAGGTCAGAATATCTGGATTATTATGTCTTTTACCAAAATTAAGATAAAAAATGTATGGATCTGTATTTTTCCACGCAGGACCGGGAAGAGAGCGATAAAAACATAAAATTCACCAGCTGATTTTCTTCAAACGTTTTGGTGCATCGTAATTCATTGAATAGGCGATAACCTCGCAGACGATATTAAGTAATCCGTTGATGCTCTGCCTACCCCGCAAGGGTTACAGGCGTGATTATAAGTTTGGATCAGAAATACTATCACCACCTGTCACGCTTTCACCCTTAACTATTACTTAACAATGCTAGAAACAGTTCTTAGTAAGCCTTATTAATAAGCCTTAGTAATATTTATTGAACGGAAATGAATACAGTTCTTATATGTGGTTATGAATGAATCGGTATTACAATAAGAAAAATTGTGCAAAATTATAAGAAAAATATTTTTTGAGAGTTCTTATTAACTAACGTATACATAGTTTAAATTGATTCCGCTAGATGTCGTTGCTAGGTTTTTAAAACGCGGTAACGAAATGTTTCCTGACATGTACTTAACTCCCGCCGTTGAGCCGCGCGTCAACTTATAGTGCATACGGTACCTATACGCTTAAATTGTTTCTATTTCGTAGCTTATTCGACTACCTGCTTTCGATTTCGATTGTTTGTTATTTGCTTTGTGATTTGGTTAAGGTTGAATGGATTTATATTGGCTTTCATTTTCGGATTTGTGTATTTTCTTGGATCGGTTTTGTTGATTTGATTGGTATTCCTTTATACATATTGTTACGAGCTTGGGGTTCGAGACAATTAAAAACTGCCGAGTGAATTACCAAAATTGACACTTTAATTACACAACACTAATTACAACTTTAAACCACACTAATAAAACACAATTGTACTACAGATCGCTTTAGTTCGCAATTGTATCGCTTCGAAGTCTTCGCTTGTATCGCCAATTCAATACTGACTCGGTCGTGGTCTATACCGGCCTTATATAGCGCCTCAGATACTTTCCAGAACCTTCTACTGTAGAAACATCTAGAATGTTCAAGTACATATCGTACTCGAACATATCGGTCCCGAAGTTTCTAGAAGGATCTTGACTCTCCTAGTTCTGCTACTCGATACTAGAGGGCGCTAGTAGTAACTAGTGTTGTCATGTGCAAGACATTAATAATGGCGTGCAACACTGCCCCCTCCTAAGACATGCTCGTCCCGAGCATTATTGGCCCCATAATAACGCGCCAATCGATCCACATGGACGATCTTAGGAGTACCTCTTGCACCTTTCTGTATCCGGTAGGTTACGTCATTGATCCTTGTCACAATCCGGTACGGTCCGTCCCATTTAGCTTGAAGCTTAGGAGATTTCCCTTTGCTGCGAACTGGATTGTGTAACCACACTAGTGAACCTTCGTCAAACCCTTTGTTGTTCATTTTACGACACCAGTCCTCGACATCGTCACGACAGTGGACCCAGTAAAACCGTTCTCGGATCTTCAGTAGAGTTCGTTTGACTCCCAGGTGGCCTTCTGAACAACCATTATGGTACAGCTGTAGAACATCCGGTACTTTAGCTTTAGGGACAACCATTTGCAAATGACAACCGTCTCTGACCATTTTCCCATTTACGGCACAGGACTCCATCCTGAATCAGCAAGCTGTCCCATTGGGCCCATAGCTTTTGTGGTCGAACTCATCGCTGAGACGTCACTCCACTTGGGCTTAGGAGCACTGACCTTCATCCATTCCAGAATCGGCTTGATGTCCGGATCTTCCTGCTGTGCATGTTGTAGGCTGTCCTTCCACTCATTGCTGAGCTGGTCTGTCCTGAGCATCCTCACAGACACCACTTCCTCACCCTCTTGCCTAGTACAATGCTTGCAATCTTCAGGACAAGGTCTTCTTGACAATGCATCTGCGTTACCATGAGTTTTCCCGCTGTGCTGGGCGGTGCTAATAGCCGCACTGCCCCCTCGAGATAGTTCACCTTCCCTTTCCTTTCGCTTAGGGCAGCTGGATCGAAGATGGCCCCTTTCCCCACAGCCGTAGCACCTAGGGCTGTATCCTTTATTGCGGTCGCGAACTGCAGCTGCTGCAACCTCTCTGACGCGATGGGATCGATGATCCTGCCGTACGGCTTCCACCTCCAGTGCATGGGCTAACGCGTCCTTAAGCGTCTCGTGGTGCCCGAGCCTCACAGCAGCTCTGACTTCAAGGTCGCTGATGCCGTCGATGAATGTCTGCACCAGGTTCCGTACAATGAGCGCAGGTACAGACTGGTATGCTTTTCGAACCAGCTTTTCCACCTCAAGGGCCCACTGCTGCAGGTTTTCGTTGCTGCGTTGCACGCGATCTTTGAGCTGCGCACGAAAGACGTGTTCGAGGTGAGCGTCGCCATATCTCGCCTCCAATGCCTCAAGGAGCTGCTCGTAAGTCACTTCCTTACCGAGAGCTTCCAGAACAGTTAAGGCCTGGTCACGCAGGCCTAGGGTAAGAGCAGTCATGGCCTGACTTTTATTCCAGCCGTTCGCCTTCATGACAGCCTCGAACTGGATTTTGTAGGCCGACCAGGAAGAAGTCCCGTCGAACGGCGGCCCTTTGAATCCACGTAGCGAAGGTGTTGTAGCTACCACAGGAGCTGTAATTCCTTCCCCAAGTTTGAGGTCGTCCAGCGTTCTTCATGTCAGCCATCACGTTGTCAACCCGATTGTTCACTTGGTTGATTCGGGTTTCAGCTTCCGAGAGGCGGTTGTCATGTTGAGCAACTCTATCCTTCAACTCCCTTATCTCTTTCCCGAAGGTAGCGTGAAGGTCCTTCATGAGGAGCTTCTGCTCTTCCATACCGCGCTGCAGCTGCTCTTCCAACCAACGGGCCTGTTCCTCCTGTCAGCGGGCCTGTTCCTCCTGTCGGCGGGCCTGCTCCTGCAGCATCATCATTAGAGCACCTAAGTCAGGTGCTGCAGATGTAGAAGCTGAAGACGGGCCGGCCTCCGTAGTCGGCAGCTGGCCCTCCGACGTCTGCGACGTTGCACCACCAAATCGTCTCTGGTCCGTCTCTTGTTGGCGTTGACTTCGGGTACGGATACCCTCCGTGTCGTCTTTAGGTAAAATCGGCATGATTTGATCCCACTTCTGACACCAATTGTTACGAGCTTGGGGTTCGAGACAATTAAAAACTGCCGAGTGAATTACCAAAATTGACACTTTAATTACACAACACTAATTACAACTTTAAACCACACTAATAAAACACAATTGTACTACAGATCGCTTTAGTTCGCAATTGTATCGCTTCGAAGTATTCGCTTGTATCGCCAATTCAATACTGACTCGGTCGTGGTCTATACCGGCCTTATATAGCGCCTCAGATACTTTCCAGAACCTTCTACTGTAGAAACATCTAGAATGTTCGAGTACATATCGTACTCGAACATATCGGTCCCGAAGTTTCTAGAAGGATCTTGACTCTCCTAGTTCTGCTACTCGATACTAGAGGGCGCTAGTAGTAACTAGTGTTGTCATGTGCAAGACATTAATAGTGGCGTTCAACAATATTTAGACTCTGGCTTTGATTTTGGATTTTGTTTATTAAGAATCGTGAATTGGTTTTCGTTGTTTTAGGTTGTTTAACAATATTTCAAAGGAATATTAATAGTATAGATAGTGTATACGGTACCTATACACTTACTTTTTTGTTGGTTATATTTATATTGACTACTGCTTTCGATTTCGGTTTTCTGCGATTTGTTTTGTGATTTGGTTTAAGTTGATTCGATTTTTTGGCTATCGTTTTCGGATTCGTGTTGTGTCTTGAATTGGTTTTGTTGTTTTGATTTTAAAATATTTAAAAGGAATATTTATTCCTTTAGATATTTTGGATTTGCTTTAAAAAAATTTAAAAGGAAATTTAATTCCTTTTAGGTATTTTAACGTTTTTATAAATAGTCTAGGTTTGCGAGGCATTATGAAGTAATCTTACTTCATAATGCCTCGCAAACCTAAGTCCAGCCTTTCAATAGTATCTTCTCAAAGACAAGCGAAAAGATTAGCTCGATCCCTAGAATCTTTAGAAGATGCTGAACTGAGAAGGCAAGAACAAGCAGAGCGTCAGGCTGCTTTTAGAGCATCTGAGACACCTTCTCAACGTCAGCAAAGGCGTCTTGAACAGACAGAGCGTCAGGCTGCTTTAAGGGCTTCCGAAACACCTTCTCAAAGTCAGGAAAGGCGTCTTGTACAGGCAGAGCGTCAAGCTAATTTAAGAGCTTCTGAAACACCTTCTCAAAGTCAGCGAAGGCGTCTTGAACAGGCAGAGCGTCAAACTACTTTAAGAGCTACTGAAACACCTGCTCAAAGTCAGCAAAGGCGTCTTGAACAGGCAGAGCGTCAAGCTATTTTAAGAGCTACTGAAACACCTGATAAAAGTCAGCAAAGGCGTCTTGAACAGGCAGAGCGTCAATCTACTTTAAGAGCTACTGAAACACCTGTTGAAAGTCAGCAAAGGCTATTCGAACAAGCGGAACGTTAGGCCGCCTCAAGAGCCGCGGAAACACCTGATGAAACTCAACAAAGACTCATTGAGCAAGCGTCAATCTACTATAAGGGCATCTGAGACACCAGAACAGACACAGACACAGAGATGCAAATGCACAGCTCCAAGCTGAACGTCGACAAAATTTTCAAAGAAACAATTGGTCGGTTTTTAATGACGCAGCATTTAATTATGATCCGTTGATTGATTATAAAAATCACAGGTTAGTTGTTATCGGACTGATGGACAAGGCGTGTCGATTTTGCAGCGCTTTAAAATGGAAAGATGAGACCGCAGGCATGTGCTGTTCCAATGACAAAGTGTCTCTTCCGTTATTTGGTGATACAGAAAAACCTTTGAAAACTCTCTTTTTATATGATGCTAATGAGTCACGGCTCTTTTTAAACAGGATCCGGAAATATAACTCATGCTTTCAAATGACGTCTTTCGGAGTTGACCGGGAAATAACAATGCCGGGATTTTCGCCTACATTTACGGTGCAAGGGCAAATTTATCATAGAATAGGTTCACTTTTTCCAGCTGAAAACAAACAACATAAATTTTTACAAGTATATTTTATGGGTGACGAAGAAATTGAGGTAGACCGTCGCTGCCAATTTATCCAGGGAGTTGACAGAGACACAGTGTTCAAAATTCAAAGATTCTTGCATGAACGTAACATTTTAGTCAAAACATTTAAAACTGCTTTAGAAAACCTACCTGAAGAGGATTATGAAGTCGTCATTCACGCAAATCGGACCCCTCGAGGAGAGCATGAAAGGCGCTACAATGCACCTTTGATAAACGAAATAGCAGCCGTAATTAGTGGTGATCGATTTTCTTCACGAGACATTGTCTTGCGAGCACGTGATGATACGTTACAACGGGTAGCCGATACACACAAGTTTTATGACGCTCTGCAATACCCATTGATTTATTGCAAAGGACAAGAGGATATCATTTTCAAATTCCACTCATTAACCCGGTCACAAAGGCCTACTCGAACAAAAAGTATCATGTATGGATTTTATGCGTATCATATCATGTTGCGAGAAAATGATTTTAACCTCTTAGCCGCTGTAGACAATTATTTCATCAATTTTTGGTAGACATGTATGTGAAGGTAGAAAGTGAACGTCTCCGTTATACATCTTTAAATAAAAAAAAGCTGCGCGTTGAGAATTATATACATTTACAAAATGCAGTTTCTAGCGACGCCAATGTAACCCCAGAGATTTAGGTAAAATGGTAATTCTGCCCTCATCATTCGTTAACAGTCCCCGCTACCTACATGAGTACACAAGACGCATTCGCCTATGTACGAACTTACGGAAGACCTGATCTTTTGTTACTTTTACTTGCAATTCCATGGAAAGAAATAACCGAGGAGCTAATGCCGGGCCAAAAAGTACTGACAGACACGATTTAGTTGCTAGAGTATTTAGATTAAAAGTACAAAATTAATGTATGTAATTAACAAAGAAAATTTTCGAGAGGTGCAGTGCTTCATGTATTCAAATGAATGGCAAAAGAGGATTACCGCATGCCCACATTCTAATATGGCTTAAAGAGAAGTTGCGGCCCAGCCAAATAGACGACATAATAAGCGCCGAGATTCCGGATCCTGAGCAAGATAAAAATTGTATGATACCATCGTCCGAAATATGATTCACGGTCCATGTGGAGCACGAAATTCAATATCGCCATGTAGGAAAGAAGGAAAATGTACAAAGAAATTCCTAAACAGCTATTAAAAGAAACAGTGCACAATAACAATGGCTACCCTTTATACAGACGCAGAGCTCCGAAGATGGTGGCAGGAAAGTTACAATCAAATCTCGCTCTGGAGCGTTCGAAACCTTAGATAACAGCTGGATTGTCGTATTCGCCCATTCTATGTTAAATGTTTAATGCCCACATTAATGTAGAAGCATGTAGCTCTGTCCGCGCAATCAAGTATATCTGTAAGTACATAAATAAAGGAAGCGACCAAGCAATATTTAATCTCAGGAGTGAAGGTGAGGCAAATCCTGTTAATGAAGTACAGACCTTTCAAGCAGGGCGTTATGTCAGCAGTAAAGAGGCAGCGTGGTGTCTCCTTGGCTTCCTTTACACGAAAGGCACCCAACAGTTACTCACCTTGCTGTGCACTTAGAAAATGGAGAGCGTGTATATTTCACCGAAAGAAATTTCCAAGAAAGAATTGCATCACCGCCAAAAACTACACTAACAGCCTTCTTTCAACTTTGTCAAACCGACCCTTTGCAAAAACGTTATATTCTGAAGTCCCCGCTATTATACTTGGAACACATCTAGAAGGAGGAAACGCCGTATTCAAGGCGCGCCTGTTGCAAATTGGCCCGGTGTAAAGTCATCAGATGCCCTTGGTCGTGTGTATACCGTCCATGTAACTAATTTTGAATGTTTCTGTTTACGATTGCTGCTGCACCATGTTCGGGGTCCTACAGGATATAAAGACCTTAAAACTATCAACGGTCAGGAATGCGCAACTTATAGAGAAGCATGTGAAGCTCTGCATCTTTTTGACAACGATTATCACTGGGATGAAACCATGGAGGAAGCTGTGCAGTGCCAGTCACCAGCCAAAATTAGGGATCTTTATGCAACTCTCATATCATCTTGCGGGCTATCTAATGCACATAAATTGTGGGACAAATATAAAGAGTACATGGCGAAAGATATTTTGCGAAGGTTACAGCAGACACACGCGAACATGACATACAATGAACACATTTATAATGAAGCACTTGGAAAAATTGAAGATAAAGTAATGGCAATGGTAGGCAAAAAATTAAGCGACTTTGGAATGATAAGCCCTCAGCGAACAACCGAAAATGAACTAAGTGATGAAATTATACGTGAAACAAACTACGATATACCAGCTTTGCAGCAGCAAGTAGCGGAATTTGTACCCCGCTTGCTTCCCGAACAAAAACGAGTTTTTGAGAAAGTATTAGGACAAATTGAATCTGGAAATGGTGCACTTTTCTTTTTAGATGCCCCTGGAGGAACTGGGAAGACATTTTTGTTAAATTTATTATTAGCGCAAGTACGGAAAGATAAAAACATTGCTGTGGCCGTAGCTTCCTCCGGTATAGCCGCCACGCTGCTAAGCGGGGGCCGCACTGCACATTCTGTTTTAAAACTCCCTCTAAATCTAGCCCAGGAAGTAGTAGTGCACGAGGTATAATGCTACGACAATGCAAACTTTTATTGTGGGACGAAAGTACAATGTCGCATAAAAAAGCTGATTTGCGCAGCAATACCGATGTAATGGGAGGAATGGTGGTTTTACTGGCTGGTGACTTTCGCCAAACTTTACCTGTCATTCAAAAGGGCACACCTGCAGATGAAATTAAAGCATGCCTCAAGTCGTCTATTTTATGGAACAAGGTGACAAAATTCAGTTTAACTACGAATGCATTTGTATAATGATATCAATGCTGGAAACTATGCTGACACACTATTAAAAATTGGCGATGGGTGGTTAGAAACGGATGCTGAGGGCTGCGTTAAATTGACGAGAGCTTTTTGTAATTTAGTACAGAGTCATTCCGAATTAATTGCGAGCGTTTATTCAGATTTAACGAACAACATGCATAAAGACAAATGGTTGTGTGAAAGGGCGATTCTTGCACCAAAAAATAAGAGCGTTAACAAAATAAATTCAGATATATTAAGCGAAGTAGCAGGAGAAATAACAGAGTATTTGTCAGTAGACACAATTATGGACACAGAACAGAGCACTTCATATCCCGTAGAGTTTCTAAATTCTCTAGAGTTGTCAGGTGTGCCCTCACATAAGCTTCAATTAAAATTAGGCGTCCCAGTCATGCTAATGCGAAATTTAGATGCTCCTCGGTTATGTAACGGGACAAGGCTGCGTGTGACACATCTTGGACGGAACATAATCGGTGCTACAATATTGACAGGCGTAGGAACAGATGAAAATGTTATTATACCACGGATCCCTATAATTCCACAGATCTTCCTTTTCAATTCAAAGGTTGCAGTTCCTATTAAGCTCAGTTTTGCAATGACAATTAATAAAGCGCAAGGGTAAACGTTACAGGTAGCGGGGTCAACTTAGAAAAACCGTGCTTCTCTCATGGTCAGCTGTATGTAGCATGTTCGTGTGTCTAATGCCCAGAATCTCTACATTCTTTCCTGAATGGAAAAACATATAACATTGTGTACAGTAGCGTCTTAAAATAGTGTTCAGTTAGTTTTTCCAAAATTCCCACAATCAATTAATCAGAATTCCACAGATCTTCCCTTTCAATTCAAAATTTCCTATTTAGCTCAGTTTCTTTTCAATTCCAAATGCTGCACCTCTGACGGACCTATTAAGCTCAGTTTCCTTTCAACTCAAAAGGCTGCATCTCTGACGAATCAATTTAGCTCAGTTTCTTTTCAAAGTCTGCATCCCTGACGGATAATTATGCTCTGTTTCCTTTAATTAAAAAAATATCCCATTTCCATTTGGAATAAACAGGCTATTTTCATGCTTTCCTATATGCTGCGTTTCAAAACATTTAAATAGGCTGACGAATCAATTTTGCTCAGTTTCCTTTTAATGGCTGCATCTCTAACAAATCTATAAAACTCAGTTTTCTTTCAATTCAAAAAGCAATGGATATTTCATTTCCCAGTGACCATGCGGGCAAAGCCGGGGGTAACAGCTAGTGTTGTTATCAAGAGGAGATTGATCATACTGATGATACTGAATACCCGCAAATATATTTTTGGCAACAAAATGACTCTCATGGCTCGCACAAGAAAGTGATCCTTGAATGTTTGTATTTTTACCATCTTGCCGTTCAAAAATTGTTTTTTTTTAAAAATAGTTTCTACGTTCAAACATATGGTTTTAACATCTGCACTTGGAATTATAAGGCCACCATTGTCTTCATTAAACATTTATAGACTTTAATACGTAAACTTAAACGAATAATTACATTCTTAATGAAATTATTGTATAATGTGGCGGCGCTGTCGTCGCGCCACAAGCGAAATACATCAAAGCCTAAATCGCGCTATCAAAGTTCCGAATTAAAAACAGTATATATACAATAGCTCCGAACTACCACTCGGAGCGTTGGCCGCTCCCCGGGCAGAACACCTTGCCCGGTGGGAGATCTCCCCTTTTCCTTCCACGGCCACAATAATTATTATTAAGAATATTTTACGTTCAAAATCCTGAAATATATCCCTTTATGTTTGTAACATCGATATGACCCGTACTTTCATTTAAATGAATGATACGGTTACATCACTAACGTGCGACCGATGTCTGCAGCCGTATTATAAACATACGCAATGCACAATGATATCTAATGATTCACATTACATTGCTTGGGGAGTTTGTCAACGTCGCATGCGTCGCGTATTACAGTAGAACAAAAGCAACAATGGTAACTGTACAATACGAAAAGTTATAAATGAAAATTTACAAAGGTAAATATGTAAATATGTACGTAGGTCACTCAATACGTTTTGAGATGCTCGAAATTTAAAATTGGAACGCACCCGTGTTTTATGTTTCTAAAAAGCAAATTTATTTAAAAATAGAACTCAATAAGCCAATTGCTCAATATTGAAAAAAAAAACAAAGTTCTATTACTTTTCCTGCAACGCTTCCCGTGCTTTTCATTTAAAACGATGGATCTTAACCGTGAACATTTGCGCGCTATGATATATTATGATTTTAAATTTGGTTTAATCGAACAATTAAGTTTACAACGGTTACAATCAGCATTAGAGGACTCAGCCCCATCACGCGCAATAATTTTTAGGTGGTTTGCTGAATTCAAAAGAGGTAACATTAATCTTAAAGGTGACCAAAGAACCGGGGCCCCGCAAACAGCAGTAACGGCAGAAAATGTATGGACTACTGAAATGTTGGTGCGAGAAGACCCACGAATCACATATACGGACATCGAAAAGATTATAGGCATTAGTTCGAGGAGCATTCATACCATCGTACATCAACATCTTGGAGTGAGGAAGCTTTGTTGTTGATGGATCCCTCGTTTGCTCTCCGAAAGCAAAAACCAGACTCGAGTGTATTGGTGCCATTTGAAAATGGGGCATCTAGGTGCGTTTCAGAAATCGTTACTGGTGACGAGGCATAGATCTATCAATGTGATCTGGAACAATCATCGGTATGGGTCTACTCAGAAGGACAGTTAACGACAACACTGCAAAGACCTCGCAACGTCGGCAAAAAAATAGTGGCTAGTTTTTTTTCGCGGAGCGGAAATTTATTGACGTCAATACTGGAAAATTGTAGGTCAGTCAACTCTGAATGGTATACTACAGTTGCATTACCCAAAACTTTTCAAGCTGTGCGGGAGAGAAGACCAAAGACCGGGCTTCGGGGAATCATGCTGCATCACGATAACGTCTCTTCACATACCTCCCTTAGAGCAAAAGCATTTATTGAGGAATCTGGTGTTGAAACTCTAAGTCACCCACCATAGAGCCCTGACTTAGCTGCTTGTAATTTCTTTTTGTTCCCAAAAGTCAAAGAAAAAATAAAAGGCAAATTTTTTCAAGCGCCAAAGAAGCCGTGGCTGCTTACGAAGAAGCGATTTCCGACCTGTCAGATCAAGACTGGCAAAAGTGTTTTCAAAGTTGGCTTAGGCGAATGGAACTTTGTATAGAGCATGATGGAGAATATTTTGAAAAGATGTAAAATTAATATTAATAGTATCTAGAATACTTTTTGTATATCTTAAAACTTATTGAGTATCCTACGTAAAGTATTCATCTAGATGTAAATTAGTTAAAACAATTATAATTATTAAATAATATATAGTAAATAATGTTATGCTTTTATTAGTTAAATTAAACGTCTTTGATGAGTTTTTACAACCGATTATGCTGCAGTTCACCATTATAATAACATAAATTCACGTACGACGTTACGCGCAACTTAATCACAAAATGGTGTAATGATGTTCGTCAACACATCATAGCAACGACAAGATCACGCGTCTTTGCGACTTCTAGTGTCTTATTACGATTTCTGTGGTATATATGTATATAATTGCACCTTCCACAAAATCTCATCATTCCACGGGTTGACTGGCAAAGAATGCCACTAGGCATTAAGTCCGCCCTTTGTTGCCCTAGTTATTAGGGTGTTAACAATAAAGATTAAATAAGTAAATAAATAAAAATAACCTCAAGGAAGGGCATAAAATTTATGGGTTGGGTACACTATAAATATTACTAGGATCTAAAATTAAATTTACTATTAAGACAACGGCCATTTTACATAATATACTGGAATGATGACTCGTGTATCAGACATATATAATATTTAAAAAAAAATTAGTACATTTATTAATGGTGACAAGTGAGCTTATATTTTTTTTAGAATAAAGATAACAAACGAGCACACAGTCCACCTGATAATAAATGGATGCTGTGGGCCATAGACATCTATATCTATCGTCGATTAGGAATCAAAATACAGATTGACACCCCTGAGGACTATGACGGAATGGGGTCTCTGGTTCTCTATACTCACTATAATAAACACAGCAATATTAATCTGCTATTTTACACTTATATTCTGTGAGAGAGTGGCCCTTCCAATGTCGAACCGACTCACTCGTGCTATAAGTATAACTTAGCAGCAGCAAGGCTTTATCACCTATAAAATTATAGACCACTTAACGAAAACTTAATGCTGTCTCTCATAGACACTGAAATCAATTTCCGATTAGGAATTAATATGTAGCAGCGTTGTCACCCCTGAAGACTGATATAGAATGCCTCGATATCACAAACGTCTCCGGCTATCTACACTCACCATTCAAAACTATTTAATAAGCTGCTATTTCACGCTGGTGTTCTGTCCAAGCGTGGTCCTTTCCTAGTCGAATAACGATTTTGCAGCCATGATACAGCTGGCCTCTACAACATAGAGTCACAGGCCCTGTTAAATAATTTATGTTTATGTATTATAAATTTGTATTTATATATAAATATATATGTATGTATTTATATTGACATACATACATATATATTTTTATAGATCATGAAGCAAGTTTACACCTGCCTCAATAGCTCATTATGCTACGGGTTGGCTGGTAGAGAATGCTTAAGACAGGCTTAAGTCCGCCCATTGTTGCCTTAGTTATAAGGTGTTACAAAAATAATAATAATATAATATTAGGTCCTTACATATGAAATTAGCGTTTTGTCGAACTGGCCACTTTGATCTCAAATATCTGGGGTTTGGTTAGGAATTCCAAATTCAAATTTATTTCAAATTTAGGCTTGTGTATTTGTATTTTTAATTTAGTGATTCAGTTGTTTTCACGCTATTTGATTTTTCTTTGACATCGTTCTGTTTACAATAAGCAAAACTTAAAAAATATTCTTTGGAAAATCCAAAAGTGCGCACCTCCAACGTTCATGTAATGTTTTGAACTTTTATTAGTTAACGAAACACGTATTTCATGCACTACGATCTGCTTCGCGTTCGATGTATGCAAACAAATAGTAGTACATTTGTTACTACGTCATTGATATAATAGAAGCACTAGAAGCCTTTCTGCAGTAATAAATAATACTGCCTCGTTGGTCTAGTGGTAGTAAGCGAAACTGCTCATCCAGTGGTCCCGGTTTCAAATCCTAAGTCTGTACAAAATCTGTAATTGGATTTTTCTGTCAAGAATTTCTTAGGAGCAGCCCAGAGTCAGGAAGTTGTCGGTATATTACCCCGTGCATCAGAAAGCACGTAAAGCCGTTGATTTTGCGTCTGATCTCTCTCAAGTGGTTTTGGATTGCACATCCTTCGGAGTGAAGGAATACAGCTTACGCACACACTCATGCAATATAATCCTGTCCTGCGCAGATGGCGAATCTCCATTAAGACTGGCCGCGAAATTCGGTCTGGAGGACATTAATTTAAGATTTGTTCTTATTTTATTCAATTAAATGTTCGTAGTTCGACTGAAATTGAAATTTTTTAAAGAAGGTAATGAACACTTTTTATTTTATACTATTTTTATTTTTCAAAACCAAACAAAAAGACAATATATATTACTTCTTTGATGATGTTTTAAAATGAAAAAGTAACGAAAAGATGTTTTAATAGACATGAAGGAAAATATAATAATTAGTAACTGTTTTAACTTGCAATTATCTTGATTATATCGATTAACATAATTAACAAGGAAAAAGTCTTTAATTCCAACTACCACGTCTAAATATTTTAATAAAAATAACTATACATTTTAATTGTAAAATTTAAGTGTACAAATGAAACGTTTATTGTTGACATAGATATAAATAGTATAACAGTGGTTTATATAATATCTGAAATCAACTACGAGATATAAAAATATTTCAAGATGGTGACATATGCCAAATGTAACGGAACAATTCGCAACAAAGGATTTCTGAAATATATATTTGATTGACTGCTGAAGAGCTATCGTATCGCAAAGCAATCTATGCAAACAAGGCTATAGTTTATACAAAAACAAAAGTGACAAGCAGGCTCGGGTCTGTTAAAATATTTATTTTTAAGCCAGTTTAATTTCCTGACTGCTCAGACCTGCATATAAGAGTTTGTCGGGATATTTTTCATATGTGCGCATGGCGATTTTGTTGTTGCTCCCACCACAGTGCCTGTTCAGTCTTTGAACTTTTAGTCCACGTGTGATAATTTCAAGACATGGTTGTTAAGGCCGCCATCGTTTGTCCCAGCGACGACATGCGTCGCTGGATCTCTTCCACTACAGCGTCCAATTGCGGGACCGTCCTGTGACGCACCTACGTAACGATGTGTGCGTCTTGTTACCAAAAGAAGCAGCCGTCATATTTTGAATTTGACTTTTATATATTTTCAGTGTAATTTTTCAGTAACTTTATTGTGTTTTTAAATTTGTTTTAAGTTATTCTTCTTTGTGATTGTATTTAACTGTTGCGAATGCAGTCCGTGACCCAATCTTGTGATGGCACGTCGAACGCAACCCACACATGTACACAGTGCAACAAGTCATTCAAATCTTTAAAAAGCCTCAACATACACACTACAAAAACACACAGGAAATGTATTAGCCAAAACAGTTCACCTTTAGACATCCACCCCATTATTCCGAGTGCTACTACTTTTGTAGCCAACGATCCAACTCCTTTCCACACATATCTTAGCCATTTGAAAAATAGTATACCGATAGTTAAAAGTATCCCTCGAGGAGTTCGAATAACCGTTGTCACAATTAATCCAGAAATGTTACATAAGCAATTGTACTCAAGAATGGCAGAACCAATTCTTATTTTCATACAGCACACTACATATAAAAACTGATAAACCAAATTTATCCTTGACACAAAAGACTAAAAATAACTGTGCTGTCAGCACCGCACCTCTAATCAAACATGATGCCCATCGTAATCGCAACAAACTCATCGAAAACAAAATCTGTGACGGAGGTCTCAAAGGTGCCGCTCGCCTTTTGTTCTCCAACGACGTGCTATCACCAGATACCCCTGACACCCTTCAGGCCTTACAGAAAAAACATCCTCCAGCTCCAGTAAGCCCATATTTTCTCGACCGACCAACAGCAGGGCAAGTATGCCTTCAAATTTAAAACAAAGATGCTACGGATGCCATTTTATCTTTTAAACCAGGTTCGGCTGCAGGTTTGGATGGAATCTCACCCCAACATTTGAAAGACTTAACATCGCATTATGTGGGTGATGCAGGTGAGCAACTTGTAAATTCGATCACTAAATTAATCAACTTTATGTATTCCGGTAATGTCAATCCAGAAATTGTTCCCATTCTTTTCGGCGCGAACCTCATTACCCTCACCAAAAAGGACGGAGGGGTGAGACCAATTGCTGTTGGATCAACACTACGACGCCTGGCCTCAAAATTGCTGTTCGACATATTTTACAAAATTAAATTCGAATTTGAACCCGTACAATTAGGCTTCGATGTAAAAAGAGGGTGTGAGGCAGCCGTCCATGCCCTACGCTCTTTCCTAACTTACGGACATCCTGACGTGTTGCTCAAAATTGATGTCAAAAATGCTTTCAATTCGGTAAATAGGGATACCCTGCTGACGGAAATAAAATAACATATACCGGAAATATACAATTATCTTTTTCTCAGTTACGCTGACCAAACAAAATTGTTATATCGTTCTAATGAACTGTCCTCGGAAGTAGGTGGTCAACAAGGTGATCCCCTTGGGCCAGCAATTTTTAGTTATATAAATTCAAATAGCTATAAATTCGGTAATCAAAAATATAAATTCTAAATTCAACGTTTGGTATTTCGACGACGGAACCCTAGGAGGTGATATTGATACTGTGTTTTCGGACCTTTTTTTAATCGAAAATAAATTTGAAGCCATTGGTTTGGAGCTTAATTTTAGTAAATGCGAACTTTTTATAAATAACTGCAACTTGAATTTAAATGACGTAAAACAAAAATTTAATATTTTGGCTCAAAATATTAAAATAGTTAACAGTAATTCCCTTTACCTTTTAGGTTCTCCAATTTTTAATGAATCTATTTCTGAATATATTAATAATTCAATTACTATATTTCAAAATTCCGCTGACCGTCTTCTTGAAATTAGTCCACATTATGCACTTTGCATCTTAAAATTCTGTCTTTTGTTCCCAAAATTTACGTATGTGCTCCGTTGCTGCTCTTTTTGGAATCACCCAGACCTCTTGACAAAAGTAGACAACTTAATCAAAATTAATTTAGAATCGATTCTTAATATGCACCTGAACGAGCAATCTTGGACCCAAGCATCCCTACCCATCCGTTATGGTGGTTTAGGGATTCGCAAAATTTCCAGTGTCTCTTTACCAGCCTTCCTATCTTCTGTCCATAGTTCAGCAAATCTAATGTATTGTAAAATTTTAAGGGCATCCCCTTCAAACTTTGAGATTTCTGGTCTGGAAGAAGCTAGAAACGCTTTCTTAATTGCATGCCCTGGTCAAAATTTTCCAGTTTCTTCAAATTCACAGAGGATCTGGGAGGACATAAACTGCAAATTGACTTATGACAATCTTTTGAGCTTTAGTACAGGTTCGGCGCGTGCCAGGCTTTTGGCCGTGGGTACGCATGAGGCCGGCTACTGGCTTCACGCGTACCCTTCGTCAAATACAGGAATATTTCTTGAGCCTGACACGTTCCGAATCGCAACCTGTCTACGGCTTGGGGTTCGGGTCTGCGCTCCTCATAAATGTCCGTGTGGCAGTGACGTCGACAAGCTAGGACATCACGGACTATCATGCCAAAAAATTGCAGGCCGCTTCTCGAGACATGCAGCACTTAACGATATCATGCGCCGGTCCCTTGCCACCGTCAACGTGCCAAGTCTACTTGAGCCGTCTGGTATCGCAAGAGACGATGTCAAGAGACCGGACGGTGTGAGTTTGATTCCATGGAAGATGGGCCAGGTGCTGGTATGGGATGGAACCTGTTCAGACACGCTGGCCCCTTCCCATCTACATGGAACCAACAACAGAGCTGGTGCGGCTTGAAAAGCGGCTGAAAAAGCTAAATCATGCAAATACAGGGGTTTAGGCTCCAAATATGTTTTTGTCCCATTCGGTGTCGAGACTCTTGGTCCGTGGAGTCCTAGCGCTATAAGGCTTTTTAAGGAAATAGCAAAAAGGTTAGTCGACGACACAGGATACCGAAGAGCTGGCAGCTACCTCGGACAAAGAATTAGTCTAGCTATTCAAAGGGGGAACGCTGCCAGTATCTTCGGAAGCTTGCCTAAAGGGCCTCCTTTTTAATAATATATTTTAGTTATTATAATATATTTTTTTAAGGTTTTTAGTTTCAGGTTCATTGTTTTAGTATATATTTTGTTTTTAATGTTGTATATAATAAAATATTGTATATTATGTTATGTAAATAATTATATATTATTAATATAAGTACTTCTTTATTATCTTTGTAATTTGTTTATTGCATGAAACAGAAACAGAAACAGATGATGAGATGGTCCCGAACCCTAGCAACGTCTATAAAATCTAGTTTAAAATTAACATAACATTGAAATATATATACAATATTAAAATACTATAATAAAAACTTTAATTATCATACACCCCGCGGTATCGTGCCAAGAACGCAGGCTGCGTTTCCTCGCTGAATGATACACTTAGCTTTTGAGCGACAAAAGAACCAACCTTCTTATTTTTAAAAATAGATATTAAAATAGGTTTAATAAATTAGTAGTAGAATAGATTTTATGTTTTATCAAGTTTATTTAAATTAGAATAAAAATTTAATTTATTTAGTTAATCAAATTGCTTAGACTAATTACATATTCTAAATCTAATTGAATTAGTTACAAGTCGAACGAATTCGAATTAAGAATCTCTGGTGACAAAAAATTACTTTCTTAAATAATGACAGGCTGTTAGTCATTCCATCTTAGTCCTCAGAGATCTTACGCCTTCTTTGTTTAAAGTGGGCTGCTGATGTCCATCGATTGCAGTAGCCACTTATCATCAGGTAGAATGCAAGTTCGTTTGTCACTTCAACTTTATAAAAAAAACTTCCTTCTTTCTTTGCTAAGGGGATCGTTTAACCATTCCCTTTTCATCTTCGTACAACAAATCGCACGGAGGATTTCCATCCTTACCTCGTACATACTAAGCATTCGGACGCAGTGTTTCTGTCCGCCTTTTTGACCGTTTTCCATATCGTCCCGTGGGTGTCGTAAGAAGCGACATTGGGAACAGGAGATCGGCAGCAAAATCTTCCTTATATTAACTGAATAAAAAAATTAACAACTGAGGTTGCCAACCTGCTTTCCAAGAGTGGCAACTATGGCAAATATCCCTCCTATTAGGTAATCTATGGAGGAGGCCTATGTTGTAATGGTAATGGTTACGATTTTTCTCTTTTCAAGTATTAATCTTAAGGCAACAAGAGCAACAAGCAAACTTATGCTCCAGAGATCCACGACGTCAAGGGACATCCTAAACGGAAGTATATGACTAAATCAGCGATATAGTGAAGATGGGCAAAATTAGGAAACCTTACCAATGAGTAGGAATATGTATATGGACGTGAAGGATGCGAGAAAGGTCAGGATCGAGCCAAATGGAAGTCTGTAGTCTCTGCCTACTCCTCTGGGTGACAGGCGTGAGTGTTATGTTATGTTTACATTAATTAATCTTTTCGAGGGAATACAATGTGCCTGTTATTTACCATGTTACTTAACATTATTTACCATGTAGTGGGGATGTAAGAATATTCTCTACCCCATATCACACCGTGGGTGTCGTAAGAGGCGACAGAGGAAAACAAATCAGATGGGCAGTAGCGTCTTCCTAATACGACCAAAAATAAAAAACTGTGGTTGCCAACCCGGTTGTCAAGCGTGGCAACTATGGCAAATATTCCCCCATGAAACAATCTATGGGGGAGGCCTATGTTCAGCAGTGGACTTTAATAAGTTCTAACGGTAACGGTAACGGTGACATTATGATTACTGAGATTAGATGATGAAATAGGGCCACAGATATGATTTCCACTGACGACGAAAGTAGGCTCCTCATAGCCTGTCAATTATACTACTTTAAGCTTATCAAGCCATGCCGTGAGCCATGAGCAGTGGTAGCTCAGATGGTTAGCGCTCGCTGTAAATTTCATAGTACGCGAGAAACCCGGGTTCGATCCCCGCCGGCACCAATGAAATTGTTAATTGCAATTTTAAGTGCTGATTTACCACGTGTTCAGCGTTGAAGGAAGACATCGTGAGAAAACCTGCATGTCTGATATATAAGAAAAAAAAAATCGAAACAGAAACAGAAACAGAATTTTTTTATTCAATATAGATTATAAATAATACTAATTGAAAGTCACTCTTTTGTTTAATCACCACTGGTTCGAAAAAAACCTCTATCCTGGGAAGAACCAGCAAGAAACCCAGCGGGACTTACACAATTAACCACACAAAACAAATTAGAAATAGCTTGGTAGCGAACACCTCATTCCCAGGGGTTATTATCATCCATAAATTCCTTAATATTATAATAACCCTTTTTATACAAACTATGTATAATAAAGTTTTTGAATTTTGAGCAGGTCGAATTTTGTATATTTTCTGGGATTTTTTGTAAAAGCGTATACATCGCCCCAAGAATGAATTACTGACTCGGTGGAGTCGAGTAACTGGTACTACTAGCTTGTGTTTGTTCCTAGTATTTACAGAATGAATATCACTTATTTTTGTATAACTACTTTTATTTTTGTGTACGTAAATTACATTTTCATAAATGTATTGAGAGGCCAAAGTTAATATATTAATTTCCTTAAATTTTTGTCGGAGCTACTCTTTAGGTTTTAAATCATAGCTTGCTCTATGGCCTCTTCTGTAAAACAAATATAATTTCAGTGTCAGTTGCATGTCCCCATAGCAAAATACCATACGACATTATGCTATGGAAATAGCTAAAGTAAACAAGTCTAGCTGTTTCCACACTGGTAAGATTTCTAATCTTTTTACAGCATATGCTGCAGAACTAAGTCTGCTTGCTAACTTTGATATATGGGGGCTCCATTGAAGCTTCGCGTCTAGTGTTATTCCAAGAAAAATGGTGGTATCGACAAGATTCAGTTCCTCCCCATTTAAAATTACATTGGTATTTATTTGTCTGACATTTGAAGTCATGAACTTCATATATTTCGTTTTAGTGCTATTTAAATGCAAATTATTAACATTAAACCAATTTACTAATTTAGATATAGCATTATTTACTTCGTCATATTTTAATAATTGTCGTTTTAATTTGAAAATAAATGAAGTGACATCAGCAAATAATACTATATTATGGTTATCCCCTACTATGTAAGGTAAGTCATTAATATATACAAGAAACAGAAAGGGGCCGAGAACTGAGCCTTGAGGCACGCTTATTTGCCCTATCGACCCGGAAGAGCTCATACTATCAATGACAACTTTTTGAGTTCTGTTACTTAAATATGAAACAATTAATTTAAGAGCATTACATCTTACACCATAGTGTTGTAGTTTCCTAATTAATCTTTCATGGTGAACACAATCGAAGGCTTTAGATAGGTCACAGAATATACCCAAAGCATCCTGTGAATTCTCCCATGCATTGAAAATATATTTAATCAGCTCAACACCAGCATCAGTTGTCGAGCGACCCCTTGTGAAACCGAATTGATTTTTATGAAGTAAATTATTAACATTAAAAAAATTAACATTTGATCAAGAATAATTTTTCAAAATTTTACTTAGTGTTGGCAGTACAGAAATGGGTCTAGAATTGGCGGGGTCTAATGTACTACCACATTTAAATAAAGGTATTACTTTACTATGCTTCATCAAATCAGGAAACACACCATATTCGATACTAGTATTAAAATAACAGCTAGTTGAGGCGCGATTATATCGATTATAGACGCAATAACTTTAACGGAAATGCCCCACAGATCCGCAGTTTTCTTAATATCAATAGTTTTAAAATATTTTATAATATCTTTTGATGATATTTTATGAAATGTATAATTCTTTGTACACGCATTTACATTTTGTTTAAGTAATGATTCGGCGACGGCAGGAGAAGAATTCAGTGACATAGTGGTTAAGATCGGAATATCCGTAAAATATTTCTCAAAAACCATTGCAACATCCTGATCTGATTCCGTTAATTTGTTGAAAAAACTTAACCGGTAGTTTGAATTGCGAGAGTTGACCTTACCAGTTTCACTATTAATTATACTCCACGTCATTTTAATTTTATTAGAAGCCGTCTTAATTTTATTGCTCAAATGCAAATACTTGGCTTTGGACCACACTCCTTTAAATATTTTTGAATATTTTTTAACATATTCCTTAAATTCGACGCTAGGGTTATATGACCTTTCATGGTAAAGTTCATATAACTTTTGTCTCTTATGGACTCCTACTGTCGCCCATTCATTGAAAGCCTTCCGACTGTTCAAGGAGAACGTTTTATAAGTAAAAATATTATCAAATTCATTGCAAATAAGTTTAAACACTGTTCCATACAAAAAATTAGGATCATTTTGGTATGAGAGTGATGGAAGTTTCTTCACTATGTTACTTCTAAACTTCTCCAAGCGACGTGCATTTACAGGAACAAACACAATTTTCTCATCTACTTGCTTTTGTGAACATAAGGTAACGAAACTAACTGTCCACAGTGATCAGAACTCAATTTTTGAATTATACATTTATGCAATGGCTTAACATTTGTAAAAATGTTATCTATACATGTTGCACTACATTCAGTAATACGCGTTGGCTCTAAAAATAAATTAATAAGACCATATGATTTAAAAAATGATCTAAATTTAATATTGGTGGAGGAAGCTTCTAGGAGATTGATATTAAAGTCTCGAAGACATGTGAAGTTCGCCAACACGCATTGGGGCTGCGTGGCGGACACTTTCTTGCACTAAAACCCTCTCAGAAATGAGGGGAGGCCTGTGCCCAGTAGTGGGACGTATATATGCTGTAATTTTACTTTAAATTCATCAAACCTTAACAGTACTGGGTGTCATGCTGCTGAGCGGCCCAGATGCCTGTGTAACATCTCAAATTGATCATACCGCGCTTCGTCTATCGTCTCCTTGACTTTGACTTCGTCTTGAATATTGAATAAATAAAAGTTATTTTACGGATTTTACCGCGTTTAACTTTACTCATTTTTACAGCACGGGGGGTCAGACCTTCTAACACCATGGGTGATTTAATTCATCCGAAACGATGGGAAGTAAAATTATTTTTATTCAATGTATACAAGATATTATCATTATTTATCTTGAATAATATTACAATTTTAGTCTTAGAAAGTAAAGATCAAATATGAAAATGCTTATTTATTATTTTTGAAATAGTTTTATTTTAAACCAGAGTAAATTTACAAAACTCTTACTGGAGTTGAAGTAGGGTTGCCAGACGTACTTTACTTTAGAGGACACCTCTATTTCAGCCTCAAGAATTGATCTTGTGCCCTAATTTGAAATCATTAATAAAGGACAAGGCAATATCGCGCGAATTCGACATTCCCTCTGCTAGTTGAGTTCAAAGAATTTAATAATCACTTTGAGGTGACGTGCGATGTTAGACAAACTACGTTACATTGCATGTGAATATTGTTTTTATATTAATAAATGTTGCCACTGATATCACAACAGCATTTTTTGAAAACAATATGATATACTTTATTTTCATCCTTGTCCTTTATTATGTCTTATCAAATCCGCTAAAACACGAAACGGGAGCTGACAACCCTAGGTTGAGACCATCTATTAAGTACAATAAAAATATAGGTACTTGAGTCATCTAAACACGCGCTTCCTTACTAGTAAATACTATGGATGTTTAAAGTGATGACAATATATGTATATATTTTTGAAAATATATATAATTAGGGTAACGAGCGAGCACATAGCCCACTTGATGTTATGTGGATACTGCGGCCCATAGACATTACATCTTTCCTCAATTAAGAATCAAAATGCAGATGCGTTGTAACCCCCGAGGACTAAGATGGAATGCCTCGCACTGGGTACGACGAAAAAGGGTCTCTCATTCTCTACACTCACCATACGAAGCACAGCAGCATTGAGCTGCTATTTTACGCTGGTATTCTCTGGGAGCCTGTTCCTTCCCCGGTCAAGCTGATCCATTCGTTCTACAACTAAAAGATAGTTGCAGCATCGCTCTACCACGTAGAAGCAAATTTGTAGAGAAGTGACTGACTAGATGTTCCCCGCGTGGAATTCATTACGATTGGATTTCATGGGTTTAAATTTTTTGCGCGGAATCCTAATTCATTTTCAAAAATAAGAGTAGCCTTACTTACTTTTTATAACATGAGCTATCTCCCAGTGAAAGTCACGTCAAAATCGGTCTAGCCATTTCGTAGATTAGCCGGAACAAACAGACAGACAGACAGACACATAAAAAAATTCCTTTTTTGTTATAAATACCGTATATACTTTCATATACATTCAGTAAAAAAACAGACGCTTCAAATTTATTTATCTGAATAGATTCTAATATTCTTTATTTCCTACACCTACGTACAATAAAAATATAGGTACTTGAGTCATCTAAACACGCGCTTTTTAAAATTCTCACCACTGGGTTGACTGGTAGAGAATTTCTTCAGGCGTGAACCCACCTTTTGTATTCTTTTTTTTTGGGAATTCAATAAAGATTTTAAATAAATAAATACATTAATGTAACAATAACACTATAGCGTCTGTCTAACAGTCTACATTATGATGATAAAGGACTCCTGCAGCCTTCAACCAATGCTTCGCAACTGCAAATATCATTACACTGGTTAGCCGATATACGGTAGTAGATTCATTGTTGCTCAGATTAGTTGGTAGTAGATTGATGTTCCGAAATCGGAAAATCAAACTAAACGGACTCTAAAGCAGACAATCAAAGGGATAAAACTACCACCTTGCAGGAACTTCGATTGATTAACCATTTTATCAATTATCTAATACATTTTAAAGAATATCAGTTACATGCGAGCAAACAGTCCACCTGATGATAAATGGATGCTGTGCTACATAGACATTTCAATGTATCCTCGATATACACAGAATCAAAATCCAGATGCGTCGTCACTCCTAAGGGCTAAGATAGAATGTCTTTTCCAGTAAAAAGAGTCTGCGATTCTCTATACTATATGCTATTTTACGCTGGTATTCTGTAGGAGCGTGGTCCTACCCTAGTCAAGCCGACTCATTATTTCTTCAACCGTAATATAGCTGCAGCGTGGCTCTATCACATAAAAAGTATTACTTAAAAAAATATTCATATGCCAGACGGATATCAAAATCGCGGACGTGGTCCATTAAATGAAACCTCCGTCTGGTCACCCCTTAAATATTAATACAATACGTTTATTCAGAATTATATAAAATCTAGCTCAGTGAAGCAACTAGCAAATAAATGCATAACAAAGTAATGACGCAATTCAATATATCCTCTCATACAATTGTGTCAAGCAACTCCGCTCAAACTTCTGAAGCGAAAATATCTTAAATATCTTAATTCCAAACTAGTAACTCGATACAGTTGCAAAACTTATAATTGGGAACTTTAAAGAAGAACGCAATAAATAAGTCCGTGGTAGAATGGGCTATGCCATTTAACAAGTAGCCATAGCGCTGTAAAGTTGCGCGCCTTTTAATTTGAAACATTTAAAAAAAAATTCCTCGCTTGACACTGACGTTATACTTTTTGACGCATCGTTCTGAAACTTGCAAATTTTGTTTTTAATTTTATAAGTGATTTATTTTCGTCGACTGCGATTTATAATCGTGTGTTTGTGCGCTATATGATAGATTAAATAACATATTTATAATTTGTGTTTATTTTACTGACAACCATTTTAACTATGGACGGAAGTGCGAATTTCTAATACGGTACTGAAATATCGTTATTTTATTTTTAAGCCATAATCAACGCATGTTTGCACTGCTTCATTGTAATTTTTCACTGGTTTACTATAATAACTTGGATGCATAAATATATTCGTTATTCTAAATCATCGCACTCCTTTCTAAGATTTAACTGTGTGCCAGTTTGAAGGGATATTTTCTTACGTTATGTATCTTTTCTTATATATCTTTCCTTTTAGATTCATAATCGAGGATAGATGTAGATGTCTATGGGCCACAGCATCCACTTACCATCAGGTGGACTGTGTGCTCGGTTGTCGCCCTTATCCTATAAAAAAAAAACAGACTAGCTTGGTGTAATTGTATTCTACACACGTAGCAGAATTCAACAGATAATACCAGCAATACAATGTAATCCATGCACACAATTAAATGAACCCTGCACCCTCCTTCACATTAATAAACGTATTATCGTACAGAACAGCAAAACAACAAATAAACAAATGTTTGCATAAACGAGACAAAATCCAAACACGAATATCTAACACAATTACATTCATAAATCACGCTATAAACGACTCCAACGACAAATCAAAATTCTATACCATATTCCTATACGCGTCATATTATATAGTGATTGTGAGTGAGATTAGAATTGATATCGATAAAATCTAAAACGTAATACATAAGTGCATTTAGTCGACTTCAAAGAAAGGAGTACACTAAAAATAATTGGATGTATGTTTTTTTATTGTATGTATGTTATGCAATATCTTCAAGTGTGATTTTGATATATACTACAGGGGTCGTCCCATATATATATATACACCCCTTGGATTGTGGATTTTTCCTCCACACACACATATATATATATATATATATATATGTAAGTGACAAAAAAGAAACACACATTCAAATAAAACTCATTAGTTTTATTTGAATGTGAGGTGTTGTACTTACGACGACTTTACTTTGCGTATTTACGTTAAGTTTTTAAACTTATTAGGGAAGTCTGCAGTCTGTAAACACGTACAAGATTGCCCCCGTCACTACATAAGATTTGATAGACCACAAATCCTCGCTAGTGAACACCGATTCCTTCCAAGGAATCTCGAGGCTATTAAAATAAAAAAACATCCTAATGTCAATAAGGAAGACGGATGGGTGCTACCATCTGCTTGAGGTCCTATAATTAATAAAGTTAAATCCCAACCAAAGCATACAACTGAAAATCTTCAAGATACTATAAGATCAGAACAAAAGTTAATAATTCTGAAGGTATTCGTCGTTACCTATGACATTGGTATGTCGAACACCTCAGTAACCCCGTGACCATGGGTGCTATAAAGTGCTCGATAATATAAAATAAGTTAATATACGGGATAAAATCTGTAATTTTTTTTTAATTTAAAATAAAGACTTCCACTTAAGACTTCCTCTATCCATGTTTACATGAATTTTTTATTAATCCATTCGTAACAGATACTAGACAGACGGCACTCGCTTACGTACATAAAGGACTTGTTTAAACGTAACGTGAAATATTACATTGAAATTGAATCGTGTTGAATGTCTCAGGGGAACATAATCATATTTTACATGTTAAGGTGGTTATAGACTATGGTTATCGGAATTTCGTTTAGGATACACATTTTTAACAAACATATTAATAATTATTTTTGCATAAAACGAATAAACTATGTATTCCTTGTCTTTGTACTTGTCAACAAATAATGGACATAGGATTTATCCCAAGTTGTGACTACTATCCCACCTCATAGTGTGTAAGTGGTGACTTAAAGGAAGATGAGAAGACAAACTATTCAGCTGGAATGTGTAGAAGTCACTATTTAAAAATTTTAATAATTAAAATTAAAAATAACAAAAGCTTCGTTCGCTACTATTTTAACACACAATATACGCAAACGCTTCTGAGGAAACAAATTACGAATTTGTTAAAGGGATACATCGCGAGGAGTATGACATTAGAAGTCTGGCAGTTCTGCACAACACTGTACTAGTGCGGCCTTTTTAACTTCCCAGTAAGAAGTTGTGTGTAACATATTATGTACGTGGTTACGTTAGTGGTTAATTTAGCTCGATTGTCAGTCTTACTTGTATAAAAAAGTTTGAAATACATGAGTGTGATGGCAACCTAACTAAGAGTATATATTGCTCCTTTAACTTCCATTTTAAATAACACAAAAATACGAAACATGAAGAATAGGTTGAGTGACGTACGAACAACTTGTTAACAATTTATTATAAAACGCTTTTTATTTACGAGTATAAAAGAGGGGGCAAACGAACATGCGGCTCACCTGATGGTAAGTGACTACCGCCGCCTATGAGTACCTGCAACACCAGGGGAATTGCATTGCGCCGTTTTAAAAAAGAGTAGGCTCTTTTCTTGACAAAATCGCTGATGGTAGTCGATTCCACAAGGGAGTGCGAGGAAGAAAACTAGTGGAATATCGCACAGTGGTGGACCGCCAATCATTAAGATGGTATGGATGGTATCGCAAATTTCCACGGTGTGCGATGGTGAAATTTAGCGGCTGGAATTAGACCCTAAAAGCCTTAGCCTTCAAAATACCATTGAAATTTCTAATGCGGCGACTATAAGTTATTCATTTTTGTTGTTAATTTAATTAATGCTCTTAACCGTGTAGTGGCGTTTTAAGAATATCGACTATCCCATATCATCCCGTAGGTGTCGTAAGAGGCGACAGAGGTAAACTGAACCAGCACCTTACTGATAACAGCTAAAATAAATAAAAAACTGCGGTTGCTAATCCACTTGCTAAGCGTGGCAACTATTGTAATATAAATATGAGGCAATCTGCATAGATTGCCTCATATTTATATTACAACTAAAAAATTAGTTTACGCACCAACCTCGGTACATCTCGATGAGGAGGTTGAGGAAATGTATGAGGATATCTGTAGAGCCATGCATTCCTCCAAAACCCACTAAACAGTGTTAATGGGAGACTTCAACGCAAAACTAGGCACAAGAGAGAACGGTGAACTGAAAATAGGGAAATTCGAAATAGGGCAACGGAACCCAAGGGGCCAGCAGCTGGCCGACTTTATGGAGAAAGAGGGACTCTTTATGACGAACTTTTTCTTCCAAAAGCGGCCCCACAGAAAGTGGAGCTGGTCGAGCCCCGATGGTTCGACAAAAAATGAGATTGAGTTCATTATGACGACCAGACGACAACTGTTCAGTGATGTCTAACTACCCCATGTAGGCCTACGTTCAACAGTGGACTTTTGATGGGCTGTAATGGTAATGGTATTAGTAAATAATCCTCTGTTTTTTCTTTCAGAAACAGTCGTGTCGAACATCATCATGCTCCTCGTAATAGTTTTAATGTTTCTCGAAGTGGCTAAACCGCAAGAGGTAGCGACCCCGTCTAGTCTGCTGGGACTGAGAAAGCAACACGCTTTTGAAGTGAACGAGTATTTGAAGAAGTTGTTGAGTCCTGACCCCACTAGGTGAGTAATCATATGGTTGGGCCAATTTATCATATTCTTTCTTGGGAAGTGGATCATACGATCGAAGGACACGGAAATTTCCAGAAATTTCTGCGTTTGTGACGACAGATGTCTATCTTTTAATCTCTAATATTCTTGTGATGGGGGCATCATCATCATCATCGGTATACAGGGTGGTCCAAACAGTGAGGTTATAATTTTTTTTTTTATTCCTCACACCTAGGGATATCCGAAAATACCCTATGTATGTTCCGCGATTTTTTGTAGTTTTCGAGTTATGATTTTTTTTATCCTTTTTTTGAAAATGTTCACCCTAAACAGCCTAACATTAAAAAAAATGTAATTGTGAGATTTTTTCCAAGTTTTTTTATTTGTAGCATGATCCTTATGAGTTGCCCTATTATGCATAAAATAATTAGCTTCCTAACATTCACCGAAGATACAATAATTTTAATCGAAACTTAAAAAAAATCTGTCAGGAGAGTAGGGCTTGAATTTTCAACATTAAATGAAATATAGTAATAAATGATTTCATACTTTCTAATTAATTTTAAAAACTTGGCAGTACCTTAATCTTTCATAATAACATAAAAAAATGACACTTAATAGGCCAGTTTTTCTGTTACAGACTTCTAAAGTTACTTAGGCAGGAAACTACCTGAATAGTTAATTTGATTTAAAAAATCTTTTTATCATTTCTAGGGCTAAACTAAGATAGTAAATGCTTCAGGTTAGCAAAAATAACATCCAGTGTCTTTACTTATTGTTTAAAATTTATTGACAACAAAATTGCCGGCAAACTTCTTGAACATTGACCTTGACTGCGCAGAGTCGGTTTTACATACAAAATGCGTGCGCAAACCTTCCCCACTACGCTTATTGTTAAAGATGTTTGCCGGGAACTGACAAATGATTTCAAGATTCATACTAAAACTAGTAAATAATTTAAGATAAATTTATTTAAAATAAATTTTCGAAATGGCGGCCATTAACTTCGATATACAGTCTACATCGTCTTAAAAATTAGCTTTTAGTCTTCGAAAAGCATTCGTATTTTCTTTGATTTTTCTGCGCACCACCTCAATTTTCCCTTAATTCATTTTCCGAATTAATTTCTAGCATACACCATCTCTTTGTAGAATCCCCAAATAAAAAATCTACAGGGTTTAAATCTGGTGAGCGTGCAGGCCATTCGATTGGCCCTGCACGCCCAATCCACCTTCCTGGGAAAGTTCTGTTGAGGTGCTACTCACTTGTCTTTCAAAATGGCAAGGAGCACCGTCATTTTGAAATATCATATCCTCCTCGTTTGTAAATTAACTTCAAACAATAAACCATTTAGGTTATTTTGTAGAAAGTTCAGGTACTGGGACCCGTTCAACCTAGCCGACAATTCAAAGGCCCAACCATTTCTCCATTTATGACTCCTGACCACATGTTGATACTAAATCTGTTTTGAAAATTTGACTGCCTTGCTTTTTGGGTTTTCAATGGCCCAGCTATGATAATTGTGAATGTTAAAGACGCCAGTCCTTTCAAACCGGATTCATCCGTCCAGGTATCTTGTTAAAAATCCGGGTCTTCCGCAGATCTTTCCAGCATTATTTGGCAGAAAGCAACACGCTTTGGATAGTCTGCGTCGTTAAGTTGTTGAACACGCTGAATATGAAACGCGTGATATCCCTCTGGAAAAAAATTATTAGTATTTTTATTGTAGGTTGTCATTGTACGCAATACTAGAGGTACGTACCGATAGAGCACGTGAACGTGAAACTAAAAGTTGGGATTCGCTAGAGTGGCGTCCTAGCGCCTATTTTTGAATTACGAGCGCTTGTTTAAGGGTCCTCTTCATCTCTCTCTTTTACACGCACACACAACACATTCGACATCGACAATTCACAGTAAATTAAATCAGTGTTATTTGAAATGGCAGTGCAGCAATGTGTTGGGATTTTGAATAAAGAGGTCTACAAAATAATAAAATGCACTCACTTGATTTCAGTATTCTTAAAAGTCCTTGGGATTCCAGTCCTTCTCGTAATCGCTCGTGAACTAGTAGAAGGATCTCTTTCTACTTCTTCAATGATTACATCTCTTCTTTCTGGATCCACTCTGGGTAGTCCCTCGCGACGTTGATTACGCCCAGGAACGCGTCCAGCCATCAGGGTTTCGTGGGTGTTATTAAAAACCCTGTAGCTCGTGTAATGCTCTAACACTTCTCCTCGCCGCTCCAGTTGCTCTCGATAAAGCCGTGCCGTTAATGCGCCGTTTCCTTGGGCCACGCCGTAGAAATAGTGCATCTCTGCGTATTGACTGAGAAAATAACTCATTGCTGAAAGTAATCCAAATCACTAAGCAACTCAAGGTCCATAAAACAAGCACAGGTCTATCGTAAGGCAAATCAAGAATCCGGGAAACAAAGCGAAGGTAGTAAAATAAGAGATCCAAATAAACGTAAACGTGAGTAGTGGTTGCACGCAGGAAAGCAGTGAACGACTGGCGGGACCGGGCGAGTTGAAAAGGACGCGGTCGGTGGCGCGGGCGGGTGCGGCCTGGTAACAAAATGGAGCGCAAAGCAGGAATGTTTACGTGAGCCTTTGTTTAAAATTCCTTTGTGTGTTTGTGACTGAATGTGCTATCATTTAGTTTGAGTGAAATAAAATAAAACATGTAGTTTGTAGTAAAATGATACCTTAATAAATGTCACGTTTTAACAATAAGTAGTTTTCTTTGCTAACCTGAAGCATTTACTATCTTAGTTTAGCCCTAGAAATGATAAAAAGATTTTTTAAATCAAATTAACTATTCAGGTAGTTTCCTGCCTAAGTAACTTCAGAAGTCTGTAACAGAAAAACTGGCCTATTAAGTGTCATTTTTTTATGTTATTATGAAAGACTAAGGTACTGCCAAGTTTTTAAAATTAATTTGAAAGTATGAAATCATTTATTACTATTTTTCATTTAATGTTGAAAATTCAAGCCCCACTCTCCTGACAGATTTTTTTTAAGTTTAGATTAAAATTATTGTATTTTCGGTGAATGTTAGGAAGCTAATTATTTTATGCATAATAGGGAAACTCATAAGGATCATGCTACAAACAAAAAAACTTGGAAAAAATCTCACAATTACATTTTTTTTAATGTTAGGCTGTTTAGGTGAACATTTTCAAAAAAGGATAAAAAAATCATAACTCGAAAACTACAAAAAATCGCGGAACATACATAGGGTATTTTCGGATACCCCTAGGTGTGAGAAATCAAAGAAAAATTTTATAACCTCACTGTTTGGACCACCCAGTATAGTTTCCATCATCCAACATTGTCTCACAAGAAATGAAAAAAACCTGAACTCCGGTACCAATGAAATTGTTAATTGCAATTTAAAGTACTTATTTACCACGTTTCTTAATAGAATTAGGGTGACAAGCAAGCACACAGTCTACCTTATGGTAAGTGGATGCTGTGGTCCAAACACATCTACATTTATCCTCGATTAAGAATCAAAATGCAGGTGCGTTGACACCCATGACTAAGATGTAATGCCTCCTTTCCAGTAAAAAGAATCTCCAGTTCTTTACACTCACCATCTCACACAGCAGCATTAAGCTGCTATTTCACGCTGGTATTCTGTAAGAGCGTGGTCCTTCCCCAGTGTAGCCGACCCATTTGTGCTACAACCATAATATAGCTGCAGCGTGGCTCTACTATGTAACAGTGGTGAGCTATTCCCATATTGGCATTTAAAGGGAAAAAAGCTTCTAGATAATTAAGAAAAAATATAAAGTTACATCCTTTATACAATCACTGCTGGGCACAGGATTCCCCTCATTTCTGAAAGATATTTAGAGCAGTTAGACCAACACGCTACTCCGTGACGTAATAGCCAACTTCACATGTCTTCAACATATATTATTCCACATACATGCAGATTTCCTCACGATGTTTCCTTTCGTCGCCGAGCACGTGTTAAATCATCTCTTAAAATTGCAATCAACAATTTCATCAGTGTTAGCGGAGATCGAACCCGGGTTGCTCGCGTACTGTGAAATTTACGGCAACTCCCGAACAACCACGGCTGCTATGTATGATTATTTAATAATACGTTTGTATAATTAGAGTGACAAGTACAGGACACCTGCAACCAGTTTCAATTAAAGTAGGCTAAAGAAGTACTACGGTGGGCTCTTTCCAGCTTGGTTACACGGGTTGAATGAAACTAGTTTTTTACGGATTTTAGCCAGGTACAATAGTGGCAAGCAAAACTGGACAAGTGAACTAACAATCTTCACCTGATGGTAAGTGGTTACTACAGCCCATGGATACCTGCAACCAACTTGAATTAAAGAAGGTTACAGATGCGTTATCACTACTGAGGACTAAGATAGAATACCTTGCAACCTGTAAATATCTGGCTCTCTATATACCCTTCAAACCAGAACACATCAGTGCACGCACTGCTGCTTGTATTGCGTGGTACCTACCCATATAACCCATACCCATTTTATACGTGGTAAAGCCATGCTGCAGCTATACAATGGTTGTAGCACGAATGCGTCGACTTGACCAGGGAAAGAATACTCTCTCACAGAATACCAGCGTGAAATGGCAGTTTAATGCTGCTGTTTCGTATGATGTGTGTAGAAAACTAGAGACCATTTTTAATAAAAACAAGGCATTTTACTGGAAATTAGGCATTCCATCTACGCCCTCAAGGGTGACAAGTCATTTGTATTTTCATTCTTAATCTAGGATAGATGTAGATGTCTATGGGCCACAGCAACCACTTACCATCAAGTAGACTGCGTGCTTGTTTGTCACACATGTTATATAAAAAATACGGACTACTAGGCATAAGCGCCATAGTACCTAATGAAACTAATTTTTAATCCATTTCTTTTGTTCCACATAGAAAAGGCCCTGTTCTCCTCCCACCATCGCCAACCCCTCTCATCGTTACATCAAGACCTCTAATAGAGTCGATAGCCAGGAGCGAGCTGAATACAAATCTGACGGGTAATACAATAACGGATCAGTCCCAGCTCAACACGGTGTCTCTCAAGTCAAGTTACCTCGCCAGGATCACTCACTACAAACCCATACCTTTGAGGTTGCCGGCCGTCCAACCGGCTTTACTGAGAAGTGGTGTTGGTTATACATTATCACCAACAATTGCGTCAAATGTTGTTGATCATGACTACTCCTATAACCCAGTACCATATATGGATATCGTGAAGAAGTCTATTTCGGGGAATTTTAGGTTTAAGGAGAGATATCCTGAGTATGATGTAAGTAATTTTTCTCTTCTTTTTCAGCTTACTTCTAGACTTGAATCTCTCCCATAGCAGAATTGGTACACAAGGCAAATGTATTGGTGATCGTAATATCAGACGTCTCAGCCTACTTCTGTACTTGGAACTCTTCCATAGCAGGAAAAAATTGGCACACTTGACAAACGTATTGGCAATCGTAATATCAGATATCTCAAAGATTTGATGTTGCTTCCCGTCGTCAGTTGGTAATTCTACATCTGCCGTGTATCCTCCTTTCTTACTTTACCGGTCCGTAAAAGTCCACTTTTTTATAGAATAAGGGTGACAAACAAGCAGTCCACCTGATGGTAAACGATTACTGTGGCCCATAGATATCTACATCTATTCTCAATAAAGAATCAAAATGCAGATACGTTGTCACCCCTGAGGACTAAGATGGAATACCTCGCTTCAAGCAAAAGAGGTCTCCGGTTCTCTACACTCACCATACGAAACACAGCAGCGTTAAGCTGGTTTTCTGTGATCCGTTCGTGCTACAACTATAATATAGTTGCAGCGTGGCTCTACCACGTATAAGACCACAGTTTAATAATGTATTTGTATAATATTAGAGTGACAAGTACGGGACACCTGCAACCAGTTTTGATTAAAATAGGCTATAGAACTACAACGGCGGACTCTTCTCAGCTTCAAAACACTCTAAGTCCTGACATTTTCCAGTCCAGATGGGTTCTTAAGCTGGAAGGGAACATATTTCGAATTCGAAGTGCTCATTTCCAAAGTACTAAAACTAAGCCTAAGACTAAGGCCTAAGCGGAGAGCGAATAGACTGGCGCGATTGGTGTACATATAAGTGGATCGCCACTCAAGAGACTGTATTAGGAGAGTGTGTGTTTTTCCTTCACACAGAACGCCCACCGCTCCGCTGAACGCTCTCTGAAATGACAAGATATGAAATATATTTTATATCGGTGTCCGGTAATGATACCTTAAAATATTAGTTTTTTTTAGAATGACCATAAGATCAATTATATGCTATTTCAAGGTTATCTATTCATTACCGAACATCCTGTACAAAACTAATTTTTAGCGACGCAGAATCAGCTTTTAGATAGAACTAAAATTAATAATTAAAAAGCTGAAGTTACTCCAGGTTAACAGTGACATCGGGACGTCAAACAGCTCATTCCTCCTGTGACGATGAGTGCTGCAAAGCGCCCGAAACATCTAGAATTAGAAATAAATAAAATTAAAATTAAAATTAAATGTGTAGTGTTCGCGCCTATATTAGAAAACATTATGAAATATATTTATTACATCCATCTATTACAGCCTTTAAAACTCCACAGCTGAACATAGAACATAAATTGCCTCATGGTTTTGCCATAGTTGCTACTATTTGTTGACTAGTTTTTACGGATTTTATCGCGTATATTCACTTATTTTATAAAGTAATAACGTCGGGAATATAAAATAAGTTTATATATGCGATAAAATCCGTAAAAACTAGTTTTATCTAAATTTATTGCTAATGTATTTTATATCACTACGCGCGGGGTGTACTTGGAGAGAATGCCAAAAGGCATTCAGTCCGCCCTTTGTAACCCTTTTATTTAAGGTGATAGCAATAAAGCATAATTAAAATAAAGAGAAGTGGATGCCCCATCACAAGCAGACCTTTTGCAAGCATGACCTCAAGCGACTATAGTGAGGTCTAGCCCTAAGTACCTCTCAAATAAGGCCAAACCGGGATAGGATAACGCTCTCACAGAACACCAGCGTAAAATAGTAGCGTAATGCTGTTGTGTTTCGCATGGTGAGTGTAGTGAACCGGCGACCATTTGTACTGGAAACGAGGCATTCCATCTTAGACCTCAGGGGTGACAACGCATCTGCATTTTGATTCTTAATTGAAGACAAATGTAGATGTCTATGGGTCACAGCATCCACTTACCATCAGGTGGACTGCGTGCTAGTTTGTTACCCTTATTCTATTAAAAATATTAAAGGGAAGAGGAGGAAACCGCCACAAAACCTTAATCGAGCATGAACTCAAGCGATTATACTAAGGCCTAACCCTAAGTACCTCCCCAATGAGGTCATACCCTTGATCCCTCTAAAACCTTACTCTGAGGAGAGCATGCAGCAGAGCATATAGCACTCATCATCATTACAGCCCTTCACAAGTCCACTGCTGAACATAGATCTCCCCCAAGGAACACCACAATACACGATCTTGAGCGACCTCCATCCATTGACTTCCTGTATAGCACCCAGGACACTGTAAAAAAGTGTGTGTGTGTGTGTGTGTGTGTGTGTGTGTGTGTGTGTGTGTGTGTGTTTGTCATACACGCCGAATTCCCGCTAAAGCCTCACCCTTAGACAAAATTTAAATTTGGGTCGAAACAGAAGCCACTAATTTCAAAGCAAGCAAATTTATGCAAAATACTTTAATAGCAATTAACAAGGTATTCCTTTGCTTAACTGAGGCAGATATATACAGAAATTTTGTTATTTTGTCTGTCTGTTTCATCGATTCACATCATTCATCCATTACTTTTCTAGTAATTTGTGATGTAGTTTAAAAATTACATCTGGCGGTGCCAGGAGATGCAGTCAGGGAACATGTTCAGAATCGTCCCCGCCAATTAATTAGATTCCATCATCATTATGCGCATTATTATAAACATACCTCCTCATAGGCTCATTGGGACTGACATCTTGATAGCACTGCGAGAGTGTGCTATCACGATGTCAGGCCCAATTGTGGTGCAGGGGGTAATAGGAGCTACCCCCGGAACGTGCTAATAGTCAAGCGAAGCGATGGAGGGGCCCCGGTTGCGTTCCGGGCGGAGATCCCGGGAATACATAAGGGTGACAAACGAGCACACAGTTCACC
Organism: Parnassius orleans; assembly: GCA_029286625.1. Classification (NCBI taxonomy): domain Eukaryota; kingdom Metazoa; phylum Arthropoda; class Insecta; order Lepidoptera; family Papilionidae; genus Parnassius; species Parnassius orleans. Next base: position 128,189 of record JAGSMP010000477.1, on the reverse strand, counting down.
TGATGGTAAGTGGATGCTGTAGCCCTTTTACATATACATCTATCCTCAATTAAGAATCAAAAAGCAAATGCGTTGTCACACCCGAGGACTAAGATAGAATGCCTCGCTTCCAGTAAAAACGGTCTTCGGTTCTTTGCACTCATCATACGAAACACAGCAGCATTAAGCTGCTATTTTACGCTGGTATACCGTGAGAGCCTGGTCCTACCCCGGTCGAGCCGACTCATTCGTGCTACAATATATAAGTAATTGGACATGCCATGGATGTGTCATAGATTAAAAGAGTTAAGGGGATATATACCATAGTTGCCACGATTAACAGGCGGATTGCTATCTATGGGGCATCTCTCACAGAATGCCAGCGTAAAAAAGCAGCTCAATAATACTGTGTTTTGTATGGTGAGTGTAAAGAACCGGAGATCTTTTTTACTGGAAACGAGGCATCTGCATTTTGATCTCTATGGGGCACAGCGTCCACTTACCATCAGGTAGACTGTGTGCCCGTTTGTCAACATAATTCAAAAAATGTTTTTTGTAAATATTTAAAACCTTTAAAAACAATATTCCGCACAGACAACACCGAATAATGATCTTATATCTGTAATAAAATACAACTGAAAGTCTTAGTGGCCTGTATTTTGATCTGGGTCCGATGAGGTCATTAATAACTGTAAACTCTGAAGCTTCAGAACAAATCAACAATAATTAACGTTTAAAATAGAGACTGTCGAAGTCAATTTATTACTGTTTAACAGTTATTTGAAGCAACAATAGCTCATTGGTATAGGGTTCGGACCGCGGATCTTGAAACCTAGAAGTCTTGGGATCAATGTCGCAATCTGAATTTTGTTGTAAACTCGACGTGTCGTTTAGTTGAAGTAGGTTACCGGAACACTTGATACGTTAAAACATTGCTTTTACAATCTATGAACTTTTGATAGACTTTAATGGTAAATGTATGCAGAATGTTTGTTCCAGCAGATTATGTTACAGGTAGATGTTTCATTTACAGGAAAAAGCTACGTTACCACCGATATACAACGCGATCTCACAGCACGCGGAACGAAACGCGTTGAAAACTCAGCAAATTCGTCCTGTCTACGATTATCAAGTAAGGCAAAACCGCTGAGTTTTTGGAACGATGTTCCTTATCGCACGGTACGAATTTGACGGATGGGGGTTAGGCGAGAAAAAGTGTAAGATTTTTCCGTCACGACCCCCTTTCTATAGTGCGAGTGAGATGAAATAATATCCATCTCCCTCGCACTTTTTCTTGTCTTGCCATGAAAGAAATATTATTTTAAATGACGCTTCATTTTAATAGACGCTAGTAATTCATTTATTTGTATTTGTTAATACGTTTATCAATAATAATATACTACGAAAGGAACTTCGTTCCAACCGAGTGTTCCGCGACACTCACGCATGCTTTTTTTCTGCCAAGAAATTCTCAGTAGCAGTCCGGAGTCAGGAAGATGGCAGATTTCACCCACGTTTTGGAAAGCACGTAAAGCCGTCGATCTTACGCCTGATCTCTCTCTTGTATCGTATTACCGTCCCATCGGACTTTGAGAGTTAGGGAATAGAGAGTGCACTATAATCCTTTCCTACGCAGATTGTTAGTGTCCGTTGAGACTGGCCGCTGTGACGGAAATTCGGTCTGGACGACATTATTATTATTATAGTTTTCTCCTCTGGTTGGCGTGTATAACCATTTGGGTTAAATAGTTTAAGGTATAAATATATAAAAGAAAATTATAAATATAGATAAGTATACATTAAATATAGTAAAATAAACAAATAAAAATATTATATAATAGTATAGAATACAATCATTTTATTCAATATAGATTACAATATATAATACTTATTGAAAGTCATTTTTTACTTTTACCACTGGTTCGCAAAAAACCTCTGTCATGGGAAGTACCAGCAAGTAATCCAGCGGGACTTTTTAAAAATGCACAATTTACTATATAATATTTTATACAATTGTTATGATAACATTTAGAAACAGCATGGTAGCGATCACCTCATTCCCAGGGGTTATTATCAGTCATGTACTCTTTAGTAGTATAATAACCCTAACTAGACAATTTTTGCTTAATAAATAATTTGAACCTTTTGGTAGAAAAGGTCTGCATATTTTCTGGGACTTTGTTGTAAAAGCGTATACATTGCCCCATGAAGGAGTTACTGACTCTTTGGAGTCGAGTAACTGGTATAACAAACTTGTGCTTGTTGCTAGTATTTACAGAATGTACATCACTATTTTTAATAAAACTATTTTTTTTTGTGTACATACATTAAATTCTCGTAAATATATTGAGAGGCCAAAGTTAATATATTTATTTCTTTAAATCTTTCTCTTAGGGATTCCTTCGGACCTAGGTTATAAATTGCTCTTATAGCTCTCTTTTGCAAAACAAAGATACATTATTATTATTAAAATGTACAATGTATTACAGTATGTTTGTTTCTGTTATGTACAGCTCGACGTTTCATTTGCAGGAAAAAGCTACGATACCACCGATATACAACGCGATCTGGCAGCACGCAGAACAAAACGCGTCGAAAACTCGGCAAAGTCATCCTCTCTACGATTATCAGGTAAGGAAAAGTTAAATTTTTTGAAGGAAGGTTAGGTTTTTATTTATTTATGTAATGAAATTTTATTTTATTTATTTAACTAGATTTAATGTATATTTATGTTATACGTGGTAGACCCATGCTGCAGCTAAATTAGTAGTATAGTTGTACTCGACCGGGGAAGTACCACGCTCTCACAGAATACCAGCGTAAAACAGCAGCTTAACACTGATGTGTTTCGTATGGTGAGTGTAGAGAACCGGAGACCCTTTTTACTGGAAACGAGGCATTCCATATTAGTCCTCACGGGTGACAACGCATCTGCATTTTGATTATTTAATGAAGATAGATGTAGATGTCTATTGGTCACAGAAACCACTTACCACAGCATTTATTTATCATCAAGTAGAATGTGTGCTCGTTTTCAAACTATCCTATAAAAAAATATCATTTTCTTTTATTTATACAGCCCAACCAGATGAGAAAACTATAACAACAATAATGTCCTCCATACCGATTTCAGTCACAGCTACAAGGCTCGACGGAGACTAGCCATCTGCACAGGACAGGGTTATAGTGCCGGAGTGTATACGCAAGCACAGGTGCACTCTCTATTCCCTCACTTTCATAGTCCGATAGAAAGATACGTGCCTTTCCAAGCACGGTGGTGAAACATCTAAACCTTTCTGACTCGGGGCTGCTACTGAAAATTTCTTGATAGAATAACCCAATAACTGATTTTATCCCGACCCGGGATTTGAACTCGAGACCTCATGATCAGCAATCGCGTTTACAACCACTGGGCCAACGAGGCAGTCAACATGAAATCATTGCATCGTCTTCGGTTCTTGTGGTGGCGCTGTTGTCGCGCCACAAGCGAAATGAACCGAGGCATAAATCACGCTATAGAAGTTTTTTATAGAATAAGGGTGACAAACTAGCACACATTCCACTTGATGATAAATGGATGCTGTAGCCCATAGACACCTACATCTATCGTCAATTAAGAATCAGAATGCAGATTTTTAGAGAGGCAATATAATTACTGGCTGGCTGTGAAGCATGCCATCTTAGTCCTCAGAGGTGACAACGCATCTGTCTGTCAGCCTTCTTCGTTTGAAGCTGGTTGCAGCTATACATAGGCTGCAGTAGAGAACTTACCACCAGTCATTTTAATTTAATAAAAAAGATTCGTTGTCAACCCTGAGAATTAAGAGCCTCGTTACAAGTAAAACGGGTCCACGGTTCTCGTTATTTACTATACGAAACACAGCAGCCTTATGCTGCTATTTCACGCTGGTGTTCTGTGCAACCTCTATATTATTTGATATATTTTTATGAAAAACATACAAGGCATCTTAACAACAAGTTAAAATATTTTGGCGAAATCTAAAGATTGTAGTCCTTCCGCTCATCAACAAAATGGATCACTAAAAAAATAAAAATAATGATTCTAAGAATACCAGCAATCTAATATATAAAAATTAATGTTTGTTTGTTCGTATTTTATGCGCAGCCTTACCGTTAATCAGATATAGGCATAGTACAATTAACTTACAACAGGTGACGCGCGTATCGTACCGACAAATTTATTTGAAAGTTATAATATATCATTCAATTTCAATGAATTTATTATCATTCCTAATCAAACATTATAACTCTTCCAAATTTAAAACGATAATTCCACAATTATTTCTTTTGCGACAGCAATGCGCCGGGTACCAGCTAGTGTTGTATAAAATTTAGCTAAGACTTATTTCCTAATACCTTAATATTTATCAAAATTTGAAAAAACAATTTATTGAACGGTATTTCATAATGATAAAAAAACCTAATAAATAATTATAAATTAAATAATTATATAAATGCTTGAAGACGCAAAGAACAAACGAGTAATTATAATTAAATATTTATTTATTCTCAAATAAATTTATACTAATTTTTCAATTTATCTAAACTTATATTAAATTTCCGACATTTCGAGCGCTCTCCAGTCTCCACTAGTCCACAGCTGAAATTGAGACTCTCCAGTTGAGAATTCTATAATCACATTGTGAACCACATATACAAAAAAATACACAATATATTAGGTCCTTACATATGAAATTAGCGTTTTGTAGTACTGACCACTTTGATCTGAAATATCTCCTCTTTGGTTAAGAATTCCAAATTCAAATTTATAAATTCATTTATAGTCTGATTTTTCATTCCGTAGAATTCTGACAGCTATCATTTTTTGACATGTCAGAGATTACAAACCTTTTTGGCCGGGCACATTTTTCAATTTCAATACGAGTCTGAACATCTGAGTCTATACATACATTTTATTTGTATTAACTAACAATATCCATTTTATTAAGTGCGGTGCTCCACATTAAAAGTGGTTTTACGTCGAGTGATAATTACGTCCCTTTTCATCACAAACAGTAAAAAATGCACAAGTAAAGATAACATATTTTTATTAAAATCTTTAATCATCATTAATACTTATATCACTATCTTCATCATCATCATCATCGCTGACATGAATTATTAAAGAGTCTGCGACTTTGTCAATCAAATCGTCGAGAGTGCACATCTTATCTTCTTCTTTGATTGTATGGCTGATACATTCTTGCCATTTATCAGGAGTAACATTACTTATACTTTCCAGTAATAGTTTTTTAACTTCCGCCATTTTAAAACTTCTGTTGTGTCTTGCGACATGCCCCTTCGCTTGAGCCCACACCAATTCAATAGGGTTGAGCTCACAATGATATGGGGGCAGTCTAAGCACAGTAATGCCTTGTGCTGCGGCCATCTCGTCTACAATACACTGTTGGTATTTGTATTTCTCCTGACCCACAATTTCCAATAAATTAACTTTTAGCATTTTTTCTTCAAAATTTAAATTTTTTGAAGTCAACCACGCTTGGATATCGCCTTTTCTCCATGCACTTGTTTGTACTTTTTCGACCTTCTTCGAATGATGGGGAGCATTATCCAACACTACTACCGAGCTTGGTTTTAATTTTGGAAGTATTTTTGTAAACCACTTCTCAAATAATTCCGCAGTCATCTCCTTGTGGTAATCTGCCAAGCCTTTTTTGCCTCAAAAACCAATAAGCCATCTTCCAAAAATCCTTTTTCGCTCCCTATATGGCTAACTATAAGTCGCCTCCCTTTGCCTGTAGGTGCCTTAAGCCCTGTTGTCAAGCCATCGAGGAAAGCTTGTCGTGAAGATTGAATGTTGGTATCACACCGCACTTTATTGACGGTATGTCCTGAAAATAAAATATATTTAATATTTCACTTATACATAAGGACGGTTATATATGCATATAAATTGAAAAATATTACCTATAAATATGGATTTCTTTATTTATTTATTCATTTCGGCAACAGAAATTTATTAACAAAGTTAATTTAAGTGTTACGTAAGTACAGAATTTGATTGCCGACCAATACTTTGAAGAAAAAATTCAAATTTTTATATGAAAGATAGTTGAGGTCCACTCTTTTTCGGCTTTTGAAACTCTTTTGTGTCTTTATATTCTTTTGTAATTTTATAGACACTTGACAGACCCACGCCAGTCATCTCAGAAGTCTTTTTAGCACATTCCGTTGCATTCCAATCAGTTGTTTGCGGCCAATTTTCTATATTGCATTTGTAAATATTTAGAATTATGGTCTTTTCGCTGGGCGTAAAAGCACCACGAGGACGCTTCTTTCTGGAAGAAAGAAAGTCTGAGTCTTGTGCTCTGTCAATTGGGGCTGCTTCCCGGGAAGGGCCAGGTTGTGGCTCCATAACGTTTATAAAAATCAACCAGCGATCACAACACGAAAAGTCTACAAGAAAAAACTTAACAGAATAACAGAAACTAAACAAATATAACAAGATAATAACAAAAAATAGCAGCAAACACCGAGAACACATGAGCGCATTCAAGCATTCAAAGAAGTCGAATGAAAATCAATCAATGTGACAGACGCGAAGTATTAGGTCACTTGAGTAAGTAAATATTTAGATTTACCTTTTTGTAGGTAAAACATAAAAAATACGTAGCATTTTATTTTTATTGCCCTCAAATAGGTCAAATCTGTCCCTTTTTCGGTGGAGAACTTTTTAAGTAGCAACACTTATGAAATGTCAGAATTCTACGGAATGAAAAATCAGAGTTTAGCTGGTACATTTGAGTTTTAAAAAAAAGTCATTCATTTGTTTTTTCCTCATTATTTTTTTCTTTGGCGTCGCTTATTACCGCACAATAGAAAACATGAAATATCGGTAAATTTACAAGTACGAGTTTTACCGTGGCACCAGTGCTGCAGAAACAGCTCGAAGGATTAATGATGTGTACGGCGCTGAAAGAAAAGCGCTAAAGAAAGCACGGTACGTTTTTGGTTTCAACGTTTTCATTCTGGAAATTTCGAACTTCAGAACCAACCCCGTGGACGGCCGGAGACCAAAGTGGAAAATGAAGAATTAAAGGCTATTGTGGAAGCGGATCCATCACAAGGCACTTCAGAGATAGCTGCAGGCTTCGGGGTAAGTGATAAAACTATATTAATCCACTTGAAGCAAATTGGGAAAGTAAAAAAACTTGAACGATGGGTACCTCATGAATTGAGTGAATCGAACTTGCAAACACGCGTCGACTGCTGTGTTATTTTGCTCAACCGACACAATAATGAAGGGATTTAAATCGAATCATTACTTGTGATGAAAAGTGGATACTGTACGATAATCGGAAGCGCTCGTCGCAATGGCTGAATCCTGGAGACCCAGCCAAATCCTGCCCTAAACGAAAATTGACTCAGAAAGAGTTACTTGTGAGTGTTTGGTGGACTAGCGCCGGTGTCGTTCATTACAGCTTTCTAAAATCTGGCCAAACGATTACGGCAGATATCTATTGTCAGCAACTGCAAACCATGAAGGAAGAAATAGCTGCTAAATAACCGATATTAGTCAATCGCTCTAGGCCACTGCTGCTTCACGACAATGCAAGACCACACACTGCACAACAAACAACCACTAAGTTAGATGAGCTACAATTGGAATGTCTGCGACATCCACCGTACTTCCCGGACCTTGCTCCAACAGATTACCATTTTTTCCGGAATTTGGACAACTTCTTACAAGGAAAAAAATTCAACTCCGATGCGGCAGTTCAAACCGCCTTCAAAGAGTGTATTGATTCTCGTCCCCATGGTTCTTTTAGTAAAGGGATCAATGAACTACCTATGAGATGGCAAAAGTGCACAGATAACAACGCTGCATACTTTGATTACTTAAATATATTTTACAAAACAAAAATTTACTTTATATTCCTCCCGTACAAAACGCTAATTTCATATGTAAGGACCTAATACCTACATTGCGTTTCTTTTTCATTTACAAAAATATCATAACTCTCTTTTAGATTTCTCTTCGCTTCAGTAATAAAATCTAAACTCTTATTTTTACAGTCAAAGCAACAAATAAATCAGTACGATTCCAACAACTTCTCGGATGAAAGGAATAACTCGCAAAACGCCGAGGCAAGTACACCTTCAAAACACTTTATTATATGTTTTCCTTACTTATGGTAAAGTAAAATGAAGTAACAACCTGTGTATAGAATAAGGATCACAAACGTGCACACAGTCCACCTGATGGTAAATCGATGCTGTGAAACATAGACATTTTCAGTTATCCTCGATTAAGAATCAAAATGCAGTTGTGCTGTCACCCCTGCAAACTAAGATGGAATGCCTCGTTTCCAGTAAAAAGGGTCTCCGATTCTCTGTACTCACCATATGAAACAGCAGAATTTTACTGCTATTTTACGCTGGTATTTTGTGAGAGCGTGGTCGCCAGTCGAGCCGACCCATTCTTGCCAAAATCATAATATAGCTGCAACGTTTTGCATTCATGCGGCTCACCTGTTTTGTGGCATTCTTTAGGGGAGGCCTATGACCAGCACTAGACTAGGGAAGGGCTATAATGATAGTAATGATGATAGTAATGATTTCTTATATTTATGCAAACACTATATATTTATATAAAACTAGTTTTACGGATTTAATCGCGAATATTAACCTATTTTATATTCCGATAGATAAGAACAAAAATTTAAAAAAAAATAATATGGAGGTAGCCGTGGTTAACTATGACATTGGGACGTCATACACCTCAGTCCCTCCCGTGACCATGGGAGCTGTAAAGTACTCGAAACATCGGGAATATTAAATAAGTTAATAATGGCGATAAAATCCGTAAAACTAGTTTTATTTAAAAACTAGCTATTACTTGCGGCTTCGCTCGCATGGTCACTGGGAAATGAACTATCCATTGCTTTTTGAATTGAAAGAAAACTGAGTTTTATAGATTTGTCAGAGATGCAGCCATTAAAAGGAAACTGAGCAAAATTGATTCGTCAGCCTATTTAAATGTTTTGAAACGCAGCATATAAGATAGCATGAAAATAGCCTGTTTATTCCAAATGGAAATGGGATATTTTTTTAATTAAAGGAAACAGAGCATAATTATCCGTCAGGGATGCAGACTTTTGAAAAGAAACTGAGCTAAATTGATTCGTCAGAGATGCAGTTTTCTGAATTGAAAGGAAACTGAGCCAAATAAAAGATACGTCAGAGATGCAGCCTTTTGAGTTGAAAGGAAACTGAGCTTAATAGGTCCGTCAGAGGTGCAGCATTTGGAATTGAAAAGAAACTGAGCTAAATAGGAAATTTTGAATTGAAAAGGAAGATCTGTGGAATTCTGATTAATTGATTGTGGAATTTTGGAAAAAAAATAACTGAACACTATTATAAGACGCTACTGTACACAATGTTATATGTTTTTCCATTCAGGAAAGAATGTGGAGATTCTGGGCATTTGACACACGTTAACATGCTACATACAGCTGACCATGAGAGAAGCACGGTTTTCTAAGTTGACCCCGCTACCTGTAACGTTTGCCCTTGCGCTTTATTAATTGTCATTGCAAAACTGAGCTTAATAGGAACTGCAACCTTTTGAATTGAAAAGGAAGATCTGTGGGAATTATAGGGATCCGTGGTATAATAACATTTTCACCTTTTCCTACGCCTGTCAAAATTGTAGCACCGATTATGTTCCGTCCAAGATGTGTCACACGCAGCCTTGTCCCGTTACATAACTGACAAATACTCTGTTATTTCTCCTGCTACTTCGCTTAATATATCTGAATTTATTTTGTTAACGCTCTCATTTTTTGGTGCAAGAATCGCCCTTTCACATAACCATTTGTCTTCATGCATGTTGTTCGTTAAATCTGAATAAACGTTCGCAATTAATTCGGAATGACTCTGTACTAAATTACAAAAATCTCTCGTCAATTTAACGCAGCCCTCAGCATCCGTTTCCAACCGCCCATCGCCAATTTTTAATAGTGTGTCAGCATAGTTTCCAGCATTGATATCATTATACAAATGCACTCTCATATTCGTAGTTAAACTGAATTTTGTCACCTTGTTCCATAAGATAGACGACTTGAGGCATGCTTTAATTTCATCTGCAGGTGTGCCCTTTTGAATGACAGGTAAAGTTTGGCGAAAGTCACCAGCCAGTAAAACCACCATTCCTCCCATTACATCGGTATTGCTGCGCAAATCCTGGAGCGTTCGATTAAGTGCTTCTACAGCTTGTTTATGCGACATTGTACTTTCGTCCCACACTAAAAGTTTGCATTCTCGTAGCATTATACCTCGTGCACTATTTTTGCTAAAGTTGCAGATCGGCGATTCTTCCTGGGCTAGATTTAGAGGGAGTTTTAAAACAGAATGTGCAGTGCGGCGTTTCCACTCCTTCCTAAATGTGTTCCAAGTATAATAGTGGGGGACTTCAGAATATAACAACGCTTTTGCGGTTTGACAAAGTTGAAAGAAGGCTGTTAGTGTAGTTTTTGGCGGTGATGCAATTCTTTCTTGGAAATTTCTTTCGGTGAAATATACACGCTCTCCATTTTCTAAGTGCACAGCAAGGTGAGTAACTGTTGGGTGCCTTTCGTGTAAAGGGAAGCCAAGGAGACGCCACGCTGCCTCGTTACTGCTGACATAACGCCCTGCTTGAAAGGTCTGTACTTCATTAACGGGATTTGCCTCACCTTCACTCCTGAGATTAAATATTGCTTGGTCGCTTCCTTTATTTATGTACTTACAGATATACTTGATTGCGCGGACAGAGCTACATGCTTCTACATTAATGTAGGCATTAAACATTTTACATAAAATGGGCGAATTCGGGACAATCCAGCTGTTATCTAAGGTTTCGAACGCTCCAGAGCGAGATTTGATTCTTCCTGCCTCCATCTTCGGGAGCTCTGCGTCTGTATAAAGGGTAGCCATTGTCATTGTGTACTGTTTCTTTTAATAGCTGTTTAGGGAATTTCTTTGTACATTTTCCTTCTTTCATACATGGCGATATTGAATTTCGTGCACCACATGGACCGTGAATCATATTTCGGACGATGGTATCATACAATTCTTTATCTTGCTCAGGATCCGGAATCTCGGCGCTTATTATGTCGTCTATTTGGCTGGGCCGCAACTTCTCTTTAAGCCATATTAGAATGTGGGCATGCGGTAATCATCTTTTTTGCCATTCAAATAAATACATGAAGCACTGCACCTCTCCGAAAATTTTCCCTTTGTTAATTACATACATTAATTTTTGTACTTTTAATCTAAATACTCTAGCAACTAAATCGTGTCTGTCAGTACTTTTTTGGCCCGGCATTAGCTCCTCGGTTATTTCTTTCCATGTGGAATTGCAAGTAAAAGTAACAAAAAGATCAGGTCTTCCGTAAGTTCGTACATAGGCGAATGCGTCTTGTGTGTACTCATGTAGGTAGCGGGAACTGTTAACGAATGATGAGGGCAGAATTACCATTTTACCTAAATCTCTGGGGTTTACATTGGCGTCGCTAGAAACTGCATCTTGTAAATGTATATAATTCTCAACGCGCAGCTTTTTTTGATTTAAAGATATATAACGGAGACGGAGACGACACTTTCTACCTTCACATACATGTCTACCAAAAATTGATGAAATAATTGTCTACACCGGGCTAAGAGGTTAAAATCGCTTTCTCGCAACATCATATGATACGCATAAAAATCCATACATGATACTTTTTTGTTTGGAGTAGGCTCCTTTGTGACCGGGTTAATGAGTGGAATTTGAAAATGATAACCATCTTGTCCTTTGCAATACATCAATGGGTATTGCAGAGTGTCATAAAACTTGTGTGTATCGGCTACCCGTTGCAACGTATCATCACGTGCTCGCAAGACAATGTCTCGTGAAGAAAATTGATCACCACTAATTACGGCTGCTATTTCGTTTATCAAAGGTGCATTGTAGCGCCTTTCATGCTCTCCTCGAGGGGTCCGATCTGCGTGAATGACGACTTTATAATCCTCTTCAGGTAGGTTTTCTAAAGCAGTTTTAAATGTTTTGACTAAAATGTTACGTTCATGCAAGAATCTTTGAATTTTGAACACTGTGTCTCTCTCAACTCCCTGGATAAATTGGCAGCGACGGTCTACCTCAATTTCTTCGTCACCCATAAAATATACTTGAAAAATTTATGCCGTTCGTTTTCAGCTGGAAAAAGTGAACCTATTCTATGATAAATTTGCCCTTGCACCGTAAATGTAGGCGAAAATCCCGGCATTGTTATTTCCCGGTCAACTCCGAAGGACGTCATTTGAAAGCATGAGTTATATTTCCGGATCCTCTTTAAAAAGCGCTCATTTCATCACTCATTAGCATCATATAAAAAGAGAGTTTTCAAAGGTTCTTCTGTTTCCCAAGTAACGGAAGAGACACTTTGCCATTGGAACAGCACATGCCTGTGGTCTCATCTTTCCATTTTAAAGCGCTGCAAAATCGACACACCTTGTCCATCAGTCCGATAACAACTAACCTGTGATTTTTATAATCAATCAACGGATCATAATTGAATGCTGCGTCATTAAAAACCAACCAATTGTTTCTTTGAAAATTTTGTCGACGTTCAGCTTGGAGCTGTGCATTTGCATCTCTTCGCGCCTGTATCTGTTCTGGTGTTTCAGATGCCCTTATAGTAGATTGACGTTCAGCTTGCTCAATGAGTCTGTGTTGAGTTTCATCAGGTGTTTCCGCGGCTCTTAAGGCGGCCTGACGTTCCGCTTGTTCGAATAGCCTTTGCTGACTTTGAGCAGGTGTTTCAGTAGCTCTAAAGTACATTGACGCCTGCCTGTTCAAGACGCCTTTGCTGACTTTGATCAGGTGTTTCAGTAGCTCTTAAAGTAGCTTGACGCTCTGCCTGTTCAAGACGCCTTTGCTGACTTTGAGCAGGTGTTTCAGTAGCTCTTAAAGTAGCTTGACGCTCTGCCTGTTCAAGACGCCTTCGCTGACTTTGAAAAGGTGTTTCAGAAGCTCTTAAAGAAGCTTGACGCTCTGCCTGTTCAAGACGCCTTTCCTGACTTTGAGAAGGTGTTTCGGAAGCTCTAAAAGCAGCCTGACGCTCTGCTTGTTCTTGCCTTCTCAGTTCAGCATCTTCTAAAGATTCTAGCGATCGAGCTAATCTTTTCGCTTGTCTTTGAGAAGATACTCTTGAAAGGCTAGACTTACGTTTGCGAGGCATTATGAAGTTAGAAAAAACCTATTTATAAAAAAAACGTTAAAATACCTAAAAGGAATTAAATTTCCTTTTAAATATTTTTTTTAAAAGAAAATCCAAAATATCTAAAAGGAATAAATATTCCTTTTAAATATTTTTTAAAATCAAAACAACAAAACCAATTCAAGACACAACACGAATCCGGAAACGATAGCCAAAAAAAATCCAATCAACTTAAACCAAATCACAAAACAAATCGCAGAAAACCGAAATCGAAAGCATTAGTCAATATAAATATAACCAACAAAAAAAGAAGTAAGTGTAAAGGTACCGTATACACTATCTATACTATTAATATTCCTTTGAAATATTGATAAACAACCTAAAACAACGAAAACCAATTCACGATTCTAAATAAACAAAATCCAAAATCAAAGCCAGAGTCTAAATATATATAAAGGAATACCAACCAAATCAACAAAACCGATCCAAGAAAATACAAAAATCCGAAAATGAAAGCTAATATAAATCCATTCAACCTTAACCAAATCACAAAGCAAATAACAAATTACCAAAATCGAAAGCAGGTAGTCGAATAAGCTACGAAATAGAAACAATTTAAGCGTATAGGTACCGTATACACTATAAGTTCACGTGCGGCTCAACGACGGGAGTTAAGTACATGTCAAGAAACATATCGTTACCGCGTTTTAAAAACCTAGTAACGTAAGTTCTTAGTTAATAAGAACTCTCAAAAAATATTTTTCTTATAATTTTGCACAATTTTTCTTATTGTAATACCGATTCATTCATAACCACATATAAGACCTGTATTCATTTCCGTTCAATAAATATTACTAAGGCTTATTAACAAGGCTTACTAAGAACTGTTTCTACCATTGTTAAGTAATAGTTAAGGGTGAAAGCGTGACAGGTGGTGATAGTATTTCTGATCCATACTTATAATCACGCCTGTAACCCTTGCGGGGTAGGCAGAGCATCAACGGATTACTTAATATCGTCTGCGACGTTATCGCCTATTCTGTGAATTACGATGCACCAAATTTTTTATCGCTCTCTTCCCGGTCCTGCGTGGAAAAATACAGATCCATACATTTTTATCTTAATTTTGGTAAAAGACGTAATAATCTAGATATTCTGACCTTCTGTGTTCGTCCATCGTACCGTCGTCCGTCTTGTAGAATCACGGTGGCGCCACTTAGCTGAATTTAATTTTGCAACATATTCGATTTTCCCACGGAATGATATGTTTTCCGCTGAAAAAGTAGCCTATGTCACCTCACAGCCACCGAACTATCCCCATACAAATAATCATGCCATGCCGACGCTCTGTTGCGACGTGAAAGAAGGACAAACTTGTGCAATATATTCGATTTTCCCACGGAATGAGATGTTTTCCGCGGAAAAAGTAGCCTATGTCACTCTACAGCCACCGAACTATCACCATACAAAAATCATGCCATGCCGACGCTCTGTTACGACGTGAAAGAAGGACAAACAAACAAACAAACAAACAAACACACTTTCGCATTTATAATATTAGTATGGATGATGATAACATTAATTATATCACTTTTTAGGATAAGAGCTACGCGTTCTCCTACATAGTGAAGGACGAAAAAACCGGCGACGATTTCTCCCACTCCCAACGCAGCAGCGGTACCGCCACAAACGGAGAGTACCGAGTTCGATTACCCGATGGTCGTTTACAGATAGTTTCGTACACTGCTGATGAGAACGGATATAAAGCTGACGTGAAATACGACGTGGACAGCACTGGGAACAGCGTCGAATACAACAGTCAGAACCAACACCAAAATGCAAATAACCGTAAAAATTATAACGAAAACTCCAACCAGTTTACTAATAATGCAGCAAAATATAACATCGGAAACAATAAATTCTATTCTGATTATAATTCACCAACAAAAGTAGAATTATATCAAGATTTATCCAAAGAGTATTATAATGATTACTCTTCAGAATATGGAACTAAGAATAACGATCCGCATCAAAGTAAATTCGCAGATTTACTCCAACAGAAAAAAACTGATACTTTCAGTAAGAAAATTCGCAGATTTACTCCAACAGAAAAAAACTGATACTTTCAGTAATTTAGACTTCAAAACAAATTTCGACCCGAATTACCTAACATCAACACTAAAACCTAATTACATAAAACTAAGAGATGTTTTAACGAAAGCCTTGCCTAATGTACAACCAACGTTCAATTATAATTATCCTAAAGTAGAAACAAAACAGAGAACGTTGTACTAATTGGTGATCGAAATCAATTTATTAGTTCTAACACGCCATCGGTCTCTCCAGAATTTAATAGTTTTGTGGCTTCCACTCCTAGAAGCTACCTAGTTTCGACTATAGCTAGTTTGAGAGACGGAGTAGGGTCCAAACCTCTATTATCGGATAGCTTCATTAGCAGAATCAACAAGTATTTATCTTTCAAGTGAGAAGTTTGTTTTATTGTTAAGGGATACAAATTCGTTTGAAATGTTGCGTAAGACAAATTGGACTAAAGTTGTACTTAAGTTAACTTTGTTGTTATTGTTACGTCTCGATTTCATTATGTAATTGTCTGAGACATGTTTAAAGTTAGCACAAGATCTATTCGTAAATGGAACAAATAAAATCGTTGTCTTTTATTCAGTTTCAAAATTATCTTGTGTAAGATTTAGACATTGGTTTTGTGAAAGCCTTTAAAAACTTTTTATCTTGTAATAAGTATTATATCCTTCATAGTGTTATTGTGTGCGAACTTCCATCGTATTTTGTATATAGTTATTTAAACTGTTTTAAATTAATTAGCAAATAAATCATAATATTGACATATTTTTTATTGATCCATAGTGTTTTCTTACCTTTTCTTCTGTCTCTGTTGGCATGTAACCCTGTAAACAGTCCACTGTTGGATATGTGTCTCCCATAGATTTTTTTAAAAACGTTACGTATCGTGGAGGCAGTTTCAAACATATGTAAAGTGCACAAGGTAAACATCCAGACCCGGTACTATTACTTGTAGGCCATACAAATACTTGTACCGTGCGAGATTCGGACCCGCAGTCCTCAGCGCCGTAACTCATTTCTAAGCCACTGCGCCACGGACCCGGAGCACGGAAAGTGTGCGAAAGCGTTACTTGTGATCGAGGCTACCGACAATATACTGGTAGGAATCCAGCATAAACTCCCGGTCACCCTTGTGGTAAAGGAGTATCCCTAAAGAATTCTCCACATCCAAAAAAAGGACATATAAATATCCTACACGAAAATCTGTAACACCCCAATCAGGAAAGTAATGACCCAAGCGTAAGTCTCATCCGGCACTATTCTGATGATATCCGGGACGTCAGTCTGATCGAGATTAGAATGACTTTTCAGTAAAGCATCGGGTGAATATAGAATTACAGCAGAGCTTCTGAAAGATGATAAATTGATATTTAAATTCCTTTAGAAGCTATTTAATTCCGCCCTTCACGGTAGTGTGACCGATTTCTTTTCAACGTCGCCGCTTACGTGCTATTTTCATAACGAAAACGTCTCGCACGTAAAGTTTACGAAGACGCCTGTTTCTGAAATAGCTTTAGTACCATAGGCCACATGCATACCCTTCAACAGGATATTCAGAATAGTAGAAGAGTACAATCTGAAGTGATTTGGGCGAATATCTCTGTAATCTTTTATCTTACAGAGATATAACCGTATATCTCTGTAAGATAAAATCTGTAACGAAGGCAGCCGTAAAAACCAATAGTAACTCACATAGTCACAAAGCTCCAACTGAAAATCAGCGCTGCCATTAGCTGAGTTTTTTCTTTGTTATATTATTAATAATGAATGCAAGTATGTAATACTTCTTATTTGTTAATGCGTAAGCAGTCTAAGATGTTACGTGCATATTTTGCCCCCTTGTTTTTGTAAGTTTCTTTGTTTAAAATATGTGTATCAAATAAATAGTTCTTTCTTGCATAGCCTAGCGGGTCAGTAAGCTCAAGTGACAATGGGCTCGAAGAACTGACAACCGATGGGGAAGAAAGGTTCTGAAGTAACCTCTTAGACCAACCATTAGATGGAGTGCCAACTTGATAAAGCACGCAGGTAATCGAGGGATGCAGGTGGTTCAGAGCTATAGTTTGTAGCAATATATTGGGTAGGCCTACTCCTGTGAGAAGTGATTAGAAATGCACAGACAGGCACTTTCTTCCGTTTCCGAATTTTACTTTTTTATGATAAATATAATATGAAAATAATTTTTCAACACAGAGCCACCAACAAAAACACACCGGTGACAAATTCACGAGCCAATAATTCGAAGTGTACTTCCGTAGCTTCGGTGACGCGGCGAAATGTATTCAAAAGTTTTCAAGGCAGCACTGGGTTGTTCTCGTTTACGAGTGACAACGAGAGGCACGAGGCCGATGTATCTGGGTCATCGTATTGTGGCATTTCCCCGGACGATGACTTGCGGCCTCTTTTTCTTCTCGATCTCGATCTCATGCTTGTCGGGCCAGGAGAATCGCTATTTGTTCCTTTACCAAAAGCAGCGATAGGCGATTTTTCGAACATGCAAATCAGTATAGTCAATATAAAGCTAAGGAATTGTAAGAAATGTATATTAAAATTTATGAATAGATTTAAATGAACTAATTTTACGGATTTTTATCGCATTTAACTTAAACTTTTTAATTTTCGACATTTCGGGGGCTTACAGCACCCATGGTCAAGGTATTTGACGTCCTGATATTAAATCAACTATGAAGGCCCAAGGTAGCGAAAGCTATCTTCAAATTTTAAACATTGGTCTTTGCTTCTATCTCCGCAGAACGAGCTTACAGTATCTTAAAGACCTGCAGTAGTATGCTTGGGCTTGGATTTAATTTTATTAATTATGGGATCACAGGCAGATGGTATCACCCAGCCACCTTCTCTATTGAAATTAGTATATTTTTAATTTCAGTAGCCTCGCGAATCATCCTTGGTAGGAATCGATTTTCTTTTCAGAGGATTTGTGATCTATCAAATTTATTTATTATGGAAGGTTGAGTTCTACAAACAAGTAGACGGTGTGGTGATAGGCTCACCTGTATCTCCCAAAGTTGACGATGTATTAATAAAGGACTTTGATGAGAAAGCCCTTCTTACTTCACCCGTAAATATAATTTTAATATTCTAAAAGCTACTTGGCATTTGATGAACTATTAGCTCACTTGTTAGTCTATTATTATTATATAAAATATGATTGATATCAATGATTGCCTCCTTGATCTAGTCGTCGTAAACGTGGTTGCTGATCATGAGGTCCCGTGTCAGGCGTAAATCAGTTATTGGTTTTTTGTCAAGAAATTATCTGTAGCAGCACGAAGTTAGGAAGTTGGTGGTGTTTTCCCCGTGCCTTGGAAAGCACATAATGCCGTAGTTCCTGCGCCTAATCTCCCTACGGTTGCGTCGCATTACCGTCTCATCGGACTATGAGAGTCAAGGAATAGGTAGTGTTCCTGTGCTTGCGCATACACTTGGGCATTATAATCCTGTCCTGCGCTGAAATTTGGTTTGGAGGACATTATTATATTATAAAATAGGTTTTCAGTTGCTCCTATAACTATGATATAAGGAATTGCTATGGATCTTGGCACCCGTTCAGATCTCAGCTCTTTTATCAGCAGTCGACAACACAGAACGTCATCAGCTCCATTTTCTCATTTTTGAATCTAGTTTAAGTTTTTTTCTGTTTACGCCTTACTATTTTCTTTTTTTAATTTAAACTATTAGTTATTGGTGTGATTAACTTCAAGTACAGTACTTGAAACTAACCGCTACAATAACTTTGTCGACAACAAATATCGATAATTTGTATACAGATTCCTTGATAAAAATCCTTCATGTACACCTAATCACCTAGAAGTGATCTAGGTTTTTAATAAGTGAGTAAGTCGGTGAGTCGGTGTTAGCGAATCAGCAGTGACAAAATGGCACTTTTCAGAATAATAACTCAAGAAATGTATTACTCACAAAAATAGGTATACAAGATGACCATTGTTGGTCTAATAGTTTTTGTGTTGTGGGGCCATCAATAGTAGCTCGAAATGGCTCGTGTATCTGGTGTGTAGCTCTTTTCTTTTCTTAACTTGACTGACGCAGTGTTGTGTCTAGATTACTTCTGATAATATCTCTAAATTGTTACCTTCATCCATATTTATCTGTGTTTATCTTTTAATTTTACACTTAAGATTGTTGTCTCTTGGTGGAATTCCATTGTTTGTTTTAAGGTCTTTTAAAAACGCGAAATCTGTCGGTTTACAAATAAAATAAAATATTAAAAAGTATTTTTATTTACATTAACACGTATCACGTTTCTGAAACAAATACATAACATCTTTAAGTTACTAATCGAAGTTTTAGTGGCCGCACACTCGAGAATGATTCCACGATATTATTTTTTTCTTACCATTCGGCCCTTATGTTGCATGATTGATTATTGCCCGGCATTGTGGCCATGGAGGCACAGGTGTTGTTTCGTTCAGCTCGGTTAGTTCCATTGTGCGCTGGCAGATGATAAATGGCTATTTATCTAAGATTCCACATTCAAAAATTCAAATTTAAAACGATATTACGAAACCTTTAATTAATAAAGTTTCAGCTCTAAATTCGAAGTCAAATGCTTAATTTGAATGAAAACTTTATAATTAATTGAATAATAAAGATTGATAGACACAAATTAAAAAAAATAGCTACAAAACTTAGGTCGTTGTCAAACCAAAATCAACTATGTGCACTTTTCCGAGAGTTTAACATTTTGACTGGGAATAGTAGTTCACCAATCAATCTTTCGTCTGAAAAAACTGCTATGTGCTTTTGAGGACTGTTAGACGAACCATGACAACTTTTTAAAACATGCTATGTGCAGCAGCTAGAATATTGTCAATTAACACCTGCTATGTGACAAACATGCACATAGCATATTTTATTTGACCACGGCCAATTGTGATTGTTTAGTAGAATATCTGATATGTGTTTAGTATAAACACAAAACAACATTAACAGTACATTAACTAGCTAATAAGTAATAGATAAATAAGCGCATGTTTTGTAAATCACTTATTAGTCTTAAGAAATTTTACACTAATAAATAAGATAATAAACTAAAGTAGTTTGTACCCATAAATTACCAATAAGTTGACAGGCAGATAAGTTCATTTTTAAACCACTGATTAGTTCCAAGGATCCTACGTCCTTCAAAATAATAAATTAGATGATAAGCTAAAACTGTTTGCACCCATAATTTACTGATAAGTTGACAGGCAATTAAGTTCTTTCCAAAGTGTTTTGGGAATAGCTAGTTAATCTTAAGGACCATATATTTTGAATATTCGCTTACTACTACCACTATGTTCAAGTTTCCCATGCTCGTACAATATAAATACATTTTGTCTTAGAAAAGTTAGTTCTATTTTATCTCTCGAGTTAACTACGTAGTACAGTCAGTTGATAAACTGTATTAACTTATGTACTTTGCACAAGTTCTAGTGAAATAGAAATCTATGGTTTTGTGTAAGCTACAAATGAGCCGGGGAAAGAAAATAGTAAATTTAGTTTTAACGGTCAGTGATGAAAAATGTTTACAAGAGGAAAGTCAACATCCAACATGCCAAGAACCTCGCAGTGAACCAATGCCTCTGATTCAAGACTCAAATTTACGGCTGCACAGGAGAGTGATCAACAGTCTATACCTCCAGCAGTGAAAATAACGTATCGGTAAATTCATCCCCTGAACGAAGTAATAGCCCACCTTTCCTACAATCACCAAAGAAGCGTTACATTGCTTACAGTAGCAATGATGATGACCATCAAACTGTCCAGGAGTTGGCAGCGAGCATCGAAATACCAAGCAGCTCTAAACTCCAATATTTCGTCAATCGAAAGCTATACGCCGCCGTTTACTGGGTAAACAATACATGGGTTACCAGAAAAAGATGGGAAGCTAGAACAAAGCATTCCAAAGAAGCAGATCTGTAAAACTCGTTGTAATCATACTGCAATAAAACAAAAATCAAAAATAGTTTTATGTGTGGTTTAGTATCAGAAGAAGAACGAGCTGCATTGCATGTTAAGTTTTGGAATATGAATTCATGGGTGAAAAAAGCTTTTGTACAAGGATAAGTATCCAAAAGAAATTTTCGTAAGCAAAGAAAACGTGGTAATTCTATTATCTGTCAGAAAGAAACTTTTGATATTTTTGTACCTAAGTTTGATTCCCAAAATGCCAAAGTAAAAGTGTGCAGAATATTTTTTTAAACACACTTGATATCGGACGTGATTCTTTCTTACGCTGGGTTAAAGATACATCAGCAATGCCAGTCATGGTAGATGACAATGAATCACCATGACAGGCATTGCTGATGAATGATGACAATGCCACCACCAGAAGTAAACGAGGAACGGTGTCCGAATGGCTCAATTTACTCCCGAAAGTGCCTAGTCACTATTGCCGAGCATCATCAAAGCGCATTTACGTAGAGTCAACTTTTCGATCACACCTGCACATGCATACAACAAGGTACATATAACACATATAACATGGTTTATAAAACATGGTGTAATGAACAAAACAAAAAGCCAGTTCCACGAAATACCTTCTTAAGTGTACTTAGTAAAGAGAACATTTCAATTCACAAACCAAGGAAGGACCAATGCGATGTTTGCACTAGTTTTCAGTTAAAACATATTTCGCAAGAGGATTATGAAACACATATCCAGAAAAAATATGAAGCACGTTGTGCTAAAAACAAGGCAATAGAAATCTTGAAGGGTAACCCAGACCACCTAGTAATATCTGTTGATGTGCAAAGTGTTGTTTTAGCACCAAAATTGCTTGCAGGAGCATTGTATTATAAACAAAAACTATAATGTCATAATTTTACAATTTATAACTTGCGTACTGGAGATGTCGTTATTTATTTTAGGAATGAAGCAGATGGAGAAGTTACGTCCAAGGAATTTACAAGCTGTATAATTGATTACCTTCAAACAGTTTGCAATGTCTATAAAAACATTACAATAATTAGTGATGGGTATAACTACCAAACCAGAAATAAGATTTTGGCAAGTGCATTAAGTAATTATGTTTATTTTTTTAAGGTAGAAGTGGAACGAATCATATTATAAAAGGGACACACTATGATGGAAGATGACAGTGTCCACTTTACTATAGAACATTATATAAAGCCACCTATTTATGCACCTCAAGATTACATTTCAAGAATGCGTCAAGCGCGGCCTAAACAACCCTATGATATTAGAGTAGTTCATTTTGATTTTTTCAAGGATTATGAGCATTTCAACACCAATTTTCAGTCAAAAAGGAAGGGTGATCTCACTGTGAATGATGTCAGAGCATTTTTGTATAAGTCTACTGGTGAAGTGTACTTCAAACTTCGCCATCCACAAGAGTACACAAATTTGCCACAACGTAGGCAGCTTCCTAAACATTACCTTGAACCTTCGGCATTGTATGACAGGTCATTAGAAATAACTCAATCGAAGTTCAACCAATTACAAAAATTAAAACCATTTATAGATCGAGACTACCATCCTTTTATGATTGTTTAAAATTTAAGTCTGATTAAAACTTATTGTTAATATTTTTCAGTATTAACAGTCTAGTGTAAATCAGATATCTTTTTCACTAATATCTGTTATGTGCCAAATAATTGACAATTTAAAATCTGTAAAGTGCAAAAAATAATTTGATTTAAAAATATAAAATAAAGTAAATACTCAAAACACAAATAAAATTACGGGTCAAAGATACCGAGGTTATATTGTCTGAAAAGAGCAAGTAAGTGACAACCATAGATAATACAAATAAAATACAATCATAAGTAAGACCAATGGTATGAGTTTAAAATAAAAAAATATAATAATAGATTTCTCTTCTACAAAAAAAAAACAATTTAGTACTTTATAAAAACCTTAGACAAGAAAAACAAATAGACTGAACACTGCGTCCATTTCAAGTGACGCCAAAACCATGCTCCGTACACCATCTTTCTTCTTTTACGTGGTAGAGCTAAGCTGCAGCTATATTATATTATAGACTTAGAAATACACTACGCCAGTATATTCTAAGTCTATGATTATGGCAGTAGCACGAATGAATCGGCTCGATCGGAGTAGGACTACGCTCTCACAGAATACTAACGTAAAATAGCAGCATTAATGCTGTGTTTCATAAGGTGAGTGTAGAGAACTGGAGACCCTTTTTACTGGAAACGAGGCATTCCATCTTAGTCCACAGCGGTGACAACGCACCTGCATTTTGATTTTAATCGAGGATAAATGTAGATGTCTATGGACCACAGCATCCACTTACAATCAGGTGGACTGTGTGCTCGTTCGTCACTCTAAAAATCTTTCTCTTTCTTTATTATCAACCTGTAAAAGTTTACTGCTGCACGCACATATATGCACCTAAAACCATATTGTTGGTTGCAAATTAATTAAGATGTATATATGTGTGTATATATGTGTATATATGTGTGCGTGGGTACTTGTTCTTATAATAAGTTGCGTATACGTGGTTCTTTATTAACTAAAAAACAAACTTAGCCGCTACACTACCGATCCGTCACTGTCATTTAGTTTAGGTATATGTGTTTGCTAGAATTCAAACCTAGGGTTCAACACTCTGTCCTATTGACTATTAAACTACAGGTTAACTAAAAAGGAAATGCCAAATAACACTTGTCGGAACTAGCGCGAATACGTCAGGAAAGGATTTTCAACTTGCTCTCTCGCTTACACAATTAATCATTAGCGGCAATAAAACAGCGTAACTGCACTATACGTTCAGTATAGGCAATTACATTTCGACCATATCGTAATATGACCTCGTCACAATTACTCACTGGTGTAACGTGGAGGACATAATTACATGATAACACCAAAGTACGCAAACCAACAGCAACACTACCCATCTCAATGTAACACAGCACAGCCTCTCAGCAACACCATCCTTCTTGCCTGCACCAGAAGAACCACTACAACGGACAGAACCACGACTCTATCTTAGCACGCGTAGAATTACTTCACTCGTAGAATGACTCAAGAGGAATTTCTCGCGCTCTGCACCTACACTGAACTTTACTGCACAAGCGAGTGGGGGTCTCGAAATCTCAACTCCACTCGCCACCATCGATATGACGCTCCACTAAAGTGATACAACCCTCACCACTCCATCCAACCGGTATTTTATAGACGCGCCTACACGGTCAACCCTGAAATACGACCGTCCTAGGGCGTATCTTCATGAATTCCTGTATCAAGCACTATTAATTATCAATTCATCCGCTCGTCTATCCTGATACGAATAGTTACACTGTTCCCATCTTTGGACATTTACGCACACATACGCAAGGCGATTACGTTTGAACTCGTGCAAACTAACACTGGCTAAGACGTTCTTTCGATCAGCTATCATCTCCTACGATGACTTGTACGTTGCAACGTAGCCCTCGACTAGTCATTATCTTATGATGACACCTAGCTCAGAGAGTGACAGCGGCCCTTCGACCAGTCGTTATCTCATATAACAACATGGACCAGACAACTGGCTCTTTCCACCAAACACACCAAGACACACAGCTACACACACATACGCACAGCTTGCACGGCACTATTAGCATCGATAGAAGATATACGCCTTAACACCACATACTCTCTTGTAGATATAGGTACTAACATCCTCAATCATACAATAATCGAAAGCGTGCGTCCCTTCGACCACGCATGGACTGTCTCTTCAACCAGCTTCACAATATCGATTCAAAGAAACCTTACCGATCATCATAAAATAAAATGTCCAAGAGCCATAACAATCTCAATCGCTTACAAATCGTTACACAACAAAATAAATGTACACTACACTTTATTTTATTTCCACGAGCACTCATCTTCATGTTCAGTCATACTCGCTGCGTCGCAACGACCACGAAACCAGACCTTTACCAACACCACACTCGCACCGCACCCACTCCTTAAGTTACGGCCACGGCATGGCCGTCAAACACAAAATAAAATGAAACTAGAAACTTTTCAATTTTACAGGGTTATTAACCACCCAATAGACCCAGGTCAGTCAATTCAAATAAGCTTGGCTTTCAGGCATTTCTTCCAACTAATCAAAAAGTTAACCACTTGTTATTACAAAATATTTTTCAAAATCAATATTTAAGACATATTCTCTCCCCCCCATATATCAAAACGCCCCCCATATATCAAACGTCTGCAGCGTCCCACACTGACAGAATACTTCCATTCAAGAGGGAGTGGCACAGTACCACGCTTTCTTCTAAACCCCGACTATCACACGTCCTCGTGCGGATGTTAGTAAACCGTCTGCATAAGGTCTAGCATTTATCACCACCTGCGAACAGAAATTGACACTTAAATAAACGTTAAATATTACAATGCTCGACCATTACTGACTTCATTTACGTCGATGGTAGAGACCGATTGGGCGCAAGGCCCCTCAATCAGTATTACAACCGACAGCATGGACCGGGCCTGCCGAGCCCTCTCCCTTAGTTGTCCGATACTCAAATTAGATTCCTCATGCCATATGCAGCGTGGACCGTGCGCGCGAGGCCCCTTCATCCAGCTGCCTCAGGTAATACGCAGCGTGAAAAGGCGTGCGAGGCCCTTCATCCAGCTGCCTCAGGCAAACCGCAGCGTGGACCGGGCGTACGAGGCCCCTTCATCCAGCTGCCTCAGGCAATACGCAGCGTGAACCAGACGTGCGAGGCCCTTCATCCAGCTGTCTCAGGCAAACCGCAGCGTGGTCCGGGCACGAGGTCCCTTCATCCAGCTGCCTTAAGCAATACGCGGGACCGGGCGTACGAGGCCCTTCATCCAACCACCTCTGGTAATATGCAGCGTGGACTGCGCGAGGCCCTTCATCTAACTGCCTCAGACAATACGGCGTGGACCGGGCGTACGAGGCCCCTTCATCCAGCCACCTCGGGCAATATGCAGCGTGGACCGAGCGTGCGAGGCCCCTTCATCCAGCTGCCTCAGACAATACGCGGCGTGGACCACGCGTGAGGCCTTCATCCAGCCACTTAGGCAATATGCAGCGTGGACCGGGCGTGCGAGGCCCCTTCGACCAGCTGCCACAGGCTATATGCGGCGTGGATCGGGCGAACAAGGCCCCTTCATCCAGCCACCTTAGGCAATACGCAAAAACATGTACTAGGCGTTAGAATCCTTCAGATAATCACCCGATACTGCATGTAGCATGGACGGGCGCACCAGGCCCTACCTTCAGCTTTCATACCATGACTGCGAAGCGGTCCGCACCTTGAGCCCCTTCGACACCATCAATTTTTGGAACGTGAAACGAAACACGTGACTTGCATACTAACGATTATAACACAGTGAGATAAGAGATTTACTTACACGCATGCGCCTGAACTTGGAATACGCTCGTGCTTGACTCATTACATATACGGTATTTTATAGACGCGCCTACTTCGCTATATAATAATAACAGTACCTAATATCATCTAGACCGAATTTCGATCATCTCATCTCATCTGAGATTAGCCATCTGCGTAGAACAGGATTATAGTCCATGAGTATGCTCTCATAGTCCGATATGACGGCAATCCAACACGACCGGAGGGAGGTCAGACGCAGAACCAACAACTTTACGTACTTTCCGAGGCACAGGGATGAAACTCCAGGGACTCCGGGCTGCTACTATGTGTTTCTTGACAGAATAACCCAGTAACTGATTTTGACCCGACCCGGGATTCAAACCCGAAACCTCATGATCAGCATTTGCGCTTATGAACACTAGAACAACGAGGCAGTCAAAACCTAACATATAATTATTTAATAAAACTGCATTAAACCAAATTGTTATCAAAATTCAACTTACGGTTACCAAGAAAATTGCAAGTAGTTATATAAAGATGTGGCGGGCTCCAACAATGTTAAGGCGAGTTAGTCTTCTCTGCGGTCTATAGGCTGTCGATTATACTAACGATTATTTTAGTGATGTCGATGAGAATATCGATAAAATCTATACTAATATAATAAAGCGGAAGAGTTTTTTCTGTTTTTTGTTAAAACGCGCTAATCTCTGGAACTATCAGTCCGATTTGAAAGAGTTGAAAACACTTTTTGTATATTATACACACCTCTCAGTTAGCCTTAAATATTAATTTTTGTTAAGCAAGTCAGAAGAAAAAACGGTCCCCGAAAAGATATAGCCGCGTGCGCTGGTATTATGGTTAGTGATATATACAATGTTCTACAAAAATATAGATCTTTTCTTTATTTAAAAAAATAAGCCTATTTCTTATACATAAGCCACAATTAGGTATTTTGTGACAAAAAATATTGAAAATTAAAAAGTGCTTTATGAGCGTTATTATTAGGCATGGCATATTAATCCTTACGAACGAAAGTTACTTCATCAACAAAACAATTTTATGAAAACTTTGCTCTTTATAGCATGTTATTTGAACACATAACGTAAAATTAAAATAATCCAACACTTGGATTGGCGCGCGAACGACGCATAAAGCCTAGCCGCCCGATGAGAACCGAAATAAACCAGCAGTGAATGCTTCTACGAGCGAGGTTAGTTCTATCATTATAGCTATTAAATATATTATTATCATTATTACAATTAAATTTTCAAAATCGCCTAGCAACGTGAAATGAAAGAGTTTAGAAATAAATTACACCTATTTTTAAAAAACATACTCTATTCTTTACTTTATTAATACACATCTTGGCGGTAAAGCAGGAATTTTATGAGAAAACTAAGATTTGAGGAAAAAAACTGATAAATAATAAAAGATGTACATATATCGTTGCAAAAGAGGGATTTGGTCACACTCAATCGGGAGGGGGAGGGAGAGTGGATAGAATTTAACTTCGCTCTATAACGTACATATGCCGATAGATAAAAGTACTCCATTAATTTTGCCAAGTTGTTTATAAATGTCTATCTAAAATACTTGAACTAAATGTCATGTCATGTCCCACGCCTCAGACACGTGATGACGCGGGTGAAACAGTGGTGCACAGCTAGTAACAAACATAAGTCGCAGTGGTCTTATGTTTAAAAGGATGCAAATGACTTACTGATTTACTTATTTGGCACTTAACCCACATATTATCCACAACGTGTAGTGGCGGTGTAAGAATATCCACTACCCCATATCATACCGTGGGTGTCGTAAGAATTGACAGAGTGGAACTGAAACAGGAGATGAGCAACAGCATCATCCTGATAACAACTCAAAATTATAAAAAACTACGATTTCCAACCCGTCAGCCGAGCGTGCCAACTATTGCAAAATCTCTCCTATGAGTAGACTTTTATAAACTGTAATGGATGGATGGATGGATGGATGGAAACTGTATAAGAATGTTTTTTTGAAATAATAGTTAAACAAATAATAACGGAGTTCTCCCACTAACCAACCTGTAAACACTACACGATTGGTTATGGACATGCCTCCAAAACTTAAACTGCTGTGTTCCGTTCTAAAGGATATAAAAATCCAGGCTATGAGGAACTTCCACAGGTGGGCTGTGTGCTCGCTTGGCACACTTATTCTATAAAAAACTTCATTTTGGTCCTAGGAGGTGAAAATTACAACACCGGTATTATCGTTATCATACATACGTTACATACGTTCTTATACACAGACGTATTTCCATCGCAATCTTCATGGCGCCCGACTCTAGAGACTCTCAGACGTGATGTTAAAATTTGAACTTATTTCGTAGAATAAGGGTGACAAACCAGCATACAGTTCACCTGATGAAAAGTGGATCCTGTGGCCCATAGACATCTACATTTATCCTCAACTAAGAATCAAAATGTAGATGCGTTGTCAACCCTGAAGACTGACAGACTCACCCTACGAAACACAGCAGTATTAAGCTGCTATTTTGCGCTGTTATTCTTTGAGAGCGTGGTCCTACCTCGGTTGAACGACTCATTCGTGCTAAAACCATAATTTAACTGCAGCGTGACTCTACCACGTATAAAAACTTTGCGAAGTACTTTTGAAAATCGGGCCAGCACCAGACAGATATTACATTAACTTTTTCTATCGACACTCACGTGTCACATCCATACGTCAATAGCACAGTTCACATATTCCGCTGAGTCTGTGCCTGGCGCTCGGCCAAAGAACAGTCCATGCACATTCATACAAGCTAGACAACCGCTCGAAAAAGTTGCATCTTGAATTCTAAGCAGTGCAATCATTTCGTTCCATTGGACTCTTATCAACTAACTTATTTCTTGTCTTTATATCTTCACTTTTTTATTGATGTAGAAATATATCCAGTTATTAAGCTAAATGACAGGGTAAGAAATTGTGAGATAAGGGAAAGATGATGTTGTGACCAGGATTAAGAAAGGAATGCTTCGGTGGTTGGGTCATGTAGAAAGAATGAATGAAGGCAGAGTCAAAGCAAATTTATGTTGCAGAAGTAAAGTCAGAGTCGGCAAAGGACGCCCTAGACGAACGTTTATCAACCATATTGGCAACATATTGAAGATGGGCCAAATTAAAAGTACCCTTGTTAATAACTTCCAATTGATGGCGCTATTATAAACTCGTTTACGTAGACTTTAATACTATAGACCAGTGCTTTTCAACCAGTGGGTCGCGACCCCAAGAGGGGTTGCCAAGTCATACTTAGTGTTATAATAGTTATAATGGCACTGATGATTTTAGAGCTTCCCTTTCCAGCTGTGGATATTTTTCTTTTCTCTTCATCCAAAAGGCGTCAATCGTTTTCGAATAAAATTCAATTTTAAATCTATAAGATTTTCTTTCATCTTGATGGTCAGATCAGCCAGTTGTTCTGTTCAATTTCTTCGATAATCTATACTGAATGCAAGTGGAAAAACTCATATACCAATTGCCAATTGCTTTTACTTGTAAAGGGGTCGCGAATCCAACTACGTTGAAATACACTGCTATAGACGATAACTTTTAACAAAAACTACAAACCAGTTTCTAGGAATTAAAAAGTATAAAATAATTTTACACTCTGCGGTTGGTGCTAAGAAATAGCAGAAAAAAGATTCAACCACCGACATCAGAATGTGAAATTATTTTATTCCTTTTAGTTCTTTGAAGGCGGTTTGAAGAGGCGACAGAGGGAAAATGAAACAATAGATGGTCCGCAGCATCTTCCTGATAACTCATCTCATCAAGAGGCATCTATGGGTGAGGCCTATATTCAGTTCAGCAGTGGACTTTTATAGGCTGTAATAAAATGGATGGATATAAAAAAAATACATACAGTCGAACATAGAACCTCCTCTTTTTTTGAAGTCGGCCAAAAATACTCAGACTGGAGATATGGAGTAGCAGTGAAGCGTCGCATATGTTACTACGGTGCCTGCCAAGCATGATGATTACGTCAAATCCCTCCTTCAACGGGAGAAGCCCATACTAGCAATGGAATTTCAGAGGCTGAAGAATAAGCATAGGACAAACTGAAACTTACAGTAAAGCGAAATCATGACAAACCACGTCATTTAGTAGAAGCCTTCATAGTAACAAAATGATATTGATACATCATCATCATCATCATCACAGCCCATCATTATTTCATTACTGAATTCCATAACTGAGCCAACTCATTGTTTATACATCTATATCTACCATCGATTAAGAATCAAAATGAAGACGCATTGTCACCCCTGAGGACTAAGATGGAATGCCTCGTTTCCAGTAACTATTTTATCTTCTATGAGAGCGTGGTCCTACCCCGGTCGAGCAGACCCTTTCATGAATTATAACTAGCATTGCTGCAGCGTGGCTCTACTACGTAAAAAAGTATCTCGCATTCTCTGTAGCAATTCACCAAAGGGAATTGTCAGTGATGTCTCACTGATCGTGAGGGTGAAAACTGGCAGCGATCACCAAATGGTTAAAGCGGACTGAACTTTAACCTTTAGTTCAGAGGTGAAGTCTAATGAAGACACTTCAGCTTACTACCATATGAATTAACTGAACACATCACCAAACTCACGTCAAATCATGCCTTAATTTGTTTGATCAACACAAAAATTAAGGGATTCTTCAATTGAATTATAAATTGTGATGAAAAGTGGATTCTATATGAGAAAGACGTAGCACAGAGCACATCATGTTTTTTTTTATAGAATAAGGGTAACAACAGAGCACACAGTCCACTTGATGGTAGGTGGATGATGTGGCCCAAAGACACCTACATTTATCCACAATTAAGAATGAGACTGCCTTTGCGGACTTAGATGAAATACCTAGTTTCCAGTAAAAAGGGTCTCCAGGAGTCTAAACTCACCATATGAAACGCGGCAACATTAAACAGCTATTCTGCACTGGTATTCTGTTAGAGCGTTGTCTTTCCCTGGTCGAGCCAAACCATGCCTGCTACAACCAAAATAGCCGCAGCGTGGATCTATCACGTATAAAAATAGAATTGCAATTTAATATTATAATTTCGGAGATCGAACTCAGGTTGC
The DNA here is from genome assembly GCA_029286625.1 of Parnassius orleans. NCBI lineage: Eukaryota > Metazoa > Arthropoda > Insecta > Lepidoptera > Papilionidae > Parnassius > Parnassius orleans. The sequence goes on along the minus strand of JAGSMP010000477.1, from coordinate 96,407 downwards.
TCGCGTACTATGAAACATACGACAAGCGCTTATCCCCTGAGCTAACACGGTTATACAAACACGACAAAATCTTAAAATAATATATTCATTTAATAATCAATCAATTCTTTATTCCTACAAAATAAAATATAAAAAAATTGAATTAAAAAGAATTTTCGGCATCTCTTCTCTAATAGCGTTTACCAATGTCTCAAAATGGCGGCACAGGCCATTACCGTATCTTCATGTTTACCGAAACGTAGACACTGCAATATGGGAAATAATTTTGTATTATATTAATGCCGTTAATTAATTTATGTGCCATAAATGGTACTATCTTAGGTACTTTGGTATATCTTTATTGTTCGTTAGAGTTATGTGTTGGATACATTGAGGTCAGGTCAATTGTGCAATATTCTTAGAGTATATATTCTTAGATTATAAACCGTATTCTGGCGTTGTAAAAATATCCACAATTGTTCTGTGGGTGTCGTATAAAGTGACAGAGGGAAATTGAAACAGGTGATGAGCAGCAGCATCTTCCTGATAACAACTCAAAATAGTAAAAAACTGCAGTTGACAACCCAATATGAGGCAATCTATGGGGGAGGCCTATGTTCAGCAGTGGACTTTTATAGGCTGTAACAGACGGATAATGTATGATATACACGCAACATTGTATCATTAAAAACTCTTTTAAGCGACTTCAAAAAGGAAGAGGTTCCCAATTCGAGTGTATGTTTTTTTTTTATGTACTCGTATGTTACGCGATATCTTCGCAGATTGTAAACCAATTTTGATGATTCTTTCATATTAAATAGACTATACTTCAAGTGTGGTTCCATATAAAATTTCACCCTTAAGGGTAGCAAATAAATAACTTCTTTTTTAGCAATTTGAAGTCCGTTTTTACTTTTTGTTAAAAGTTATAATTACTACAGGTAACGATACATTCTATCCAGGGGTGACAACGCATCTACATTTCGATAGATGTAGATATCTATGGGTCACAGAACTTACTTGGTATAGTGTGCGCTCGTTTGTCAATCTTATTCAAAAAAAAAGATTGATTATGCCTAGTGATCTTGTCGCATGATTACGGTGTTATAGAAACCATCACTTGTTACCATGTGTGTCTAATGAAGCGATTATGGGAAATGTCGGAAAAACCTCATGGCCACGTGTACGCCAGACATAAAATATCAAGACTGGCTATGGAACGACGAAAGCAATGAGCTCTCCCGTCTGTGGCGCTCAATTCCGGAACGTACCATGTGAAAATTGCAAATGGGTGCTTACCTTTAGAGTGTACATAAGTGCCTTGCTTATATATACTCTAAGGTGCTTACCGCTTACACAATAAAGCTACGGCCACACTACCTTACCATCTACCGCCCGTTTACCGCATTAATTATGGCATTAAACTACAGCCTAAATTATCGCGTGAAATAGTGTGGTTACGCTAGAGTTTATCTAGATATGACAGTGAAGTAGGCGGAAAAAATGTCATTTTTAAAAGATGGAGGTTGAAGCTGCGGCGGTGATGTATTTTATGACTGTCAATTACTATTATATGAATCTATAACATTTTAACAAAGCTTAACCAAGACTCAAAAGAAGATGGTGGATGATAAAAATGCACAGAAATCGTAATATTTTAGTATTTTTTCCGAGAATAAACTGTAGTGTGGCCACTTGATGAAAAATTACAGCGGTAATCGTCTTTGAAATGCGAAAAAGACCGCCACCGGAGCTTTTGCCTACCGTCATTCCGCTTTGGCCTGTATGGCCTTTCCGCCGAATCGGATGCGACCCCCTTAAGGCAAAGGGGGCGCAGGGGCCGCCTCCTACTAAGGCACAGTGTTTTATACCTCCGCCGTTCGCGTGGAAGGCGGAGTGCGAGGCCACGCGCGCGCCGTTTCTAGGAATCCAACGACACAAAAATTCCTTTTGCTGATTTTCTTACGACCAATCACGTGTTAGTTAATAATAAGATTATTATTCGTTGTTATAATCTTAAGACTGTGAATATTTTAAAGTAGACATTTTTATTAGTTAAAACTTTGTTAATTTTTAGTATATAAGGAATCACATTTTTATAATAAATTATTATACTCGTTCTCCTGATTCTACTTGTTTTTACTCATTCTTCTCATTTCTACTGATTCTACTCTTTCTACTCATTCATCCTACAAATTGGTTGACGGGTCACCAAAGAAGCATAATATTACTGTGTTTCGTATGGTAAGTGTAGTGAACCGGAGACTCTTTTTACTGACTCTTTTTTCATTATGGAATGCCGCATCTGCATTTTGATTCTTAATCGAAGACAAATGTAGATATCTATGTGTCACACATCTATCCACTTACCATCAGGTGGACTGTGTGCTCGTCACCCATATTCTATTAAAAAAAAACTTTTTCCAACTTCTGACACTTCCGAAAAATTTCGGAACTCTTTTTTTGCTTAAATTTATCACATTATTGTCAAATAAAATTAAATGAATGTTATATTAATAAATAAAAATTTGTCAGGATTATAAAATAACGACAACTTTGTATGGGCTATAAAGAAAAGTAAAGAAACGTAGGTAAACGTAAGTAGTTCAAGTTCGTAGGCACAAGGTCGCGGTGAAGGTCTTCGACATAATAATATGACAACACTCGACATACATAATTTTCTTTTTAATTTCGACATTATAGGCAAAGAGAATATAATCACTACGTTTAATTATAGGTTTAATAAATGTGTTACTACACTGACCTCTTTAAGGACTGGCTATACACCGTGACATAATGAGGTGATTTGATTTTCGCCATTTTGTCGCTGACAGCAGAAGTGAGCGTCCACGGAAATAATAATAGAGATAAGACAGTGTGATAAAATAGATCGATAAAAATTCTATACCATATATCTATGTCCATTGTATTTATGTGTCATATTAATATAGTGCCATACAATAAATAAATGTATCAATTTATATCTAGGCCTTAGACGCAAGCTTTATATCTCATGTAAAACCAAGAGCGACGCTGCGTTTGTCTATCTACGTTTTTATTCGTGGCTATGTTAGTTCATTCACGATGCTTAAATATTCAGTTAGTATTGGAAAATATTCAGCTGGTGCAAGTAACTAGTTATAACATAGCCTCATAGGTAAAGAACCTACACAGCAGCGACCCCGATACATTGCAGCGGCACGAGGCGCAAGTCATCAGAACGTGAGTATTGACGTCAACGGATGCAATCGGAGCTCTGCAATACCTGCATACCTTTACTTTATTTTTATTGTAATAATCAAAATTCATTCTAGATCTAGCATCGATCTGATTCACTTTTATTTTAGTTGTAGTATAATTACTAATGTGTAATATACTGCGTGTTACAAAACTACCCGTAAAGCCGAAAGGAGGTTAAATGGGGCCTTATAAAGAGTCAATTCACAATATTTAAGAACCGTAGTAACGCTGTATAACAACATATCCAAAACATTATTATTTTCACTGATGTACAAACCCTATTTCAGTAAAATTAAAGAGTAAACTACGCAGAATGTACTTACATTTCTACCTAATTCGCGGAACGACAAATATTTTAAAAGACGTAACCTAACGAAACAACCTAAACGAACTTTTTCATAATAAACGTCAAATTTACAGAAACGGCTCAAAGTGTGCTCCACCTGCTCAATACACAACCTCGCTCGTCGGGATATGGTTGTGGCATTTCGCACCATCGTCGGTGTTATTGATGCGAAAACCGATCTAACACGCTGTTCCATCTCGGCAACCGTTGGGCAATCGGAGAAATCACTCTGTCCTCCACATAACCCCACAAAAAGAAGTCCAAGGGTTTGAGGTCCGGAGAACGAGCAGGCCATAGTACCGGTCCCCCGCGGCCGATCCATCCTCGCGGAAAGCGAACGTTAAGATGTTCTCGTACGTTGCGACCAAAATGTACCGGAGCTCCATCATGCTGAAACACCATGTTCCTTTGGTTCTCAAAGTAATCCCAGTCAGCCACAGAAAAGTCGTCAATCGTCTTCGAATTCCGTTTGTAAAACGTTAGATAGTTGCTACCGTTCGGACGTGATGGCATAATGACGGGACCGATGACATGCCCGTCATAAAGGCCAGCTCACACATTCAGCCGATACTGGTGTTGGAATCTGCCCTGCCCTGAACCATGTGGATTCACGCGAGCCCAAACGTGAACGTTATGCATATTTGAAAGTCCTGACCTCGTGAATGTTGCCTCGTCCGTCCAAAGAACATAGTTTACGTAATTAGGGTTTTCCTCTCACTGCCTGAGGCACCACTCGCAGAAGTTCCTCCTGGGTACAAAATCGGAGGGTATCAGCTCCTGCGTACGGCGATAGTGATAAGGGTGACGATTGTCGTCACGAAGAATTTGCCAAACTGCAACATGGTTTATACCGAATCTTGTTCCAGCTCTCCTCATACTTGTGGTCGGCTCTTCTTCAAAATGCACAAACACTTATTCAGCCAGCCTGGCGTCGACTGTCCTTGGACGTCCACTTCCAGTAGACCGATGAAAAGAGCCGGGTGGAATGTAGTCATCTTGAAATGTTCAGAAAACACTGGTACGAAGGCAGCCGTCGCTGTTCGGTGGGGTGTCTACCATCGATAAATCGTTGCCGATACAGTTCGCGAGCACGATTTAAATAGCTATCTTCATGGCCTACGCATAACATCATATCGTAATATTCCGAGTTAGAAAGCATCGTTATTTTGCAAAAAATGTTGGAAAAAAACTCTAAACAGTTGTAGGATATCGATTAGAAGATTTGAAACATATTTTTGTTTAAAACATATTTTTTTTCCAACTTGACATTTTTTAATGCCAGTACTTGAGTATAATGACATCCTCGTATTGAAGTAACAAACATTTATGAATGAAAAATAGAAAAAAAATTCCCCGAAATTGAACATATTCGCGCGAGCGTGCCTGCTTCGTCGCCCTGTAATCACCCGCGAGCTCAGTCGCAGTCCATTTTCGGACATCGTCGAGGGTGGGCTGCGCGTCGGTGTTGGAGCGACTTCGTTCAAATATATTTTAATTTAATTAATATTTCAATAGTACCGGTGGAGATATGACCCAGGTAATTCACTTACTTTTGGAGAGAACCTTGTTTTTAGGTGAACACTGAAAATATACTCAATTATAAAATAAGGCTAGTTTACGAATGTAATTTGCGCACTCGAAAAGGCAATGACTCGATAGTGGTCTTGTCACCATGTTAACACGGTTGCTTGGATAATCAAATATTACCGAACTTAAGGTAGCCACACACGGGGTTATGCTTGTCAGTTTTGCCTGTGCAAACAAAACCGACAGGCTCGACCGAGTTTCATAGGGCACACACGTAACGACAAACCTGCACAAGCTCAGTCACCATCATGGCACCGGCAGCGGTGGTTGACGTCGATGTAATAGCGCTAATAGGATTATTATTTGTAATTTTAAAAAAAAAGCTTAACAAAGTTTTGTTTTCATTAGTATCCCTGATATCAGCAATTCCCTAAAACAATAATTTTTGTTACAGTTTCCTAATTCATCTGAAAATGGAGAAATATAGCAACAATTTGAAGAAAGGTGATATTTAGCTGTAGGCGATATTTTAAGACTGCTGATAGTTTGGGTGTTGGATTATCCATCTGCCCCCTTTCCCCTTTCCGGCTTAACAGAAAGGGCATTGTGCTTAAGCAGCACAATGCCCTTTCTAAAACTGACATCTATATGATAAAAAGAACACATCTATATCGCCTTTTATCGAGTACACAAGCTATATATACAATACGCAATTTTATTTATAACTTGTAAAGAAAGGAGATTGAGAAAAGTTTCGTACAAAAACTCATTAATAAAGCGCATGAAACCTCATTGCTAGCTATTATGTGTTGACCTTATATCATTTGTTGTTTGTTTATTCAATAATTAGAGGTACAGAGATTTCTTTTATAAAATTGAAGTGACAAACGAAGTTAAAGTCCACCTGATGGTAAGAAAGTAAGAAAGAGACATTTATTTGGCACATACAGACAAAAGTAGCAGATTTTATATGTAGAAATTTAAACAAAACGGACGACGAAAACATGTAGTATGAAACCAAAATAATGTTCCTTCATTACCTTAATAAACTAATCTAACTATAACATATATGAGGTGTAACTATAACATGTGTGTGTGTGTGTGTGTGTATGTGTGTGTGTGTGTGTGTGTGTGTTTGTTTGTGTGTTTTTTTAAGTTAATATAATCTGAATATTTCTCCTACAACGGAAGAGGCAGTTTTAAAACTACTGAGTATTCGATCAGGTAAACTTTTGAATTTATTTTAACTTGGCTTTTCTTACGCGAAATTATTTAGTTCCTTTGGCATTATAAATACTAAATCGACCAAGTTTATTATTATGTTTGTCTGTCACAACTACAGCGGTAAAACAAAGCTCTGGCTCAACTATGGACGCCTGAGGCAATTTATAATAAAAGTTCCGCTCGAGCTGAAATGAAGACAACCGTGTACTTTAATGAAAGCACTTTAAACTCATTACTGCTGCCGTAAATTTAACGACGTCGTTCTTTATTTCGTTGTAAGGTGGAAACAGGAATTTACGTTAATGAATTGACAGTTTGCCTCGTAATTTTCTGATTATATTAACGTATTAAGTTAAAGTTTTGTACGCGGTAGAGTCATGCTGCAGCTATTTAGTTGTATTATAAATGGGTCGGCTCGGCCGAGGAAGGACCACCGCTCTCACAGAATCCATCCATCCATTACAGACAATAAAAGTCCACTGCTGAACATAGGTCTTCACATAGATTGCCTCATAAGGGGGGTTTTGCCATAGTTGCCGCGCATGGCATGCGGGTCGGCAACCGCAGCAATGCTGCTGTTGTTTCGTTTGGTGCGTGAACCTTTTTACTGAACAAAAGAGGCACATCTTAATTCTTAGGGTGACAATGCATTTGAATTTTGATTCTTAACTAGTACCGTTAGTACCGTTTGCGCTCGCGCATGCACACCTGTATTTACGACCGCGCTCCGTAACACACCGTTTTCGATCACACCTGCATGCATACAACACGGTACATATAACATATAACACGGTTTATAAAACAAGGTGTAATGAACAAAACAAAAGCCAGTTTCACGAAATACCTTCTTAAGTGTACTTAGTAAAGAGAACATTTCAATTCACCAACCAAGGAAGGACCAATGCGATGTTTGCACTTTTTCAGTTAAAACATATTTGCAAGAGGATTATGAAACATATCCAGAAAAATATGAACTAAAAACAAGGCAATAGAAATCTTGAAGGGTAACTTGACCACCTAGTAATATCTGTTGATGTGCAAAGTGTTGTTTTAGCACCAAAATTGCTTGCAGGAGCATTGTATTATAAACAAAACTATAATGTCATAATTTTACAATTTATAACTTGCGTACTGGAGATGTCGTTATTTATTTTAGGAATGAAGCAGATGGAGAAGTTACGTCCAAGGAATTTACAAGCTGTATAGTTGATTACCTTCAAACAGTTTGCAATGTTTATAAACACATTACAATAATTAGTGATGGGTGTAACTACCAAACCAGAAATAAGGTTTTGGCAAGTGCATTAAGTAATTATGCTTATTTTTTAAGGAAGTGGAACGAATCATATTATAAAAGGACACACTATGATGGAAGATGACAGTGTCCACTCTACTATAGAACATTATATAAAGCCGCCTATTTATGCACCTCAAGATTACATTTCAAGAATGCGTCAAGTGCGGCCTAAACAACCCTATGACATTAGAGTAGTTCATTTTGATTTTTCAAGGATTATGAGCATTTCAACACCAATTTTCAGTCAAAAAGGAAGGGTGATCTCACTGTGAATGATGTCAGAGCATTTTTGTATAAGTCTACTGGTGAAGTGTACTTCAAAATTCGCCATCCACAAGAGTACACAAATTTGCCACAACGTAGGCAGCTTCCTAAACATTACCTTGAACCTTCGGCATTGTATGACAGGTCATTAGAAATAACTCAATCGAAGTTCAACCAATTACAAAAATTAAAACCATTTATAGATCGAGACTACCATCCTTTTATGATTGTTTAAAATTTAAGTCTGATTAAAACTTATTGTTAATATTTTTCAGTATTAACAGTCTAGTGTAAATCAGATATCTTTTTCACTAATATCTGTTATGTGCCAAATAATTGACAATTTAAAATCTGTAAAGTGCAAAAAATAATTTGATTTAAAAATATAAAATAAAGTAAATACTCAAAACACAAATAAAATTACGGGTCAAAGATACCGAGGTTATATTGTCTGAAAAGAGCAAGTAAGTGACAACCATAGATAATACAAATAAAATACAATCATAAGTAAGACCAATGGTATGAGTTTAAAATAAAAAAATATAATAATAGATTTCTCTTCTACAAAAAAAAAACAATTTAGTACTTTATAAAAACCTTAGACAAGAAAAACAAATAGACTGAACACTGCGTCCATTTCAAGTGACGCCAAAACCATGCTCCGTACACCATCTTTCTTCTTTTACGTGGTAGAGCTAAGCTGCAGCTATATTATGGCCATAGACTTAGAATATACTTACGCCAGTATATTCTAAGTCTATGATTATGGCAGTAGCACGAATGAATCGGCTCGATCGGAGTAGGACTACGCTCTCACAGAATACTAACGTAAAATAGCAGCATTAATGCTGTGTTTCATAAGGTGAGTGTAGAGAACTGGAGACCCTTTTTACTGGAAACGAGGCATTCCTTCTTAGTCCACAGCGGTGACAACGCACCTGCATTTTGATTTTAATCGAGGATAAATGTAGATGTCTATGGACCACAGCATCCACTTACAATCAGGTGGACTGTGTGCTCGTTCGTCACTCTAAAAATCTTTCTCTTTCTTTATTATCAACCTGTAAAAGTTTACTGCTGCACGCACATATATGCACCTAAAACCATATTGTTGGTTTAAATTAATTAAGATGTATATATGTGTATATATATGTGCGGGTACTTGTTCATAATAAGTTGCGTATATGGTTCTTTATTAACTAAAAACAAACTTAGCGCTACACACTACCGATCCGTCACTGTCATTTAGTTTAGGTATATGTGTTTGCTAGAATTCAAACCTAGGGTTCAACACTCTGTCCCATTGACTATTAAACTACAGGTTAACTAAAAAGGAAATGCCAAATAACACTTGTCGGAACTAGCGCAAATACGTCAGGAAAGGTCAGTTGTTAAAAACAGTAAAAGTGTGAGAGCGGATGTTCAACTTGCTCTCTCGCTTACACAATTAATCATTAGCGGCAATAAAACAGCGTAACTGCACTATACATTCAGTATAGGCAATTACATTTCGACCATATCGTAATATGACCTCACTGGACAATTACTCACTGGTGTAACGTGGAGGACATAATTACATGATAACACCAAAGTATGCAAACCAACAGCAACACTACCCATCTCAATGTAACACAGCACAGCCTCTCAGCAACACCATCCTTCTTGCCTGCACCAGAAGAACCACTACAACGGACAGAACCACGACTCTATCTTAGCACGCGTAGAATCACTTCACTCGTAGAATGACTCAAGAGGAATTTCTCGCGCTCTGCACCTACACTGAACTTTATACTGCACAAACGAGGGGGGGGGGTTCTCGAAATACCCTCAATTTCCACTCGCCACCATATGACGCTCCACTAAAGTGATGCAACCTCTCACTCACTCTCGATCCAACCGGTATTTTATAGACGCGCCTACACGGTCAACCCTGAAATACGACCGTCCTAGGGCGTGTATCTTCATGAAATCCTGTAACAAGCACTATTAATCACCAATTCATCCGCTCGTCTATCCTGATACGAATAGTTACACTCTTCCTATCTTTGGACATTAACGCACACATACGCAAGACGATTACGTTTAAACTCGTGCAAACTGACACTGGCTTAGACGTTCTTTCGATTAGCTATCATCTACGATGACTTGTACGGGGCAACGTAGCCTCGACTAGTCATTATCTTATGATGACACCTAGCTGAGAGAGTGACAGGCCCTTCGACCAGTCGTCTCATATAACAACATGGACCAGACAACTGGCTCTTTCCACCAAACACACCAAGACACACAGCTACACACACATACGCACAGCTTGCACGGCACTATTAGCATCGATAGAAGATATACGCCTTAACACCACATACTCTCTTGTAGATATAGGTACTAACATCCTCAATCATACAATAATCAGCGTGCGTCCTTCGACCACGCATGGACTGTCTCTTCAACCAGCTTCACAATATCGATTCAAAGAAACCTTACCAATCATCACAAAATAAAATGTCCAAGAGCCATAACATTCTCAATCGCTTACAAATCGTTACACAACAAAATAAATGTACACTACACTTTATTTTATTTCCACGAGCACTCATCTCCATGTTCAGTCATACTCGCTGCGTCGCAACGACCACGAAACCAGACCTTTACGAACACCACACTCGCACCGCACCCACTCCTTGAGTTACGGCCACGGCATGGTCGTCAAAACACAAAATAAAATGAAACAAGAAACTTTTCAATTTTACAGGGTTATTAACCACCCAATAGACCCAGGTCAGTCAATTCAAATAAGCTTGGCTTTCAGGCATTTCTTCCAACTAATCAAAAAGTTAACCACTTGTTATTACAAAATATTTTTCAAAATCAATATTTAAGAGATATATTCACCCCCCATATCAAAACTCCCCATATATCAAACGTCTGCAGCGTCCCACACTGACAGAATACTTCCATTCAAGAGGGAGTGGCACAGTACCACGCTTTCTTCTAAACCCCGACTATTACACGTCCTCGTGCGGATGTTAGTAAACCGTCTGCATAAGGTCTAGCATTTATCACCACCTACGAACAGAAATTGACACTTAAATAAACGTTAAATATTACAATGCTCGACCATTACTGACTTCATTTACGTCGATGGTAGCAGACCGATTCGGGCGCACAAGGCCCCCTCAATCAGTATTACAACCGACAGCATGGACCGGGCCTGCCGAGCCCTCTCCCTTAGTTGTCCGATACTCAAATTAGATTCCTCGTGATATATGCAGCGTGGACCGTGCGCGCGAGGCCCCTTCATCCAGCTGCCTCAGGTAATACGCAGCGTGAACCGGGCGTGCGAGGCCCTTCATCCAGCTGCCTCAGGCAATACGCAGCGTGAACCGGGCGTGCGAGGCCCTTCATCCAGCTGCCTCAGGCAATACGCAGCGTGAACCAGACGTGCGATGCCCTTCATCCAGCTGTCTCAGGCAAACCGCAGCGTGGTCCGGGCGTACGAGGTCCCTTCATCCAGCTGCCTTAAGCAATACGCGGCGTGGACCGGGCGTACGAGGCCCCTTCATCCAACCACCTCTGGTAATATGCAGCGTGGACTGGGCGCGCGAGGCCCCTTCATCTAACTGCCTCAGACAATACGCGGCGTGGACCGGGCGTACGAGGCCGCATCATCCAGCCACCTCGGGCAATATGCAGCGTGGACCGGGCGTGCGAGGCCCCTTCATCCAGCTGCCTCAGACAATACGCGGCGTGGACCACGCGTACGAGGCCCCTTCATCCAGCCACCTCGGGCAATATGCAGCGTGGACCGGGCGTGCGAGGCCCCTTCGACCAGCTGCCACAGGCTATATGCGGCGTGGATCGGGCGAACAAGGCCCCTTCATCCAGCCACCTTAGGCAATACGCAAAAACATGTACTAGGCGTTAGAATCCCTTCAGATAATCACCCACTACTGCATGTAGCATGGACGGGGCGCACCAGGCCCTACTCGTCAGCTTTCATACCATGACTGCGAAGCGGTCCGGGCACCTTGAGCCCCTTCGACACCATCAATTTTTGGAACGTGAAACGAAACACGTGACTTGCATACGAACGATTATAACACAGTGAGATAAGAGATTTACTTACACGCATGCGCCTGAACTTGGAATACGCTCGTGCTTGACTCATTATATATACGGTATTTTATAGACGCGCCTACTTCGCTATATAATAATAACAGTACCTAATATCATCTAGACCGAATTTCGATCATCTCATCTCATCTGAGATTAGCCATCTGCGTAGAACAGGATTATAGTGCATGAGTATGCTCTCATAGTCCGATGTGACGGCAATCCGACACGACCGGAGGGAGGTCAGACGCAGAACCAACAACTTTACGTACTTTCCGAGGCACAGGGGTGAAACTCCAGGGACTCCGGGCTGCTACTATGTGTTTCTTGACAGAATAACCCAGTAACTGATTTTGACCCGACCCGGGATTCAAACCCGAAACCTCATGATCAGCATTTGCGCTTATGAACACTAGAACAACGAGGCAGTCAAAACCTAACATATAATAATTTAATAAAACTGCATTAAACCAAATTGGCGTTATCAAAATTCAACTTACGGTTACCAAGAAAATTGCAAGTAGTTATATAAAGATGTAGCGGGCTCCAACAATGTTATGAGTTAGTCTTCTTCTGCGGTCTATAGGCTGTCGATTATACTAACGATTATTTTAGTGATGTCGATGAGAATATCGATAAAATCTTTTTGCTTAAATTTATCACATTATTGTCAAATAAAATTAAATGAATGTTATATTAATAAATAAAAAATTGTCAGGATTATAAAATAACGACAACTTTGTATGGGCTATAAAGAAAAGTAAAGAAACGTAGGTAAACGTAAGTAGTTCAAGTTCGTAGGCACAAGGTCGCGGTGAAGGTCTTCGACATAATAATATGACAACACTCGACATACATAATTTTCTTTTTAATTTCGACATTATAGGCAAAGAGAATATAATCACTACGTTTAATTATAGGTTTAATAAATGTGTTACTACACTGACCTCTTTAAGGACTGGCTATACACCGTGACATAATGAGGTGATTTGATTTTCGCCATTTTGTCGCTGACAGCAGAAGTGAGCGTCCACAGAAATAATAATAGAGATAAGACAGTGTGATAAAATAGATCGATAAAAATTCTATACCATATATCTATGTCCATTGTATTTATGTGTCATATTAATATAGTGCCATACAATAAATAAATGTATCAATTTATATCTAGGCCTTAGACGCAAGTTTTATATCTCATGTAAAACCAAGAGCGACGCTGCGTTTGTCTATCTACGTTTTTATTCGTGGCTATGTTAGTTCATTCACGATGTTTGAATATTCAGTTAGTATTGGAAAATTTCAACTGGTGTAAGTAACTAGTTATAACATAGCCTCATAGGTAAAGAACCTACACAGCAGCGACCCCGATACATTGCAGCGGCACGAGGCGCAAGTCACCAGAACGTGAGTATTGACGTCAACGGATGCAATCGGAGCTCTGCAATACCTGCATACCTTTACTTTATTTTTATTGTAATAATCAAAATTCATTCTAGATCTAGCATCGATCTGATTCACTTTTATTTTAGTTGTAGTATACTTACTAATTTGTAATATACTGCGTGTTACAAAACTACCCGTAAAGCCGAAAGGAGGTTAAATGGGGCCTTATAACGAGTCCATTCACAATATTTAAGAACCGTAGTAACGCTGTATAACATATCCCAAAAAAAAACATTATTATTTTCACTGATGTACAAACCCTATTTCAGTAAAATTAAAGAGTAAACTACGCAGAATGTACTTACATTTCTACCTAATTCGCGGAACGACAAATATTTTAAAAGACGTAACCTAACGAAACAACCTAAACGAACTTTTTCATAATAAACGTCAAATTTACAGAAACGGCTCAAAGTGTGCTCCACCTTGCTCAATACACAACCTCGCTCGTCGGGATATGGCTTGTGTGGCATTTCGCACCATCGTCGGTGTTATTGATGCGAAAACCGGTCTAACACGCTGTTCCATCTCGGCAACCGTTGGGCAATCGGAGAAATCACTCTGTCCTCCACATAACCCCACAAAAAGAAGTCCAAGGGTTTGAGGTCCGGAGAACGAGCAGGCCATAGTACCGGTCCCCCGCGGCCGATCCATCCTCGCGGAAAGCGAACGTTAAGATGTTCTCGTACGTTGCGACCAAAATGTACCGGAGCTCCATCATGCTGAAACACCATGTTCCTTTGGTTCTCAAAGTAATCCCAGTCAGCCACAGAAAAGTCGTCAATCGTCTCTTCGAATTCCGTTTGTAAAAACGTTAGATAGTTGCTACCGTTCGGACGTGATGGCATAATGACGGGACCGATGACATGCCCGTCATAAAGGCCAGCCCACACATTCAGCCGATACTGGTGTTGGAATCTACCCTGCCGTGAAGCATGTGGATTCACGCGAGCCCAAACGTGAACGTTATGCATATTTGAAAGTCCTGACCTCGTGAATGTTGCCTCGTCCGTCCAAAGAACATAGTTTACGTAATTAGGGTTTTCCTCTCACTGCCAGAGGCACCACTCGCAGAAGTTCCTCCTGGGTACAAAATCGGAGGGTATCAGCTCCTGTGTAAGGCGATAGTGATAAGGGTGACGATTGTCGTCACGAAGAATTTGCCAAACTGCAACATGGTTTATACCGAATCTTGTTCCAGCTCGCCTCGTACTTGTGGTCGGCTCTTCAAAATGCACAAACACTTATTCAGCCAGCCTGGCGTCGACTGTCCTTGGACGTCCACTTCCAGTAGACCGATGAAAAGAGCCGGTGGAATGTAGTCGTCTTGAAATGTTCAGAAAACACTGGTACGAAGGCAGCCGTCGCTGTTCGGTGGGGTGTCTACCAGCGATAAATCGTTGCCGATACAGTTCGCGAGCACGATTTAAATAGCTATTTTCATGGCCTACGCATAACATCATATCGTAATATTCCGAGTTAGAAAGCATCGTTATTTTGCAAAAAATGTTGGAAAAAAACTCTAAACAGTTGTAGGATATCGATTAGAAGATTTGAAACATATTTTTTTTTAAAACATATTTTTTTTCCAACTTGACATTTTTTAATGCCAGTACTTGAGTATAATGACATCCTCGTATTGAGGTAACAAACATTTATGAATGAAAAATAGAAAAAAAATTCCCCGAAATTGAACATATTCGCGCGAGCGTGCCTGCTCCGTCGCCCTGTAATCACCCGCGAGCTCAGTCGCAGTCCATTTTCGGACATCGTCGAGGGTGGGCTGCGCGTCGGTGTTGGAGCGACTTCGTTCAAATATATTTTAATTTAATTAACAATTTCAATAGTACCGGTGGAGATATGACCCAGGTAATTCACTTACTTTTGGAGAGAACCTTTGTTTTTAGGTGAACACTGAAAAATATACTCAATTATAAAATAAGGCTAGTTTACGAATGTAAATTTGCGCACTCGAAAAAGGCGATGACTCGATAGTGGTCTCTTGTCACCATGTTAACACGGTTGCTTGGATAATCAAATATTACCGAACTTAAGGTAGCCACACACGCTAGGTTATGCTTGTCAGTTTTGCCTGTGCAAACAAAACCGACAGGCTCGACCGAGTTTCATAGGGCACACACGTAACGACAAACCTGCACAAGCTCTCAGTCACCATCATGGCACCGGCAGCGGTGGTTGACGTCGATGTAATAGCGCTAATAGGATTATTATTTGTAATTTTGAAGAAAAAAAAAGCTTAACAAAGTTTTGTTTTCATTAGTATCCCTGATATCAGCAATTCCCTAAAACAATAATTTTTGTTACAGTTTCCTAATTCATCTGAAAAATGGAGAAATATAGCGCAACAATTTGAAGAAAGGTGATATTTAGCTAGGCGATATTTTAAGACTGCTGATAGTTTGGGTGTTGGATTATCCATCTGCCCCCTTTCCCCTTTCCGGCTTAACAGAAAGGGCATTGTGCTTAAGCAGCACAATGCCCTTTCTAAAACTGACATCTATATGATAAAAAGAACACATCTATATCGCCTTTTATCGAGTACACAAGCTATATACAAATACGCAATTTTATTTATAACTTGTAAAGAAAGGAGATTGAGAAAAGTTTCGTACAAAAAACTCATTAATAAAGCGCATGAAACCTCATTGCTAGCTATTATGTGTTGACCTTATATCATTTGTTGTTTGTTTATTCAATAATTAGAGGGTACAGAGATTTCTTTTTATAAAATTGAAGTGACAAACGAAGTTAAAGTCCACCTGATGGTAAGAAAGTAAGAAAGAGACATTTATTTGGCACATACAGACAAAAGTAGCAGATTTTTATATGTAGAAATTTAAACAAAACGGACGACGAAAACATGTAGTATGAAAACCAAAATAATGTTCCTTCATTACCTTAATAAACTAATCTAACTATAACATATATGAGGTGTAACTATAACATGTGTGTGTGTGTGTGTGTGTGTGTGTGTGTGTGTGTGTGTGTGTTTGTTTGTGTGTTTTTTTTTGAAGTTAATATAATCTGAATATTTCTCCCTACAACGGAAGAGGCAGTTTTAAAACTACTGAGTATTCGATCAGGTAAACTTTTGAATTTATTTTAACTTGGCTTTTCTTACGCGAAATTATTTAGTTCCTTTGGCATTGTAAATACTAAATCGACCAAGTTTATTATTATGTTTGTCTGTCACAACTATAGCGGTAAAACAAAGCTCTGGCTCAACTACGGACGCCTGAGGCAAGTTATAATAAAAGTTCCGCTCGAGCTGAAATGAAGACAACCGTGTACTTTAATGAAAGCACTTTAAACTCATTACTGCAGCCGTAAATTTAACGACGTCGTTCTTTATTTCGGTGTAAGGTGGAAACAGGAATTTACGTTAATGAATTGACAGTTTGCCTCGTAATTTTCTGATTATATAAACGTATTAAGTTAAAGTTTTGTACGCGGTAGAGCCATGCTGCAGCTATTTAGTTGTATTATAAATGGGCCGGCTCGGCCGAGGAAGGACCACCGCTCTCACAGAATCCATCCATCCATTACAGACAATAAAAGTCCACTGCTGAACATAGGTCTTCACATAGATTGCCTCATAAGGGGGGTTTTGCCATAGTTGCCGCGCATGGCATGCGGGTCGGCAACCGCAGCTTAATGCTGCTGTTTCGTTTGGTGCGTGAACCTTTTTACTGAACAAAAAGAGGCATTACATCTTAATTCTTAGGGGTGACAATGCATTTGAATTTTGATTCTTAACTAGTACCGTTAGTACCGTCCGCGCTCGCGCATGACACACCTGTATTTACGACCGCGCTCCGTAATATCACCTTGAATAAGTGTGCAGAGTGTTCTTTTACTAGTGAACTTACCGTTAAAATAAACTTACACATAGAAAGTATCAAGTGCTGCAAAAAGTTTTTCGATAAATCTACACTTCCCCGAGATACGAGAAAAATATCCCACTGGAAGGCAAATAATCGTAAGCAACCATGACCTACCTCACACAAGATAACTAGAAGCGTGCATCGCGGACGTGTCCTCGGCGCGGCGCACTGCTCGCTGCGACACGAGTTTTGCCGAACCACACCGAGTGACTCAAGCGCACTACGCTCCATAGTAGCACTCCGCTACGACTTTCACGACTACGAGTTTGCTACGACACATAACTTAATCGTGCGACGTCACTGCTACGATCCTGCCTCACCACCCAAGTACTCACCGGAGTTGTTTACTTTGTTTGCAACATTATTAAAGAAAATAAGATACTACACGTCAACGACATACAGAATAAAATAAAATGAGCGTGCAACACTCACCGAAAAGCGGCTTAAGTATGAGTGGTAGTGGAAACAGTTCAAGCCCAGATCTGTATTCACTAACTCAGGAAGAGAATAATGCATTTGTAAACCAAAGAAAGAGAAAGCACCCGGATTTCGAATATCAAGTAAATGTACAGATAAATTCGTTTCGCGAGGAAATAATGGCATTTTTCAAAGATTTTGCTAAAGCACAAAAAGAGGATATCACAAACATACGTCAGGATTTAAATGAAATTAAAAATGATATTAAAACCTTAAAAACGGCAACTGAAAACTTATCTCTAAAGTATGATGATATTCATAAGGAACTAACCAGCATCAAAACCGAGAACTCTGAAATATAGCAAAAAATCGTAAATCTTGAAAAGGATGTCAGCTTATTGAAAAATCATGAGGTGGAGCCTTCGCATACTGATTTGCATGAAAATATTATTAGAGAATTTCAAGACCGTTGTGAACGCATGAAAAACGTCGTGTTGCTTGGAATTCCGGAACTAAATAATAAAGATGCAACCATGAGACAACAACACGACTTAAACGAAGTTATTAATAAATTCACACAAATTAAAACGGATTGCCCAAAACCTCTGAAAACTGTAAGATTGGGAAAATACTTCCATGATAAAACTCGTCCTATAAAAGTATTCTTCGATTCTACGGACATTGTAAGGTACTTATTACAGAACAAACAGAAATTGCAAGCCGGTCTCAGACTATATGCCGATCAAACACCAAGCCAAAACGAACATTTTAAAAACTTAAAAGCCGAGCTGATGCAACGCGAGCAGTCTGGTGAGTCTAACCTTACAATAAAATATATAAAAGGTGTGCCACGAATAGTTAAAACTCAGCCAAAAAACCAATAATGGATACCAACGTGTCTAACTCTCACTCTATTAAATATGACTACCAAAACATATTCGTAAATAAATCCTCCCTAAAGTTCTTCTACGCCAACGTAAGAAGTATTCGATCACCTGATAAATTTGACTAATTAAAATGTATTTTAAAGACAGTAGGAGTCACCGTGCATTTTTTGGTCCTCACTGAGACCTGGTTTAAAACAAAATTTGAAGTGAATCTTTTTCACATTCCAAACTACGCACATGCATACAACTTTAGATCAGACAAAAATGGAGGAGGAGTATCAATATATATATCCACAATAGTCTTAATTTTGAAGTTACAGAAAAAATATATGAGAGAGGTATACACTACTTATGGATTTATGTACACAAATTTGCACTCCACGTTGGAGCTATTTACAAACCGGACAAAAAAAAACACTGGCCTCTTTTTGGATACTTTTTCAGAGCAATTAGAGAAAAGAAAAAGAGCAATCATTCTGGGTGACTTCAATATAGATTTGCTTTCTGATGAATGTGATAAATCGAAATATTTGGACATACTACAAGAGTCTGGATATAACGTTATGAATGAAATTCACATAGACTATTGTACCCGTGAAACTGCTACTAAGAAGTCCATCTTAGACCACGCTTGCTCTACTCTAAATGAAAACCCTTTCAACTTTACTATAATAGATACACCCATGGCCGACCACAAACAGATTTTTCTTGAACTACTGAAGCAAAATCATGCACCGAAAACTCGAGAAAAATACACAGCTATAGACTATAATCAATTATATAAGACTGTCAGTGAATTCACTTCATATATGAGAACTTGGAAATTTTTATTAAGATAAGCATTGAAGAAAGCAGAGTCACTAAAGAAAAAATTTTAAACTTACCTAAAGAGGATTGGATTAACAAAGAAATTATCACAGAAATCCACAAAAGAAATTTACTATGGAAACAACAGAAAACAGACCGGACAAAAAGAGAAAACTTTATAGCTGAAAGAAACAGAATAAGAGTCTTAATCAAGGACTTTTAACGGTGGTAGAGCCACGCAGCAGCTTTTGCTGTTGCACGTATGGGCAGGCTCGAGCCGGGTTAGTACCACGACCTCACAGAATACCGGCGTGAAGTGGAAGCTCTGCTTTTGCGTTTCGTCTGGTGAGTGCAGGTGACCGGAGGCCCAATTCTCCCCCCCCCCCATCAACATAGTAGCGGAATTAAATTTTAGACTACCCCAGGAGTTTACCAGCACCCCTGGAGAATCCCTCGCTGAGCATCCACGACCATGCTACTCCACTCCTGAGCGTGGGTGCTCAGGCTGCCCCGCGTATTCTGGGGCAAAATTCCGCTCAAGACAATAACTGCTCGGGGCAAGCTGAGCAACAAGACCAAGCCGACCCCTGCCACGCTATCCGTGGATTTCTGCAACATCAGGGACTTCACTCGAACCTAAACGCCGTCCACTACCATCTCGAGACAGCGAAGCCGGCCTCTTTTTGACCGAAACGCAGGTGTCCTCTCCGGCTGATACTTCGTATCTCCTACCCAGGGTACAAATTGGAACACTCCTTTGTGCCTCGGGCTGGAGTTTGCGTATACGTCAGAGGACATCTGTTCTCGACGCCTCGGCAGTCTTGAAGGTTCGGACCTGTCCATCCTTTGGCTACGCGTAGATAGCGACGACCATCCGCGCGTCTACGGGTGCCTCTATAGGTCCCATAGCGGTAATGCCGAAACAGACCGACTCATCGACCACGTCCAAATGGCTACAGATTCCTTGGTACAACAGGTCCCATCCGCAGAGATCGTGATCCTTGGCGATTTTAACGTCCACCACGCCGAATGGCTTGGTTCACGTTTAACCGATCATGCGGGGAGATCTGTTTATGACTTTGCCTTGGCATATGGTCTGACACAGCTGGTTACTTCGCCTACGCGGATTCCAGATGTGAAGGATCATACCTTCCCTGTTGGACCTTCCGCTGACCTCTCATCCAGATGGATATCAGGTTTCCGTCGATGCCCCTCTCGGCTCTTCGAACCATTGTCTGATCTGGAGTGTGGTGCCACTCACGCTCCCCTCGCGGTTGCGTTCTGCAGGTTGCCGCCGTGTTTGGCATTACAGGTCGGCGGATTGGGACGGAATGCGGTCTTTCTTTGCATCCTACCCATGGGGCGGGTTTGCTTCTCGCCGGATGATCCCAGCGCTGTTGCTGACTCTGTCACTGATGTGGTGTTACAGGAAATGGAACTATTTATTCCATCATCTGTGGTACCCATCGGAGGCAGATCGCAGCCTTGGTTTGGTCGCTCCTGTAAGACTGCATTACGCAGTAAGCAGGAGTGCTATCAGGCCTGGGCTGAGGCTTCGGCGCCTCGGGATGTAAGCACCAGCATGCTTAAAAGAAGTATAACTTCGTCTCCAGGTCCTTCAAAGTGTTATTGCCAAGGCAAAGTCAGAGCACATAGGCAGAATTGGCGAGAAACTAGTTCGCCTTCCTTCGGGAACCCGTGCATTCTGGTCTCTCGCCAAGGCTGTCCAAGGAATTTCTGTAAGCCATCACTACCATCTCTGCACAGGAGGACGACTCACTGGCCCACGCCGCAAAGCCGACCTTTTAGGCTCACTTTGCGTCAACTCGACTCTTGATGAAGGAGAACACACCGCCAGCCATCCCGCGGTGTGAGCGCTCCATGCCGGATGTTCGGTTCTCACAGCGCTCGGTCCGCAAAGCACTCCTCTCCTGGATATCCACAAGTCAGTGGGCTGACGGAATCCCAATTGTGCTGAGGACGTGTGCTCCGGAGTTGGCACCGGTTCTAACGCGTCTTTTCCGGTACTCCTACTCCTAGGCGTAGTCCCGAAATCATGGAGACAGCTTTTGTCCAACCGATCCCCAAAAGGCGACCGCTCAGACCCGTCCAACTACAGGCCTATCGCCATCACCCCTTGTTCTCAAAATAATGGAATCCATTATAAACTGCCAGCTCATGCGGTACCTTGAGGATCACCAGCTGATAAGTGACCGCCAATACGGTTTTCGTCGGGGTCGATCAGCTGGTGATCTTCTGGTCTACCTGACTCATAGATGGGCAGGCAGTAGGGTCCAAGGGGAGGCATTGGCCGTTAGTTTGGACATTGCGAAGCTTTCGATCGGGTTTGGCACAAAGCGCTTCTTACGAAGCTCCTTCCTATGGGCTTCCCGAGAAATTGTGCAATTGGATCACCAGCTTTCTTGCAGATCGGACATCAAGGTCGTTGTAGACGGTGCATGCTCCGACTACAAACTATTAACGCTGGTGTTCCACAAGGCTGCGTGCTATCACCAACGCTGTTTCTTCTGCATATCAATGATATGTTGCAAACCGGTAGCATTCATTGCTATGCGGATGATAGCACTGGTGATGCTCTATACGCCGGCCGTGCGAATATTTCTCGAAAACATCGCCAGTACCGGAACAAACTTGTGTCTGAAGTCGGTCTTTGCTGAACAAAGTCTCGGATTGGGGCGACTAAATCTAGTCAGTTTAATCCTCAGAAGACACAAGTTTGCGCGTTTACCGCTAAAAGAACCCCTTTGTCGTATCTCCTCAGTTTCAAGGCACTCCTTGTTGCCTCAGCCAGTATCGGAATCCTCGGCGTCGACATATCGAGTGACGTGCAGTTTCGCGGTCACTTGGAAGAGGCCAAATTGGCCTCTAAAAGCTTGGCGTGCTCAGCAGAGCAGGACAGTATTTCATGCCGGCACAACGCCTGCAACTTTACAAGGCGCAGGTTCGGCCTCACATGGAATACTGTTCCCATCTCTGGGCTTGGGCTCCCAGTGCCAGCTCCTTCCACTTGACCGCATCCAGCGCAGAGCAGCTCGAATCGTCGATGACCGAGTCCTTTCCGATCGGCTCGATTCATTGGCGCTGCGAAGAGATGTTGCTTCTCTTTGCATTTTCTTTCGCATTTACCACGGGAGTGCTCTGAGGAATTGTTCGGATTAATCCCAGCCGCCACATTTCACGAACGCACATCGTGGCAGAACTCCCGATACCATCCACACCATCTGGATGATTGGCAGTCCACCACTGTGCGATTTAGAAGATGTTTTCTTCCTCGTACAACTTCCTTGTGGAATAGCTTACCACCAGCGATTTTTCCGGAGTGATACGACTTAGGGACCTTCAAGAAAAGAGCCTACTCCTTTTAAAAGGCCGGCAACGCATCTGCAATTCCTCTGGTTCCTGGTGTTGCAGTTGTTCATGGGCGGCGGTAGTCACTTACCATCAGGTGAGCCGCATGCTCGTTGGCCCCCTCTCCTATAAAAAAAAAACACCAAAGAAAAATACTACTATAACAAATTCAAACAATATGACAAAAACTCTAAAAAAAAACATGGAATTTTATAAACACCCTAGCTACTAATAAAGTTAAAAATATTTGTGCTCTCCCAAGAATTATGTTTAATGCTTTAACTGTAAACGATGGATTTAAAATATGTGAAATAGTTAATGATTTTTTCTCGTCTATCGGTGTTACACTATCACAACAAATCCCTAAAACGTACCAAATTAATTCAACACACATTTTAACTTATGAAAAGGGTATTCCTATTGATCAATTAACAGAAATGGCTCCATGCACTGTAGATGAGGTTGATAAAATAATAAATGATCTAGACGCAGACACGAGCACAGGTATTGACGGAGGTACTAAATCCATTAAATGTATTGCCAGCCTTTTGACTAAAAACCTAACACGATGCATAAATAAATGCCTTACTACAGGCTATTTTCCAGATAGTCTGAAAATATCAAGAGTGACCCCTATTCACAAATCGGGTACAAAAACAGATCCTAGTAACTAAAGACCAATATCTGTCTTGCCCGTAATATCCAAGGTCTTCGAGAAAGTTTTGTATAATCGAATAAATGATCACTTATCTAACCTAAATTTCATATCTAATTTCCAGTATGGATTCAGAAACAAATCGAACACAGTTTCAGCCACTATAGATCTTATAACAAAAATAAAAACAAATATCGACCACAAAAACCGCTGTTTAGGAATTTTCATAGACTTGAAAAAGCCATTCGACACAATCAGTCACACTATCCTCATTCGTAAACTTGAGAACTTGGGTATTACAGGAAATGCACTTAAAATTCTTGAATCATATTTAAATAATAGATTTCAATATGTGAAAATAGGTGATTATTGCAGTAGCCCTCGACTTACAAAATGTGGCATACCGCAAGGATCAATATTAGGGCCTCTGCTATTTTTAATATTTGTTAATAATGTTACTAAGATAGGGTTAACAGGAAATATAACTTTATATGCGGACGATACCTGTCTCTTTTATTATGGTAAAGACATTAATGAAATTATTAAGGAAGCACAAAACGATTTGAATATCTATAATAACTGGTGTCATAGTAATCTTCTAACTATTAATGCAGAAAAGACCTCTTATATGATATTTGCGGCTAAAAACAAAACAATCTCTCAGCACGCACCGCTTATTATTAATAATGAAATGATCCACCGCTCGCACAAAGAGCAATACCTAGGACTGCATTTGGATGATAATCTCACTTTTGGAGATGTCACATCGAAAAAGTTAGATCAAAACTAATTGCTTTGAATGGTGCGTTACGTAGAATAGTTGATTGCATACCGCGCAGGGTTCGAATGACCTTGTATAACTCGCTCGTGAAATCACATTTACAGTATCTTATTGAGGTGTGGGGATGTGCTGCACAAACAAACCTTAAAAGCTTACAAATATCACAAAATAAAATAATAAAAACCCTTTTTAAATATGATCGCCTAACAAATACGAAACAACTATATGAAAAATCAAGATTATTTAACTTAAAGCAAATTTACGCATACACAACTTGCATTCTAATACAAAAAAAATTAACAAACAAGATTCACTCCGAAATAACTTTCACAAAACGTACTTACAAGCATCATTTAAGAAACACAAATAAGATTTGTTTGCCGATACCAAGAATTAGCCACGGTAAAACGAACATAATGTTTGAGGAAGCACAAATATACAACAAATTACCTAATGATATAAAAGATTGCGACTCATTTGGCCTTTTTAAATCAAAATTGAAGCAGTACATTTACGACAACATTTTTTAACGCGTTTACTACTGAAAAAGTGCGATGTGCTGGACATGTGTAAATATTATACTTTATTTTTTGTAAAATAGTTTATAAGCTCATTATAAGTGAACTATGTTCTTCTATGAGTTAATAAAGTTCTGTAAACTGAACTATGTGCTCTTTTGTCACGCTTATTGGACACTGGTAACCAAATTCAAACAAAGAAGGCTACTGATGCCTCTGAGGACTATCATGGAATAACTTACAGCCCACGTGTCCGGCGATAAAAGAAACTACTAGCTTTACTTTTACGAGAATTCAATCACTGCAGCTAAACTATGATATAACTAATAGCATCAATAAATAATGATGCTATTAATTATACCAATTGGGGCGATACAAAGGTTTATTAGACAATAGACAGGTTTATTAAGCAACTTGAAAATGTGTCTGCTAAGTTAAGTTTCTCATGTAAGTGAATAAATTGTATGCTTTTTAAGAAATAAATATCTTAAAAAACAACTTACACTCAGTTTTAATATAGGAAATACATTAAAGACAAAATAAACAAAGATAACATTAATAATTATTTAGGAAAAATAAAAACTTTAAGTGTTTTTAAGGTGTTTTCATATTCCTAAACTGTCATCTGATTTTGAGCTACGTTCGAAATTTCAAGTCTCTAGCTCATCGGGAAGTTACTAAATTTGACCTGAATAGTTCGAACATACACGAAAGCGAATTAATAATAATTATAACTTTTAACAAAAAGTAAAAACCGACTTCAAATTGTTTAAAAAGTAGTTATTTATGCTACCCTTAGGAGTGAAATTTTTTCTCCAAATTTATATGGACCCTTGAAGTATAAAATAATATAAAATAATCATTAAAATCTAAATATAAATAATTATAATAAAAAGGAATCATTAAAATCGCTTCCCAATCTGCAAAGATATCATATGAAATTCCTTAAACAATAGTCCAGTATGAAACTTTTTCCCTTATTTGCCACCCTTGGGGTCAGAATTTTTTCTTCAAAATTTTAATGGAAGCACCCTTAAGGTAATAATAAAAAATATTTAATAAAAAAAGAATCAATAAAATCGGTTCGCAATCTGCGAAGGTATCGCGTAACATACATACAAAAAAAACATACACTCGAATTGAAAACCTTTTTGAAGTCGGTTAAAAATGTGGTGAAAAGGGAACACAAACAAGACAACATAATAAACAAAGTATAAACAACATAAACAGTGATTTAAATTGCATTGCAGAATGTTCAAAGATAAATTATCTCATGTTAAGCCCCTCTAAGACAAATTACGTGATATAAGGATCACCGCAGTAAATAATTAAAACAGCTGACAAGAAAACCAGTATATTCTTGAACGAAGAGCCTATTCAACGTGTTGATGATGCTCGTAACCTTGGCCTCAAGATTGATGGCCCTTTACGGTTAGAGGGATACGTTTTAGATTTTATTCCTGTTTATACAGATTTAAGGTGTTATGTATACATATTAATAAAATTGTGTCTGTCTGTAATATCGAAATAACTGCTTTTAATAGAGACTAGAGTTTAATTTGCATGCCATTAAAATATGAATATCCATTTTTAACATTTTTGTCTGTCTGTTGGTTTGTCCGGGCTAATATTCGGAATGGCTGAATCGATAGTAAGAAACTTCATTGTACATTGTAATATTTTATCCGAAAATCTAAGAGATGTTTTTTGAAAAATCGAAAATTTGATAAAGTAGTAGCACATGAGTAAAGAAAGTAGTAGTAAAGTAGTAGTAGTAGAGTAATCGCCATATTATGAGATTTTCTCATACGAGTGATTCCTACACGTATATCAGTTTTTTTGGTAGTTTGCTTTAACTGCCTCTTGTCTACTTTTGAATGCGTAAAAGCGACTGCTGACCATGAAATCCCGAGCCCGAATCCCGGGTTGGGAAAACGAACCTGTATACTTCTGCTAATATTTATTTCTAGTTTCCGAAACCTTATAGGAAATTGTGTCATATGTATCGGAAGCCATTTAGTGGAAAAATAAATTGGTCGAATTTTGTGAGCCAGTGCACATTGACTCGAATAATTTTGTAATGTTTAGTCAACCATAAAACTGAATTGGTCAATTTTAGATACAGACAAAACCCGGCCGACTTGAATGAAAACATCCATTACATTTAATATCGTATAGCTCTTATATGTAAGTTTATAAGGAAGTATTTTCCATGACTTATGATTATAATGATGCCCTCTTAGCTCATGGTGATGTTATCGTCCGCAATGAGAAGCTCAAGCTTATACAAGAACCTTCTAGAAAAACAGCCGTGTAGTGGAGGCGAGAATCCACTACCACATATCATCCAGTTGCTGTCGTAAGAGGCGACAGATGGAAATTGAACACGAGATAGGCAGCAACATTATCTTGATAACAACACAAAATTATACAAATAGCGGTTGCCAACCAGTCTGCCGAGCATGGCAACTATGGCAAAATCGCGGTCTCTTCCCGATATCTTCCCCTCAAATAGGAGGGGCCTATGTTCAGCAGTATATGTGGTAGAGTCATGCTGCAGCTATACTACTGGTATAGTTGTAGCACGAATGGGTGAGATCAGACGGGGAAGGACCACAGAATATCAGCGTAAAATTGTAGCTTATTGCTGCTGTTTTTCGTATGGTGAGTGTAGAGAACCAAAGACCCTTTTTACTGAAAACGAGGCATTCCATCTTAGTCCTCACGGGTTACAACGCATCTACATTTTGATTCGTAATCGAGGATAGATATATATGTCACAGCAACCACTTACCATCAGGTGCACTGTGTGCTCGTTTGTCACCCTTATCCTATAAAAAACTTGACGTGGACTTTTGATAGGCTTAAATGATTATTATGATGAATGATTCCAGAAAAACCCGTCAGGTGTAAAGCCTGAGGAAGGACCAACGCTCTTTCAACCATTACAGAGCTTTTAGTATAGGTATATTTTTAATATACGAAAACTTTAATAGCATGATTTAAGCTTTCATAGTACTTAGGCCGTTTTGTCACTGTGGCGCGGTGACTCTGCCTCTACGAACAGAGTTCAATTGAGGGTTCTTTAATTATTGCTTTAGAGTCCTTAAAAAAACGTTACGAAAGCTTGTTTCGTCCTCAATACGCATAATGGCGCAAAGCTCTCTGCCAGACCATGCGGCAGTAGAGCTTTTTGGTCTCTAGCTAAAGCGGTCAAATTAAACTTCTGACAGCGTCCACTGCCACCGCTAATAAAACTTAATAGCTTTGTATCTATCCAATTTTTGTGCTAAATACGTCCTTAACGGAACATTAATGCGTATTATCTTTCCATGACCACAAATTACTACAAATCGCAGAGTATACAAATTATTCCCACAATTTTTTTTATATTCTACTAAGCCAGCGCTTATCTACAATCCCACCTGATGGTAAGTGGTGATGTAGCTTAAGATGGTGAAGCGCACTGACTTAACAAAAGCCTATTCACTCTTGCCTTGACGACATCCACACTGTAATCGGATGGAAAGACGGATGCTGGCAACTTATTCCACTCCTTTGCTGTATGCATGATGAATGACGTAGCGAACCGTTTGGTTCGAATGCCTGGTAAGTCAACAACGAAAGGAGAGGGAGAAATTAAGTTATGCAATTCCTGCGCACACTCTCCGAAATGCATCTGTAGAAAACTGAAAGGCTGGCTAATTTGCGTCTGTGTTCGAGGTTGGTAAGATTGGTTTTAACCAAATTCGGGTCACCAATAAGCCTTTTAGCACGCCTTTCCATTGAGTCCAAAGCTGCTAGGTGGCATTTTGCAGCACCAGCCCATATATGGCAGCAATACTCCATGCACGACCGGACGTGCGCTTCATATAAAATAAGCAATATGACAATAATAAATTTGCGAGCATTTTGGCGATTTTATTGAAAGACAAATCTAAAATAAGGTCGTAACATTGTGATTTTAGAAATCTATACATATAATAAATCTGTAGAAAAGTAGTGTCTGTAATTCTAA
Organism: Parnassius orleans; assembly: GCA_029286625.1. NCBI lineage: Eukaryota > Metazoa > Arthropoda > Insecta > Lepidoptera > Papilionidae > Parnassius > Parnassius orleans. The sequence continues at coordinate 67,620 of JAGSMP010000477.1, read as the reverse complement.
TATATTCTTGAAAAAACAAGTCCAGGGGACTAATTTAATATTTCTGAAGCCAAATTAGTGGTTTTTAGAATTTTTGTCTGTCTGTCTGTCTGTTTGTATGTCTGTGTATTCCGAATTCACGCCAAGACTATTAAACCGATTTACATGAAATTTTGTATGTAGGTAGCTAGTAACACGGGGCAACTTATAGACTACTTTTTATCCGATTACGGAACTTCGAAAAAAGAAGGTTAAGTATTTTCCTCACATTAGATGTTAATTTTCTATTATATCTTAGTTATAGGCGGTATGACTGGTGTTTTTAAAATAAATACCATATTTATAAATAAAGATTAAAATATAGTTATTGCCTTGGTAAAATAATTTGAAACTACAGTAATTTATTATCAAAACAGCGCATCTGTCATCAAATAGAAAAAGTAGTATATTTTGCCTTCAGTTACATAGTTATAAAGTAAATAATATAAATAACTTACAAAAATTTAAATAATTAGATTTTTAAAATTATTTAAAATTTCTAACGTTTAGTTTTTTAGTATTTTTGTTATTTTATTTTAAAAGTGTAATAATTTCAATAGATAAAAATGACGTACATATCAAAAATATGAAAAATGATAAGGTTTTTCTTAAAGTATTTATAATAGCGTGCTTATTCAACTCTCTAAGAGATTTTTATATTGTTCGCTTCTATCGCTGATATTACTAGATAGTATAGTTTTGGTTTTCATTATTTCATCTAACAATAGCGCCATCTACTTACTTCTGAAGAAACTAAAATGGTTAGTCATGATAAAATTAAATAATAGAATGCTACTGAATATACGATGTAAATAATTGCAAATGTGTAATTACTAGGTAGGTAGATGTGGTCAACAATCATGCAAAAACTTAGTTTCAGTTTTTATGAATTGTATTTAAACAAATACGAGGGCCGTGTAGTTTGCCATGAGATTTCATCATGGCACCGGAGCAAAACGTGTACGATTCCCTCGAGGATGAATCTGTTGATTGATGTAACATGTGTGTAATCTGCTACTTTTTTACTTTTCATGGGGCAATATATGCAGTTTATATTTCATTCATATTTTCGGGTATGTTCTTTTTTGTTTTTAATCTACCGTAAATATTAAGGGTTGCAAAGATAAGTAGAACTCATTATCGTCAGTCTATCAAAAGTCTACTAAAATTAAAATAGGCCTCCCCCATAAATTGTCAAGTGGCTGGATGTTTGCTATAGTTGCCACGCTTGGTAGGCGGGTTGGCCACCGCAGCTATTATTATTTTGATCTGTTGTCAGGAAGATATTATGCTGCCCATCTCCTGTTTATTCTCCTATGTCGCCTCTTACGATAGGACGGTATGAGGCGGCAGATTCTCTTTCACCGCCACAACAAGGCGAACATTTTTCTACTCCCGTTCATGAGTTTAGTGCTTCCCACGTTCACTGTGAATAAAAATTTGTAAGGAATAAAACAAATTTTAAGGATTTTTTTGCGTTTAATTTTAACTTTTTGAATTTCCGAAGTTTTGGGAACTTTACAGCACCCATGGTAACGGGAGGACTGAGGTGTTTGACCACCTGATGTCATAGTAAGAATATAATAGAATAGATGCAGTAGTATTAAAGTTGGTAAAAATTACTGCAGTAGTATGCTTGGGTTTGAATTTAATTTTATTAATTATGGGGTCCTTAGCAGATGGTAGCACTCAGCCATCTTCCCTATTTAAATTAGGATGTTTTTGAATTTCAATAGCCTCGCGAATCATCATTGGTAGGAATCAGTGTTCTAATGCAAAGATTTGTTGTCTATCAGATCCGATATAATGGTTGGGACGATACTAAACATATCATTGACATATGACATGTCACACTTTAGACTTCCCAGAGCGTCGGTGCTTCACATTAACGATATGTTCCTTTAAGCGGGTTTTTATGGAACTTTCATCCAAAGATGCGTAAAAACCCCCTCGTAAAAAAAGTTAAAATTAAACGTGATAAAATCCGAGACATTAGTTTTATTCCATGTGTAGTATGTACATTATTATTGAACTGCATTTATGAAATTTTGAAGTCTACTCGAACGTAAAAAAATATCTACATCTATTTTATGGTACTAATCTATATTAAATAGACCAATGATATGAATTAAATATGTGGGTTAGATGCTAGGCAAATGAAAATGACTTCACTCTTCCAGAATGTATATATTTCACTTTATACTGGTACAGTTTAAAATTACAAGTATGTAGCGAAACAAAAGAGATGGAAAAGAAATACCAGTAACTGGATGTATGGGAATACTCGAGGTTGAAAAGCCGAGAATAAGTTTACCGCGATTTAAAGAACCGTTATTACGGCGGCGCGAGCGTGGGGTCTAGCGCTGAGGTCGTTTGAATGCAAACTGCCGGTTAAAACGAAGGCGCCGGACTGTCACGAAAGCGGCGAACGGAGCCGAGCATTGCCGAACCCAACCGTTACGAACATCGCGTCGGCGCGTACGCCGTTCACTAAACATACAAAAAAAATTACAAAAATGCATTTTTCCCCCCCGGAGACATTTAGGGTCGATAGAGATTCGTACTCGGCGACCGTAGCGAGACGTCCTGAATTGCGGAGGAGTTGGAAGTGCTCTTGTACCATCGTTGGTCCCATGCATCATAGGCACAGTTGACGACGCACCAAAACTACCTGGTTCATCCGTCAGGATATAGGCCGGTTTCAACCTGTTGATAGAGACGTTGACTATTCTACCAGCAACGTCAATTTTGAAAAATTTTTACCGCGCTCTCACCTTATACGGACCGGCATAAGGTGGTTGTAAAGATCTCCGTACAAAGTCCTGTCGTAAAAATACATGTGAAACAGTCGATAAGTCTTTAAAATTGAAGATTTTACGCGTAATGTGTCGAGTAACTGTTAGGTTGTAACTTTTCATATGTAAACGCAACCTGTCCAGAAAGTCGGTGTAATCAGTCAGTCTATCAGCAGTCGGTTCAAACAAGTCTCCGGGTAACTTAAGCGGTTCTCCGTAAACTAGTTCAGCAGTAGAAGCAGACAAATCGTCCTACCATGCACTACGAATACCCAGAAGCACAAGTGGAAGTTTCTCAGTTCAATTCTCGTCTGCGTGGCACATAATAGCTGCCTTAAGTTGTCGATGGAAACGTTCCACTAGACCATTGGCAGCAGGATGATACGCAGTAGTTTGTATATGTCGTGAACCTGTAAGCGCTGATATCTGATTAAAAGATGGGATTCACACGATGATATAAAAGCTTTTGCTACACTCTCCGCTCTGATGTCCTTTAACGGCACTGCCTCCGGCTACCTGGTAAACCTATCTATAGCTGTGAGGCAGTATCGGTAACCATCAGAGACGGAAGTGGACCTATCAAGTCAACGTGAACATGAGAGAAACGGGCCGTAGGAAGCTTAAAGTCCTGGATAGGGGCGTGTACGTGTCTCGATACTTTCGATCTCTGGCATGAGATACACGAGCGCGCCCAATTCCGACAATCCTTCCTAATGCCCGGCCATACATACCTCTCAGTCACCAGTTTAATAGTGGCTCTAGCACTTGGATGACTAAGTCCATGAATGTTGTCAAAAACCATTTTACGGAATGCAGGTGTTATGAATGGTCTATGTCTGGGCCCAGATATGTCACAGAAGATTTTCGTACCACCAATACAGACCTTCTGTAACTTGAGGGACGAAGCGCTTCGTAAAATATTTTGGAGTTCTGAGTCCGTATCCTGAGAAGCTGCTAAGGCAATAGGGTCTAGCGAGCGTATTATTGCATCCGTTCTTGATAACGCATCCGCGACAACATTGTCCTTCCCGGTAATGTGTCGGATATCCGTTGTGAATTGGGATATAAAATCTAAATACCTAAATTGTCGCGGAGAGCAAGCGTCGCGGGACTTCTTAAAGGCTGAAATAATCGGCTTATGATCAGTCAGTATAAAGAATGATTTTAATTCTATCATATGTCGAAAATATTTTACTGATTCGTAAATAGCTAAGAGTTCACGATCATATGCACTGTATTTGACTTGCGTTGATGAAAGCTTGCGCGAAAAGAATCCTAACGGCTGCCAATGACCTAGGACCTTCTGCTGCAATACTGAACCAATGGCGGAGTTGGATGCGTCAGTTACTATGGCCAACGGAGCAGACGAATCCGGATGAGCTAGAAGAGCAGCATTAGCAATGCTTGCCTTGCAAGCATTAAAAGCGCTTTCTAGGTTAGCAGTCCAGTTAATGTCGCTCTTGCTTCTCACCGATGGACCACTAAGTAGTGCATGGAGGAGCCTGCAGCTTACAGCATCCTGTATAAAGCGTCTATAAAGTTTAATGCTCCTAAAACCGCCTAAGGTCCCTGATCGTTTTAGGTAGGGAAAGTCAAGAATAGCCTTCACCTTATCACCAACCGGTTTAGTGCCTTCCGAAGAAACCAGTTAGCCCAGAAATTCCACCTGCGGCACGGAGAATACACACTTATTTATATTTAATAAAATACCGTATTCGTTGAAACGCGAAAATACCGCACGTAGATGTTCCTGGTGCTCCACCTCATTAGCGGAAGCAACTAATACGTCATCGATGTACGCAAAGCAGAACTCGAGACCCCTGAGGACCTCGTCCATGAAGCGCTGAAAGGTTTGCGCTGCATTTCTCAGGCCAAAGTTCATTAGTGGGAACTCAAAAAGTCCGAAGGGTGTCGTAATAGCTGTTTTCTCTACATCCTCTATCGCAACCGGTATCTGATGGTACGCTCGCACTAAGTCTAATCTACTGAAAATTTTACTATTAAAGAGATTGTGCGAAAAGTCAGCAATGTGGCGTACTGGATAACGATCTGGTATCGTGCGAGCATTGAGTGCACGGTAATCCCCACTGGGTCGCCAACCTTCACCTTTTTTTGGCACTAAATGGAGAGGTGACGACCATGAGCTCTCCGACCTACGCGCTATACCCGTACGAACCATTTCTTCAAACTCCTGCTTCGCAATTTTTAGGCGGTCAGGTGCTAGTCGCCTTGGTCGCGAACACACAGGTGGGCCTGGGGTCGTTCTGATATAATGCTGCGTATGGTGCTTGATTTTCGGCTCCAAAGGAGCTCCGACCGGCCGCATTATATCAGGATATTCTTGGGGTATCCCATGGAACGGTGAATCACCTGAAATGACCTTTGTGAGGGCACGGGCAAGCAAATGCAATCGAGGCGACTGATGTAAGCGAAGTGCAATTATCAATTAATCGCGAATTACGCACGTCAACGAGTAAGTTATAGAAGGATAGAAAGTCTACACCTATTATCGGCTTGCTCACATCAGCTATTATAAAACGACAAGAAAATGCGCACCTTAAACCTAAATCTAAACATAAACTTAACCAACCATATGTAGCGATTACAGTATTATTTGCAGCAAAAAGCTCATAATTGGTTTTATTGCGTCGCTGCATGCGCACTAAGCTCAATGGGTAAACACACAAGTCAGATCCAGTGTCGATTAAAAACTGCACTTTACTTTTAGCGTCAGTAACAAACAAACGCTTAGCGTTCGACTTACACTCATCAGCGGTCGCAGCGATCGACCGCCCAACTAGTTTTTTGGATAATCACAAGGCTTTATACACTTAGCTGCTTTCTCGCCTTAGTTGAAGTGGTACCAGCAGTATCGCTGGCCATCAGCGCGAGCACGACTTCTTGACTGACTGCGGCGCCGGCTGCTGGATTTCGACCTCCTTTTCGGAAGTCACGACGTCTTCTTGCTGTCGACATTTCGTCAAGCCTCTTGGTGAGCGCATCAATCTTCCTATTTAGGTCTTCGAATGCTGGAGATGAGCATGAAGTGGATATGGTAGCTACTTGTTGTGCTGACGTATGTGGCGTGGCCTCAGCTACTTTATCAGCTAATTGGGCAAGTTGGTCGAGCGGAAGGTTATCTTGCATAGCCACTATAGTTTGTAGCAAACTGGGTAGCCGACTCGACCATAAGGTACGCAGGAACTCATCTGGAAACCCTGATCCAGCTAAACTGCGAATATGCCGCAAAAACTGGCTCGGCTTGCGATCTCCCAACTCCTCATTCATGAGCAACTGTTTGATTTGCTCGCTTCTTGAAGCAGATAGTCTAGCAATCAACTCACGTTTTAATGTGTCGTATTTCTCGTTCGCCGGTGGTCTAATTATTAAATCTTCGACTTCCGCAGCAATTTTTGGATCCAACACTGATATAACATGATAATATTTTGTGACATCCGATGTAATATTCGCTAATGCAAATTGGCAATCCAACTGTGCAAACCAAAGCGTCGGTTTCTCGGGTCAAAATGGCGGCATCTTAATGCCTACTCGGCAAAGTACCGCTTCACTGCCACTAGTGCTGCTTTTCGAGGCGTCAGCGCTAACATCTTGCCACATTTTTGATGTACTTTGTACGCTGTGTTCTTCTCGGGGTCACCACTTGTGGGTTAGATGCTAGGCAAATGAAAATGACTTCACTCTTCCAAGAATGTATATATTTCACTTTATACTGGTACGGTTTAAAATTACAAGTATGTAGCAAAACAAAAAGAGATGGAAAAGAAATACCAGTAACTGGATGTATGGGAATACTCGAGGTTGAAAAGCCGAGAATAAGTTTACCGCGATTTAAAGGAACCGTTATTACGGCGGCGCGAGCGTGGGGTCTAGCGCTGAGGTCGTTTGAATGCAAACTGCCGGTTAAAAACGAAGGCGCCCGGACTGTCACGAAAGCGGCTTGAACGGAGCCGAGCATTGCCGACCTCAACCGACACGAACATCGCGTCGGCGCGTACGCCGTTCACTAAACAAACAAAAATATATGACAAAATTGCATGTCGCCACAAATATTTCAAATAAACATTATACCGTAAATTGATAGAAAACCATGAAATTCATAATTATTTTGTTACAACTAAATTAACTTTAATTATGAATGAATGTAAAGAGTAAAATGAAAATAATAATAATACATTTTCATTCCAAGACAATTTACCTTTCTTCTGGATACATCGGAAGACACGCCCGATATAAAAAATAATAGGTGTTTCTAGACATATACATATATTATGCACGTGTTCCTGTAGCTATTATATCTGTGCCAAATACAAAACATCTACGACTAATACCAAGGTGACTCTAAAACTAATCGAATTTTGCTAAATTTGGCACGGAATAGCATTTAATGATGTTTCTAAATTCAGGTTCACGCGAGCGAAGCCGCGGGTAAAATGCTAGTAAAACATATAACAGTTAACCTAATTATGTGGAAATGGTCGGTCATTTTATCATACGAAGAAACAGAAGAAATATTAAAACTAGCTGTTGTTATATAAAGTTATCTGTGAAATTATTAAATATTTTTATTGTTTAATATGCATAAACTTAATACGATACAGTTATAAAAGATTTGTCTTGGTTGTTGTAGGTTAATAAAATCAATATATTTTAAACCTTTCAAATAAGGCAGTAGGTATTCTAAAAGGTAATTTCTTATTACCGTTAAAAATATTGGCCCGTTTGAAAAAGAAATACAAAAAGATTCTTCTCGTTCAGTGTACATATAAGGTATTAAATAATTCTAATAGGAAGTCATTTAGAATTCAATTAACCGGAAAATACCTCTTTCCTAGAAAACACCAACAAGAAACCCAGCGGGCCTGCAGTTTTTAAATAATATTTTACAAAATATACCGTACCGTTACCGTTACAGCCTGTTAAAGTCCACTGCTGAAGATAGACCTCCCCATAGATTGCCTCAAAGGGATATTTACCATAGTTGCCACGCTTGGCAAGCGGGTTGATAAGGATAGCAAGTTAAAATATATATTACAAAATGTTTACAACATATTTATACGTTGTATAATCAACTTTATAATTAATTGACTGCCTCGTAACTCTAATGGTCGTAAACGCGACTGCTGAAACCCGGGTCCGGCGAAAACGAGTTAGATTATTCTCTCAAGAAATTTTCAGTAGCGGTCTACATTCCGGAGGTGTTTCAGCTCCAATTCTCGGAATGCACCGTAGAGCCGATGTTCTCATTTCACTCCGGTCCTGTTGGGTTGCCGTCCCATCAGACTAAGAGAGTGAAGAAATGCACTGTGCACTAAAACTCTGTCCTGTTTATATTGCGAATAAATTTACAAAGTTTAATACCTGGAATTCCAAATTTAAATTAATGCACGTTTTAATAAATATGTATGTATGTATGTGCATATGTACTTACAAATGAAATGGAATTTTATAATTAGTCCAGGAGGAATCGGCGCATGAGTACCGAAAACTATTCCACCTCAAGCTTTTTATGCGATTCTGTTCAAATTGTCCAACTGATGATATAAATGCTTGTTGCCATGGGGCAACTCCATGTCATATTGTTAAAACCGATTTTTTTTTCAATGGCAAGGAATGGTTATTTTCAAACGAAACAATATATTCTTTGATAAAATAAAAATAAAAAGCTCAGATGACTTTTTACGATAAAATTAATATTTTCGGAGTTATGAATTTCTAAATGTTTGAAAAATCCCTAATTCGATTAATTTTGACCAGTTAAACATACATAAAGAAAAATAATAAAATAAAAAGGATATTTGTTTATTTTTTGTGGTAAAATATGAATAAAAAAGGTCCTACAATTTTTACGATAAAGTTAATTATTTTCGAAGTTATGAATTTTTAAATGTATGAAAAATTTCAAATTCAGATACTTTTGACTCATTAAAGAAATGTATATTGTATGCAATTTATTCTCGCTTAAAGATATTATTAACAATTGTCTAAAGAATATTACTTTCTGAAGATTAGCCCGACTAGGCAGATAGACAAAAAAATTAAATTGTTTATTCATGTCTTAATGACATGCAAATAAAACACTTAGCTCAATATAAGGCAGTTATTTTCATATAACAAACTGACACTTCAGTTTTAGTTATATGTATAGATAATGATTAACTTGTGAACTATATTGATATTTTATTAAAACCGGCGGTTGATTAACTACGATAGAGAAAATTTAACAAACTGAGTTCGGCACCAAGCGCGCAATAAAGACATTGATGGATGGCTGTAATGGGCTGATGCGGTATTTCACGTCTAATGTCGGATGATAGCGGTTTAAACCGGTTCCGGTCTAATTAGTGATTTCTGTTAAGGGTAAACGTCTAAATAGTTCTATTAACTTTAAGATTATAGTTGTATTTCGATTACACGAGTATGTCTATCGATTTGCGGGGCCTAATTCAAATTCGCTTTTACAACGAAGTCCCGGAAAATATGGAGGCATTACTATCAAAAAGTTTAAAATTTTTATCAAGGAAAAATTCATTTGTAAGTTTTCCACTTACCATCAGTTGGATTGTGTTTGTTTGTTCAGCTGTGGACCTTTGATAGGCGTCTTTTGATAGGGTGACATATGCCATAGTTTCCAAGTTAACATACAAAACAAACAAACTACAAAACATACAAATTTGACCTGCTCAAAGTTCAAAAACTTTATTCAACTAAGTTTGTATAAAAAGGGTTATTATAATAAATAGTTTCCAGGCTTAGCAAAAGGGTTGAGATGCAGTTTTTTTTAGTCGTTATTAGGTAGACGCTACTGACCATTTCCTTATTTCTTTCACTATGCCATAAATTCTATTGCTACTTTGCTTGCGTTTTAGGTTTTATGAAAAAAAGTAAAATATGTCTTCCCCATAGAGCCAAATATCTTATGTGTAAGAATATGTGTAGGTATTATATAAATATATACTATACACCATTTATACAACTACTAAATAACATTTATTCAGTATGTGTGTATTAACTGTGTTCGTTAGCACTACTCTCTAGCTAGTAATTATTAATAAGTCTGTAATTTAGTAATAAGTCTGTATTTGTTGGACAATTTGATGTTCACACACCGACTTGTCAGTGAAGTCACAAGGCTCCAACTGAAAACCAGCGCTGTCTTTGCAGCATTATGCTGAATTGAGACCTGTTAGTTGTTACATTTTCATTTTAAATTATTTTTAAATTTGTTTTTTTTTTGTTTAATCATTAATTAAGGTTTTGCATGTACCGCTTATTAATAAATTTTAATGCGTAAGCAGTCTTAGACGTGTGCATGCATATTTTGCCCCTTGTGTGTATCTAATAAAATGAATATCTAATAGAATAAATGTGTGTATCCAATCAATAGTTCTTTCTTTTAGATTGTGCATGATCAGAGAATAAATTATCCCGGAGAAATTAATGAATTATGGAGCTTAAAATAATAATGTCCTCGAGACCGAATTTCGGTCACGGTGGCCAGTTTCAACGGAGACTAGCCATTTGCGCCAGGATAGGATTACACAATGCACTAGTGTATGCGCAAGTATTGGTGCACTCTCGATTCCCTCACTCTTAATAGTCCAGTGGGACGGCAATCCGATACGACCGGAGAGAGATCAGTCGTAGGACTAATGGCTTTACATGATTTCCGTAGCACGGAGGCGAAACACCATGACCTTCCAGACTCAGACTGCTACTGAGTAAATATTAAAATAATGTTAACGTTAAGTTTGTTAAAGAGCGGCTTACTACCTCCTTTCCGCATAGGAGTCTTGAGAGATTTCCGAATTCAAAAATAAAGTGCACTAACTTTTACTTATTCTACCGTTATCGTTATATGACCAGCCGTAGTACTCCTAAGGGCAACTGTCAGAGATGATTGTTACTCCGTTATAGTCTATCTGCTCGTTTTTCTAATGGTTGTAAAGGCGACTGCTGATCATGAGTTCCCGTTTTCGAATCCCGGGTCGAGGCAAAAAAATAGTTATTGAGTTTTTATGTCAAGAAATTCTCAGTAGCTGCCCGGAGTCAGGAAGTATTTTATAGTATATCAAAGTCCACTGCTGAACATAGGCTTCCCCACAGATTGCCTCATAAGGGAGGTATTTATAATAGTTGCCACGCTTGGGTTTGCAACTGCAGTTTTTTATGTTCTAATTATTATGAGTTAGGTGCAGCCCATCTCCTGGTTTTTTTTCCTTTGCGGCCTTCTACGACACCCACGGGACGATATGGGGTATTAGATGTTCTTACACTATTAACTGTCAAATTTTCTGATATTAATATTAACCATATATCTGTGGTCATTTACATATGATAATTGCATGACCAAAATTTCTGTTTTTGTGGTCACAAACTGACAGTAAAATACCCGCAGTGCTTGCTTCAATTAACATTTCATTATTACACAACGCTGCACGTAATTAGTAAATGTTTCACCAATACCCCAAAGTTGGTTTATGCGTTTGAACTGGGGTTAGTAAAGAAAACTACATTTTATAAATATCTGTACAAATAAATTAAATTGATGTGTCTGTCTGTAATATCGAAATAACTGCCTTGTGTCGAGCTCAGAGGGTTATTTGTATGCCAAGATAGGAATAATTATTTGCAAAATTTTTGTCTGTCTGTCTGTCCGGGTTAATCGTCGAGAAGGCTAAACCAATTGTGATGAAACTTGGCGAACAGATAGAGAGCACTTCCATAAGTGATCTATGCTATATTTTTTCCGAAAAATTGGATATTTTTTTTATAATCGAAAAATTGTTTAAATAAATATAACGCCTCATTAATAGATCCTACCCAGGCGAAGCCAGGGCGGGACGCTGGTCTCATATATTATCATAAATAGTATTTTAAAATTCTCAGTATTTTATTTCATTCATGACAGTCGCAGTCTGTCAAAAGTCCACTCCTGAACATAGGCCTACCCCATAGACTGCCTAATGAGGGTTATTTTGTAATAGTTGCCTCACTTGAGAGGCTAATCTGCAACCGCGGTTTTTTATTATTTTCGGTAGTATCAGCAAAATGCCGCTGTCCGTTTCCCTCTATCACCTCTTGCGACGCCTACGGATAATATTAACGGATAATATTGATGATCATTATATACCTAATAAGCTACGTGCACAGGTCCCAAAGAGAGGTGCTGATCGTATGCACTAGTAGTCAGAATACTTCTGCCGATACCTATACAAGAACCGACTCCTTCTTAATAAATATAAGTTACATTACAAACGAGGTGTATGTACAAACAGCTTATATTACAAGCTCGTTCGGTTAATTAAGATAACTACGTAAGCCGTTGAACGATTATTTAGTTAAAAAAAAAGTTCTTTCATGCACTTCGTGTACTGTTGAATGGCTCGTATGAGAAAACAAAGTTTTTTTTTTTACATATAGAAACCCGGAAGTTAATAAAAATAATACTTTTATTGGCTTTTTTAAATACTTTTATTGGTAACATTTTACTTATCCTTCCTACCTGATTTCAAGTTAATTTTCATGACGCAGCAGTTTTACCTTATCGCTGAGCTAGAAAACGAATTGAATGCGAACATTTTCTTTGCAAAGCCAGCTATCTTATTTAAAAAAATATAGCTACAGACTATATACTGTAAGCATGCTGCTATCATACCGTGTAGTGGCGGTGTAAGAATATCCACTACCCCATATCGTCTCGTGGGTGTCGTGAGAGGCGACAGAGGAAACAAACCAGGAGATGGGCAGCAGCCTCACCATCTTCCTAACAACAACGAAAATAATAAAAAACTGCGGTTACCAACTAGCTGCCAAGCATGCTAACTATGACAAAATCTCAACTATGAGTTGGAGGCCTATGTTCGGCAGTAGACTTTTACAAGCTGCAATAGATGCTGCTGGGCCCAAATTTCTTCTATTTTCTGAGAAAATGTAGGTGAAGTTAGTCTGTCGTTATACTGCAGTTCATCTTGGCAGAATTAACTTGTTCCCAAAATGTTTTATTTCTCAGAAAAGAGATTTTTCTCAAGTTTTTTTTCACTTTTGCCGAGCAGATGGTAAATTGAAAATAAACCGATTTGAATCTCGGGTCGGGTAAAACTCAGCTATTGGGCTTTTCTGTCAAGAAATTTTCAGTTGCAGCCCAGATTCGGACAGTTTTCACGCTCTACCATTGGAACGCACGTAAAGCCGTTGTTCCTGGACCTAATCGGACCTAGTCTTCCAGACTGACATTATATAATATAAGACTCGAAGTTACAATATTTCTCGACACGCAGGTTCCTCACGATGTTTTCTTATTTTCCTTCACCGTCTATCATGAGGTAAACTAATACTTAATTTATTAGTGGTAGAGTCACACTGCAGCTACATTATGATAGTAGCACGAAAGGGTCAACTCGACCGGGGTAGGACCACGGTCTCACAGAATACCAGCGTAAAATAGCAGCTTAACACTGCTGTGTTTCGTATGGTGAGTGTAGAGAATCAAAGAAATTGTTTTATTGGTATCGGGGCATTCTTTATATATAGAATGAGAGTTAACAAACGAGCCTACAGTTCGTCTGATGGAAAGTGGATGCTGTGACCCAAAGAAATCTACATTTATTCGCAATTAAGAATCAAAATGCAGATGCGTTGTCCCCGTGAGGACTAAGATGGAATGCCTTGTTTCCAGTTAAAAGGGTCTCCGGTTCTCTATTCTCACAATACGAAACGCAGCAGCATTAAGTTCCTACTCGTATTTTACGCTGTTATTATGTGAAAGCGTGGTCCTACCGCCGCTAAGCGGTAGCAGTTTTTGCTGCAATCACAATATACCTTCAGTGTGGCTCTATCACCTAAAATAATCAGTTAGTTCCGCTTCAGTCCTCAGGTATGACAACGGTATCTGCATTTTGATTCCTAATCGATGATAACATCTATGAGCCACAGAATCCATCAGGTGGACTGTGTGATCCTTTGTCACCCTTATTCTAAATAAAAATAAAGACTTAAAACTGCATTTTACAAATTTATTTGTGTCGCCGGGATTGAACTTAGGTCGTTCACGACTCTGAGTTCCCACGACGTCAATGATAAGTTTAACGTTTGAGTATCTTGTCTTGATGTCAGCCGAGCGGAACTTGTGTCATAACTTCCCTCAGGCGTCCGCAATTATACGTACCTTGTCTTATAGTTTCGAGTATGTTTGTGACAGACCGGCAATTATAAACTTGGTCTATTCATGACGTGTTAAGCTTGAAAACCCGACAGTGTGGCGGCGTAAGGGAATACATCATTCTATTTTGTCCACTGGTTGTTTTTTATAAAATAAGGGTGACAAACGAGCACACAGTCCACCTGATGATAAGTGGATGCTGTGGCCCGTAGACATCCACCTCTATCTTCGATTAAGAATCAAAATGCAGATGCGTTGTCACCCCTAAGGATTAAGATAGATGCTTGTTTCGAGTAAAAAGGGTTTCCGCGGGTGTTGTAATAGGTTACTTAGTGAATGCCTGCCGATAGATAACTATTTCGTTTACGTCAGACATAAAGTGCCCAGACCAGTTACGGTCAGAAGCAGCAAAGTTTGATACGTCTGGCACTTTGATAGTGAATCCACCTGCAAAGCATGTCGAAGCGTTGTTGAAATTTAGATAAATATAAATAATCCGTGTAGTGGCAGTATATTAATATCCACTACCCCCATATCGTACTCTGGGTGTCGTAAGAGGCGACAGGAGCTAACTGAAACAGGAGATGGGTAGCAGCATATTCCTGGTAACAACTCAAAATTATAATAAAAACATACGTGAGTGTCGTGGAACACTCGGTTGGAACGAAGTTACTTTCGTAGTATATTATTATTGATAAACCTATTATATTATTGATTAACAAATACAAATAAATGAATTACTAGCGTGTATTAAAATGAAGCGTCATTTAAAATAAAATAATATTTCTTTCATGGAAAGATAAAAAAAAGTGCGAGGGAGATGGATATTCCATCTCGCTTCCTTATAGCCGCTAAGGCCGTCTACACTATGTCAGAAGGGGTCGTGACGGAAAAATCTTACACTTTTTCTCACCTAGCCCCCATCCGCCAAATTCGTACCGTGCGATAAGGAACTTCGTTCCAAAAACTGCGGTTGCCAACCTGCCTACCAAGCGTGACAACTATAGCAAAATCCCTACCCCTACCGGAAATATTTTGGAAGACCTATGTTTATTTAAAGTTGGTTTTAGATGTTCTCTACAACCGTGTGGTCTGTGGTCAGAGCACCTACCCACAGCGTTTAAATATTAATTGCAAAGAATACTTACTAAATATACAAAATTCCACTTATTGAAAAATTTGCACTGTGTCTTTCTTTTTCTTTTTCGTTTCTTTTTAATTTAGTTTAAGTACTAAGGCTTCGCAAGGTTGATTTCTGGATCTCGACAACAACACCATCTACCGGGTCTAATTGTGAATTTAAACCATTCTCTAATCAACTTAATCACACAGACACAATTTCATCAAAATCGGCCCAGCCGTTTAGGAGGAGTTCAGTCACATACACACAGATAGAAAAATTATATAATACATAATATGCATGTGTTATACATACATATAAACCTTTCTCTTGAACCTCTCTCTCCGTTGCGTAGTTTAAAAGATCTAAGCGTACAGACGGCAGGAAGCAACTTTGTTTTATACTATGTAGAGATTGCTACTTTTATTTTATTCTTTTATTATAAGTATGAATATGATGGTGTATATGTATCCATGTAGTGGATTGCGTGTAGTGGCAGTGTAAGAATATCTACTACCCCTTATCATCCCGTGGGCAACAGAGGGAAACAAATCAAAACATGGGTAGCAGTGTCTTCATAATAACGACTAAAACTAGAAAAACTGCGGTTGCCTACCCGCTTGCCAGCGTGGCAACTATGGTAATTATTCCCCCTGTGTGGCTATCTATGGGGGAGGCTTATGTTCAGAAGTGGACTTTAATAGGCCTTGTAACGGTAACGGTGTATATGTGTGGTGGTTTAAATATTTGTATACGTTTTACGATGGAAAAAATGAATCAAATGAAATTAAATGTGGTGTTTTTCTCTTTCACATAAGAATATAAAATTACATTAGCAAAATGTATATTTTTTTCAAATCTACTACCGTTTCGAAATGAGGTTCCTCGGATCGGAGAAGAAACGGCGAAAGAAACTTCGCAGTTATCCTCTTTTTTGTCATTTTTTTTAAGTTAATATTACATATCACAGTATATACAAGATAGAAAACGATAACAGACCCATTGGTAATTGAATAATGTACTATGATGTAGTTTTTTTTTATATATAATAAGGGTGATAAACGAACACACAGTCCACCTGATAATAAGTAGATGCTGTGGCCCATAGACATCTACGTCTAATCTTGATTAAGAATTTAAATGCAGATGCATTTTTACCCCTGACCCCTGAGGACTAATATGGAATGCGTTGTTTCTAGTAAAAAAAGGTCTCCGGTTCTCTACACTCACAGCAGCATTTAGCTGCTATTTTACGCTGGTATTCTGTAAAAGCATGGTCCATCCCCGGTTGAGCCGACCCAGTCGTAAAAATAACAACACTTCCTGTATAGTAAAACGGTTAGTAACAAACAACGGAAAGTTTTTTGAATCAGGAATCGGGCATAAATCAACAGAAAAACATATAAAACACGTCGCTTATTAGTTTATACTTTCCATATCGCTCAATGTTAAACTCACGTAACCATGGAGCGTTTATTGCTCCGCGAGAAGAGCATTCACCAAAGTATTTAAGAGATTCGTCCGACCTTGATGTTACGTGCGCAAGGTTGACAGGACGTGATCAACACGTTCCCCGCCCAACGAGTTTATACAGAAGACACTTTGTTTTTTCGACTAATCGATAAGTATTACGTAGTGGCAGTGTAAGAATATACTATGAGGCGACAGAGTTGTCAGTATTGTTATCGGATTTTAGAAATTTCAGGCTTTTCAATAAAATACAGTAAATAATTATACGTGGTAGAGCCACGCTGCAGCTATATTATGGTTGTAACACGAATGGGACGGCTCGACCTGGATAGGACCATGCTCTCACAAAATACCAGCTAAAAATAGCAGACTAATGTTGCTGTTTTCCGTATGGTGAGTGTAGACAACCGGAGACCCTTTTTACTGGAAACGAGGCATTCCGTTTTAGTCCTCAGGCGTGACAACGCAATTTTAATTCTTAACTTAGCATAGATGTGGATGTCTATGGGCCACAGAAATCACTTACTTAGGCATGGACTTAGAATGTATGCCCCTTTATCACCCTTAATCTATAAAATAAAATGAAATATATATTATTTTACTTGGGAGGGATGGAATCTTGTACAAAACCAAATTTAAATTTATTTTTCCACAGTAGTTATTTACGTTTGCAACAAAATGTCAGAACTCTTCTATGGAAATTAGCTTATTTGTCAGGGCTTTTTAATTTCCATCTGGTAACCCTACCCCTACGAGGCTAGTGTGTGTGATACTAGCATCATAAATTTGTTAAATTAAGGTAAAGTTACAACTGTATTTTATTTATTTACACTTTGTATTTCATAAAATTTAATAAAGTTTTTGTATTAATAATACTTGATGGCTTCGTAGCGCAGTGGCTTAGCAATGAGTTGCTGCGGCCACGGGTTCGAATCCCGCACGGAACAAGTATGTATGGCCTACAAATAATTGTTGGATGTTTGTCATTGTGTAATTTATGTATCTAAACTGCCCCCACGATACAGGAGAAAATCCTAGTGTGGAAGTAAAGTTTTTTAAATAAAAAAAAAAGATATTTAATTAGATTATAACGGTATCAACCAATGTATTAGCATATAAATTTAAAAAAAAAATAGAAACTTAACGACGCTCACAATACAAGCCGAGCTTAGTGCCATCACAGGTGAAACTTCGTCTTCTATAAATTAACTAAAAACAACCGCATGTATTTGTGCTTTTAATTGGCATTTAGCGATTTTTTTGAATTAGGGACCTTCAAGAAAAGAGCCTACTCGTTTTTAAAGGGCCGGCAACTCTGCAATTACTCTGGTGTTGCGGTTGTTCATGGGCGGCGGTAGTCACTTACCATCCGGTGAGCGGCATGCTCGTTTATAAAAATATATATGCCCCCTCTTATATAAAAAAGTGAAGTGAGTTATGTTTAAGTGGTTTTGAATTTTTTTTATTATTATTATTACTTAACCTCTTCTCACAACTGAAAGAGTTTTAAGACAAAGTAGTATCCGCTGCGCTGCCCCCATTTTGGTGGACTTAATACGATTTAGTTTTTTTTTAATTTCTCAGACATTCAGTTTTTCTCTCGATGTTTTCTTTCACCGTCACATATGTAGCAAATCGGAATTTACAATTGCAATAAACAATTTTATTAGTGCTGGCGGGGATCTCGAAACTGGGTTGCTCGTATGCTGTGACATTTTCAGCGAGTGCTTAGCCTCTAAGCATCCACGATTCTTAACTTACTATTAAGACCAATAAGTATAAAAATTGGCAAAATTAATGGAGCACTTTTATCTATCGGAATATGTACGTTATAGAGCGAAGTGAAATTTTATCCACTCTCCTTCCCCTCCCGGGTGTGCGTCACCCCCCCACCTAGTTTAGACTAACTTACTTTTTTATAGGATAAGGGTGACAAGCGAGCAACAGTCCACCTGATGGTAAGTGGATGCTGTGGCTCATAGACATCTACATGTATCCTCGATTAAGAATCAAAATGCAGATGCGTTGTCACTCCTGAAGACGAAGATGGACTGCCTCGTTTTCAGTAAGGATGGTCCCCGGATCTCTTAACTCACAGCAGCATTAAGTTGTTATTTTACGCTGGTTCTTCTGATTCTAATCTTCTTTGATTTTTATTTACAAAGAAACAGTATTCCTCATTAGTGGTGGTGTAGAAGATCCTCGAACCCTCATCATGCTTTAAAGATCATTGACGTCTGATAATTCATCGTTAATCCGCCTGCCATACGTGAATATTAAGGCAAATCCTCCTTACAAGTCCACAGTTATAGCTAATTCAATTGTATGACAAAAGATAAATATTAATTTCCAAATTAAATTAATGCTGATAGTTCAAGGAAGAGTAAGTCTTGACAGTCGAACTGCGTATAAAGTTCTCAAACTTTGATATCATTTTGTCAAAGTCTGCTCAACTTTAATGAACTTTATATAAAGTCATGTTTGAAACCGTTACCTTATGTCGACTTGCAGAATATAATATCTTCTTATGTAGCCATGAAAAATGATACAATTTAATATGGCGCAAATATGAGTCTCTGTAAGATGACTACATATTTGTGCCATTTGCTGTAGAGACTATCGGTCTGTGGGGTCCACGTGCGTTGAAATTCCTATAGGACTCTATCCGCGACTGATCGTTGCTGCTGCTGATAAGAGGGCTGTTTCTTTTCTCGCTCAAAGGCTAAGTATAGCCATTCAGCGAGCAAACGCAGCCAGCGTTCTTGGCACGATACCACGGGGAGTAGGACTGTATGATAATTAAGTTATTAGTTTTATTTTATTTTTTATATTAAATTGAATACTTAATAAAAATAAAGTAAAGTCCCACAGTTGAATATAGGCATTTCATCTAATTTCGGAAAGGGTTTTGGTATTTTTGTGTAAAGTAGAAATTAAAAACCAGCTTAAAGTCCACCTGATGGTAAGTGTCTACTGCAGCACATGGACACCTGCAACCAATTTCAAAAAAAGAAGGCTACAGATGCTTTTTCACCTCTGAGGACTAAGGTGGAATGTTTCACAGCCTATAAATGTATTGGCATTTTGACACTTCAACCGGAACACTACAGTGTACGCAATTCTGCTTGGGACTAGAAAAAGGTAAGAGTAGAGACGACAGTACAACCTAGTAAAGTTGTAGCTGGAAAGTAAACGCCTGAATGAGTAATGGCATACTCACTGGTAGTCTGCGGACTCACATGTTTTTAAAATATTTTTATTTTCTCTGTTAAACATAGTTCTAACGAGCACAAGTCGATCGTCACTAAAATTACAATTAAAGATTATTTTTTATAAAACTGAGGTGACAATCGAACTTACAGTATACCTGATGGTAAGTGGTTACTGCATTCCACGGACACCTGCAACCAACTAAAAACAAAGATGGCTTATTACAGGCTGTGATGCATTCCATCTTAGTCCTCAGAGGTGACGAAGCATCTGTAGCCTTCTTTGTTTTGTAGTTGATTACAGGTGTTATTGGATTGCAGTAGCCACTTAGTATCTTAGGACTGCAAGTTCGTTTGTCACTTAAGCTTATAAAATAAAAGAAATAATTAAATAATTTAAAAAAATACCATTGACCCTACTGCCCGTCGCCGATCTGGCTGCAGAACCGTTAACGTTGCAGCCTATTACAGTTCACTGCTTAACATAGGCCGTCCTTGCCTCATAGTGGGATATTTGCTTTTGTTGCCAGGTTGGCATCCGCTGTTTTTTTTAAATCGTTATAAGGATGACGCTGCTGCCCGTCTCTAATTTGCTTCCCTCTGTCGCCTCTTACGACACCCACGGGATGATATGGAGTAATGGATATTCTTACACCACCACTACAGAACGGTACAGAACGGCTGCCTTAAATTATAGTTATTCCGCCATCTACCGGAAGCTATAGGATGTTTCCGGTATTAATCATAGTCACAATTGAAGAAACCCACGCGACATAATGGAGTGAAAGATTCTGTTACGCTACCACCACACGGAATATTTAATTGCCATCTATGTGATTGCGACTGAAATATGAACCAAGTACAGTCGAAGTCAAACACGCATTTCGTTTGAAATTAAATTAAACCATTTTTCCATTCTGTGCCTGAAAGTTATGAAAGACAAAGTACACTGAAATTGCTACTTTGAAAGTTACTCATCCACGAAGTTTGATCTAAGTTCACCCTTTGTCGAGTAGGATTGCAGCTCAATTGCTGCAGAAATTTCTGACTTTACCACTTACTATCGTATTTCTTTGCGGCGATTTAATTTTTATTGGGATTCTAAGGAGAACTTATAACTTCGCTTTGTCTGTCTGATCTAATGTGTCATAATATCATTAATTAATGATATAGTTCTCATTTTTAAGGTAATTATAAAACACATTTCGTGTAAGCAATTTTCGTTCATGACAGATGATGCCACGGAGAAAATTAAGTTCGCAGTTCGTAGCATAAGCTGTGACGACATACATGAATGTAAAACGTCATGCAACACCCACATTACACACTACAAACATTACACACACATTGTATGCCTTGAACGTAACGTAACGTAACGTAATTGTTGTATAATTAATATAAATTTAAATATATGGGTATCGTTCAATTCGCCTTAGTTGTGGAAGTGACATGGAGTATGAACAAAATTCTTTCCAGTAAACTTTTTACGCTGTTAAGTTTTTTTAATTACTGTGTTAACTTATATAACCATTGGGCTTGTTAAACTTTTTTTTGTGTAATTTTATAAGACATTTTTTTTAATTCAGTATATTGTATTATTGAAATTTAAAAAAAGGTCAAAAAGAAGATGCCTTTGGAGTTTCTTTTGCCGTTTCTTTTAGGCAGTAGATTAAGTATATTATGTAAGTAGGTAAAAGTTCTTCCGGGTCACCTGTACTAATGGGTGTCCCTCAGGGCTCGATTCTCGGCCCATTCCTATTTCTGGTATATATTAATGATTTACCTTCCCTTGTAGGGGATAATCATGATATAGTATTATTTGCTGATGATACTTCCTTGATTTTTAAACTTAAACGTCAATCATTTAAATGTGACGAAGTGAATAATGCTATATCAAAATTAGTGCATTGGTTTAACGTTAATAATCTACATTTAAACGGAAATAAAACTAAATGTATTAAATTTACAACAACGAATGTTAAAAATCTGGGTACCAATGTGTTTTTAAATGGGGAAGAACTGAGCCCTGTTGAATCCACTGTTTTTCTTGGCATCACTCTCGACGCAAAGCTTCAGTGGGGCCCCCATATATCCAAACTAGCAAGCAGACTAAGTTCTGCAGCCTATGCTGTAAAAAAGATTAGTGGTCTCACTAGTGTCGAGACAGCTAGACTAGTTTATTTCAGTTATTTCCATAGCATAATGTCTTATGGGATTTTGCTATGGGGAAATGCGGCTGATTCAGAAACTATTTTTGTTTTACAGAAGAGGGCCATTAGAGCTATTTACAACCTAAAACCGAGAGAGTCTCTTAGAGATAAATTTAAAGAAATAAATATATTAACTTTGGCCTCTCAGTATATTTACGAAAATTTAATGTATGTTCACAAAAACAAAGGTAGTTTTAGTAAAAAAAGTTATATACATTCTGTAAACACTAGGAACAAACACAAGCTAGTGATACCAGTTTCTCGACTCCACAGAGTCAGTAATTCATTCTTGGGGCAATGTATACGCTATTACAACAAGGTCCCGGAAAGTGTACAGGCTCTCTCTATTACCAAGTTTAAATGTTTTGTTAAGCTGAAACTGTATAAAAAGGGTTATTATAGTATAAATGAATATATGATTGATAATAACCCCTGGGAATGAGGTGGTCGCTACCAAGCAGTTTCTAAAATAAATTTTGTACTTAAATAGTTTGTACAACCATTAATGTAAAACTTACTTAAAAAAAAAGTCCCGCTGGGTTTCTTGCTGGTTCTTCCCAGGACAGAGGTTTTTTTTTTCGAACCAGTGGTAAAGTAAAAAATGACTTTCAATAAGAATTACACAAGTATGTTGACGTTTGACAAACGAAATTTTAATTTCTTTAGTCGAAAAATTAAGAGTTGTCTATTTATTTAGTTTTAATCCTTCGTCAAGTTCCCCCCAAATTTTTTTTATAGAATGACAAACGAGCACACAGTTCACCTGATGGGAATTGGATGCTGTGGCCTTTAGATATTTTCATTTATCCTCGATTAAGTATAAAAATGAAGATGCGTTGTCACCTCTGAGGACTACGATGGAATGCCTCGTTTACCAGTAAAAAGGGTCTCCGGTGCTCTACACTCACCATACGAAACTCAGCAGCATTAATATGCTATTTTACGCTGTTATTCTGTGAGAGCGTGGTCTTACCCCGGTCTAGTTGAACCATCGTGCTACAACCATAATATAACTGCAGTATGGCTCTACTACGTAAACAAAACGCATGGTTTTTTATAGGTATTTTATTCCAACTTTTAGGACAACAGCATTATTGATTCTTAATCAAGGATATATGTTGTATCTGCGGGCGACAGCATCTACTTACCATCATGTAGACTGTGTACTCGATTTTCATTCTTCATCATCATCATCATCACTATCATTACAGCTCTTAACAAGTTCATTGCTGGGCATAGATTTTGCTAACGAATGCCACAAGTCACGGTCTTTAGCCACCTGCATCTATCAACTTCCTGTATCTCTTACCAGATCGTCACTCTATCGAGTGGGGAGCCGCCCAATACTTTGCTAATAAGATACTGATTTTTCATGGCCAATTTTAGTTCAGGCAACTAAACTATGGCTAGCCATGTTGACTTTCTAAAATCATTAATGTCATTACGATATTTGGCAATCCTTCTCGCGGGGGTTGTACGTGCAAAAAGCACAGTGAAGACAGAAGCAGGAAAAACAACAATTTATGTCAATCAAAAATCAAATATTGGTTTTATGTGGAATATAAACCATATATTTTAATAATGTTGATGAGGTTGACAAAGGCAAAGTATTTAGGTAAGTGCCTATCCGATTCTGCTTCTCCTAATTTTACGAATATGTATATTCTCATCAAAAGAAATAAAAGAAATCCTCTTAGTTTATTTCTTTAAGTCTTCTTTCCTTTCATAATTGTATCATAAAGCAAAACATTGGAAACAATAAAAGTGCCTTTATCAAAGAGACTACAAGATAACTTTCCTTTGGCGTATTTATTTTATAAATCATTTTTATCTTTTTACGTTTTTCTTCAACAATATTATTTTATGTTTCATATTATTAATTATTCAATGTTTTTGATAAATGTAAGATGAATGTTTCGGTCGTTTATATATTATTTGAATTTATAGCAATGGCACTCACATCGCTTTTAATCATAAAATAGAAAATCTAAAAATATATTATTGACTCATATTCGACTTGGAATTCGCATTCGAAAGTAAATGAACTAAGGCAAATATTTGCAGCACTAAGCTCCTTAGCGTGTCTTCGAAATTTTCTACGTACTGCCACTAAAGTTGTGCTTACTCAGTCTATTCCTCTGTCTATCTTTAAGTATGCCGTTATTTTCTTTCTTAACGTTACCGAAGCGCAGTTAAATAAACTTGAGGAAATTCAAAAATGTTGCTTACGATTCATATTAGGGCTCCTTAAATATTGATTATATTTCAGAATTTCGAAGTATCAACTGGCTACCATTCATCTTCGCATACTCACATCCATTCTGCTTTATAGAATAAAATGGAATAGAATCATTTTTATTCAATATAGATTACAAGAAAACTTATTGAAAGTATTTTATTTTTATTTTACCACCGGTTTGGAAAAAATCTCTGTCCTGGGAAGAACCAGAAAGAAACGCAGTGGTACTTTTTTTTAACTATAATATACTGTTTAATCGCCGGTACTCTCCGTTACTGGAAATACCGCTTTGAGTTTTTGCTCCTCTCTCGATCATCATCTTCATTCCACTATCTGTGTTTGTGTTTCCTTTTCGTACTCCAGTTAATTCATCATCTAGTCAAAGCTTTTGTCTTGGAACTCTTATATTTCCTAACATACTGCCATAGTACTTCATTTCTTGTTTTGACTGTCATAATGATGAAATTATGATGTGTCATTAGGATGAAATGCATTCGCTGGCTTTACTAGCTGAAACCTACGCAGACGGGGCCCTAGGCAGAAAATAACCTTTTTGTCAGTTTTTTTTGCGATTTGCGAGTCGATCCATTCATGCTACAACTATACTGCTAATATAGCTGCAGCATGACTCTACCGCGTATATGGTTTTAACATCTTTAATATAATGGATTTCCGCTAAGCGACTACGTGATTCTATTAAGTATATTGCAGTGTATAATGTTAGAAATTAGCAGTTGGAATAAATCTGAAAAATTGATGATAAGAGGATTTCTTAAACAAAGAAAAAGAAAAAACAGTGTAGCGGCGGTGTAAGAACATCCACTACCCCATATCATCTCGTGGGTGTCGTAAGAGGATACAGAGGGAAACTGAACCAGAAGGGCCGCAACATCGTCTTGATAACTTCTAAATTTAAAAAAAAACTGCGGTTTTCAACCCGCTTGCAAAGCGTGGTAACTATGGCAAATATCTTATCAATCTATGTGGGAGACCAATGTTTTCAGTGGAACTTTGTTAGGCTGTAATGGTGATGGTAAGAAGATTCCTACTTATTCTTGCTTGTGTCTGCTTATTTTTTTTTTTATTCTATTTTTTTTGGCGGGATTTTTTTTTATTTTCTCTCTTTCTTTTTTTCTCTTTAAGCTACCGTCAAAGTAGAAATACACACTTAAATAAAAAAGTCTGTGAATTTGCAATTCAATTCAGTGAACAAATATATTACTATGCTCAGTTTTCCGATCCTCAATTAGAGCTAGTCGGCTATGATAGTTGCCAAGTTTGGCAAACTTAAAGCGAAGCCTCGAACTAATCTACGTCACGCCTTCCCTGGAAAATGTGGTCAGTGTAACTTCGTAGACACGATTGTAATTATTGAACTTAAAAATTAACTAAGTAAACATTTAAATTAAAAGATTTTTGTTTATAGATGTGTATTTAAAAATGTATTCTCATTTATGATATAGTACTTGGATGGCCGAGCTTTATTAGGAATTAGAAAATATCAAAATGGTTTTAGGGATAACACCTAACTTATTATATTATATGTTTTCTATACACCTACATAAATACTTACCTAACATAAACCTTGGAAAACAAAAAAAAATATCTAAATACCAAACTTCGTCCAAATCATTAGAACTGTTTCCGAGAAACCAATTATTATATAAAAAAAATGTATCGAAGGACAAATTATCCGAATAGGTAAATCCAACTTCGACCGTTCGCAGGATTACATCACATTTTCCAACCAGTGTATGTTGCTAGTGGAAACATATGGATCCGAGACGTGGTTCCTCACTGCTGGCCGTATTAGGAACCTCAAGGCCACTCAGCGAGCTATGAAGGGGTTTTACTTGGAGATCCGCGTTAGAACCAGAATCGACATAGCTCAACGGAACAATGAGTTGAAGTGGCACTGGGTCGGCCATATAGCTCGAAGAACCAACAACCAATGGGGAAGAAAGGTTCTCGAGTTGCAGATTCGTGCAGGTAAGCGAACTCTAGAGCGGTACCCTACTAGATGGAACGACAACATGATAAGTGTATTAAGTTGATGGATGCAGGTGGCTTAGTACCGTGGCTTATGTCATTCGTTGGGGCAGGTCCATGATCAGTAGTGCAATAGTGATGGGCTATAATGATGATAATATATACTATATACAAGAATTGATCGATTTAGTTAGAATAGTACACAAAATTGTCGATACATTCGCTTTTTGTTTGTATACTCTTGACGTAAAAATGTGAAATTTATCACTACATTGGATTTGTGTAAAGTGGTTACACTTTAAAAACCAGCTTATTAACTTCTAAAATTCCGACATATCCGTATGGTTATCTACTTGTCAAAGTTATTGACACCGTCAAAAAGTATAGTAATATAGAAGGGACCCCGTAAAACAATAGATAAGAGTGTTCAGAACTTAGAGTAAAAAAAAGCAAGGTATAGAGCGCGCGTATCGCTCAATGCCCATCGTGCCAAGCGTAACCAGATGTTCTATAGATACTAATACATAGTTGAGAGTGGTTGAATAGTGATGCGTCAAGATTGACGCCTATGCGTTTTTGTACTTAAGTTATTAATTTGATTATGTCAGTATTTGTAAATATTAGGTAAGCGATAATTATAACGTATGTTCTAACTTAATAAAACATAGGTACGAATTTATGAAACGCTGTTTATTAATCAAACACAAACATCTGATTAATTTACTCCCCCTTAAAAACCATATTATACAGGGTTAGTCAAAATTCTACAAATTTGATCCCCCATATATATGGCCAAAAATGAACAGGTCTTAAGATATACGGATTTTAAAGGTTTTACAGCAATTTCGTATTAAATTCTAAATAAAAATAAAACCTTTTATTTGTATGCTTTCTTTTAAGTTATTTATTTTCTTGAAGCTTCAACTACCCGAATACAATCATAAAAATTACAAAAAGTATTCACAATAAAAAATTATGGGTTTCAATAAAAAAAAAACATTTTTACTCTTTATGCGTTATAAAATGTGACGTACTTCAAAAATTACTATGACATGAGACATAAAAATATTTTAAAAATATGCCTATTTAATCAGCTATCCAAAAAGGTAGTAATATCCCGGTTAGATCGATGAATAATAATAATAATAAAAGGGTCTTTTAATTAAGGCAGGTAGAGAACGGTAAAGAATGATTGCTCTCAGGAACGAACTTGCACACTTTTAGTCATTTGGCGTCTGATTGGTTGTTGACAACTATTCAGAAAGCCGACGGCCATTTTAAATTGAGCCGTAGCGACGCTCGTTACTTAGTTTCTGCTATCGCTGCACAAGCAAAAAAAAAATGATTTTTTTGTCTTTGGCCTGATCTACTATACTCTTTGACTTGACCATAGGTTTGACTAAGTTTTTGGTGGTTAATGACTTGAGTGGTTAATATTATACATACACACGTAGTAGAGCCAGATTGCAGCTATAGTATATATTGTAGCAAGAATGGGTGTGCAAACCAGAAAAGAACAACGCTCATACAGAATACCAACGTGTAATAGCAGCTTAATGTTGCTATGATTCGTATGGTGTGTGAAGAGAACCGGATACCCAATTTCCTGCTAACGAGGTATTGCATCTTAGTCCTCAGGGGTGACAATGCATCATTATTTTGATTCTTAATTGAGGACAGATGTGGGTGTTTTTGAACCAGAACATTCCTCCTTGCATTAAATGGACGGTTGTAAAAAGGATTTGTAATTTACGCCTGGCGTGAAAGAGATAGTTACACCGCCGCCTACCGGAAGCTGTAAGATCTGCCCTTTTCCAGACTTGCAACTTATGACGAGACGAAATAGTTAGATGAATTCCCTAATGCTGACACCACGTAGTTTTTGCAAATTGCATACTGGTATTAAATAAGGGTGACAAACACGCAAATTGTCCATCTGATGGTGAGTGGATTCTATGACCCATAAACAGCTACATAATATAACGAGGATAGATGTAGATGTCTATGGGCCACAGCAACCACTTACCATCAGGTGGACTGTGCTCGTTTGTCACCCTATCCTATAAAAAAAAGTCTTTCATCGATTAAGAATCAAAATGCAGATGCGTAGTCGCCCCTGAGGACTAAGATGGAATGCCTCAGTACTAGTCAAAAGGGTCTCCGGTTCTCTACACTCACCAAACGGAACATTGCAGCATTTTTTTTTGTCGTTTCACTGGTATATTTTGAAAGCATGGCCCTACCCCAGGCGAGCCGACTCATTCATTCTGTATATATTATATAGAATGGCTGTAGAGTGGCTCGTCCGTGTAAAAGTTATATTTAACCTAATTTTTTACTTATTTTGTAAAGAGATGAAAATTGATGTTATCTATAGTATAGTATAAATTATAACTCCTTGTAACGGTTTCAACTCTGCAACTTGAAGTATTTAGCGAATGAGAGATTAGCACAAATCATGTGACGTAGTGACATTGATAAATGGCATGAAAACGGCGGAAGCTGGTAATTACCGACTTAAAGCAACTTGGTTCTAGTTGCAGCTAGTTTTTTACTTAGAATGTTTCAGTTATTTACTAACGAAATATTTCGCAGTTATATGAAAACAACTATGCAAGGTTGAGTCTAGCAATTTTGCTTTACTATGCAAGGTCTAATCGCTTGACTTAACTTTTTATTGTAATGCAACGGGATCGATTCTCACTCATCAGGAACACACGTTAGGAACAATTAGTATCAGACGGGGATCTTGAAAAACCGTGAAGTGGCGGTGTTAAATATTACCTACCTCATATTTTCCAGTGGGTGTCGTAAGAAGCGACAGAGGAAAACTTAACCAGGAGATGGACTTGAGTCGCGATTTCCATTTCGGGTTTTTAAATAATTATAACGTTAACACTGGAACACATTACGTTAACGCAGCTATGTATAGCTAGCATAACTGCACCATCCCCTGGTTCAGTTTCCGTCTGTTGCCATTTACTACGCCCACGAGATGATACGGGTTAGTAGATATTTTTACAACGCCATTACACGGTGCTTTCAAAGGAATAAAAGAAATGAATTACCACTTAATTTATGACTCTATGATAACTGAGAATTAAATGTGGAAACTGAATGCAGGCTGTGTTACGCGTGTATAGTGGCGGGACGTTCCATTACCACGTTACATCTCATGGGATTCGTAAGTGATGATTGTAAAGTAATTCTAGAAAGATTTTGTTGTTTCCGATAGATGGCGGTGTAACCATCTTGTATATGACTGTTATAAAATACTCAACTGGCGACAGTTAGCTAAGGTTGGAGGCCTGGTCTGTAAATCTGGTTCAAGCGTGACGATTAAGACAATTCTTCCTGATAATTGGAAAGACCCATAGATAGGATTTAAAGACGAAAGAAGAAGATAACAAATATGATCCTAAACTAGATTTGAATGTGTGATCTAAGGATATTTCTTTGAGAGAATTTCATTTTTAGCATCATCACTCGATGGGGATAAGTGATCGATTTGGTATCGTTACTTTGGTTAGCAAAATAAGTTATCTCGTATAAAACATATGTGTCAACAATCGATATAAAATCGTCAGTCAATGCATCTATCCAGTAATTTCGCGAAGGTTATTTCATTATATTTCTAAAACTTAATAAATTGTTAACACTCAAATAAAATTTTCAATAAATTATAAAGTAAAATACAATTTAAAAAATAACATATTTTTTACTAAAATTCTATACGTACTTTGTATGGAGTTCACAGCAAAGTTGCGAATGCCACAACCAAGATTTTGGTTGAATTTGTGTAATTTCGTGACCCCCAGCGTAAGGTCTCGGATAACTTTGCACCGCCAGTCAACCGTGAAACAGGATAGATCAAGTTTAAAACCAAACTTCAGCAACACTGTACTGTTAACACAAGATTACATTTGTATGATTTAAATTTGATATTAAACATTAAATAATACAGTCGAAAAGTTCAAAATATTAAATTAGGTCTAACAATTTTTTTTATAGAATACGGACAACAAATGAGCACACAGTCCACCTGATGGTTAGTGACCGCTGTGGTTCATAGATATCTATATATGCATTTATCTGAATCAATCAAAATGTAGATGCGTTGTCACACCTGAGGACTCAGATTTACTTAATTTTTTATTTACTGGTAACAAGAATGCATTGATACTGGTATCTGGTACTGGTGGCAATGCATTCTTGTTGGCAGTACAAAGGGTTATCGGTTCTCTACACTTACCATACTAAATACCGCAACGTTAGGCTGCTATTTATTGCTGGTAAACCGTGTAGTGGCGGTGTAAGAATATCCACTACCCAATAAAGTCCAATGGATGTCGTAAGCATTTTATACGTGGTAGAGCCATGCTGCAGCTATATTAGTAGTATAGTTGTAGTACGAATGGGTCGGCTCGACCGGGGAAGGACCACGCTCTCACAGAATACCAGCGTAAAATAGCAGCTTAACACTGCTGTGTTCCGTATGGTGAGTGTAGAGAACCGGAGACCCTTTTTACTGGAAAAGAGGCATTCTATCTTAGTCCTCACGGCTGACAACGCATCTGCATTTAAATTCGCAAACGAAGATAGATGTAGATGTCTATGGGCCACAGCAACCACTTACCATCAGGTGGACTGTGTGCTCGTTTGTCACCCTTAAAAGTTTCTATAAAAAAAAATAGCGTCATTATGAACAACAAAAAATATTAAAACTGCGGTTACCAACACGTCTGCCAAGCGTGGCAACTATGGCAAATATCCACATATAGGGAAGGCCAGTCAGTAGTTTCATCAGTGGACTTTCTATAGTCTGTAACGGTAACGGTAACATTGGATTTCTGTCGGAGCGTCTTCCTTCGAGATGACCCATTCGTGCTACAACTATAATATAGCTGCATCGTGGCCCTAACAGGTTAAAAATGTATGTACAAGAATTTAATATACGAACATAAAAACTTTCTTAAAGTTGCGAGACGTCTGTAATTACTGCCAAAAATCTGTCTGCAAGACAATATTAATAATTACTCAGTATGAGTTGTGTCACCACAACGCTGATTTTCGTTAACGATCAAAAATGCGTATATCCTATCCCACATATTTTCGTATCTTCTATGTATATCCTATTAAATATATTAATTTTTTCATCATCATCATCACAACAGCCTTTTTTTATAGGAGAGGGGGCAAACGAGCCCTAAAAGCCCAACACCCTAAATTCTATTCCTAATGTTACTCTTGTAAAAACTATTATCAGATACGTTTAGAGTCCAAAAGATTTCGAGTCACTGAAGAGGACAGTCCAAAATCTCCGTAAAAATAGTTTAAAAATTTAACTTGACAATATTGCGTAAATTTCCTAACAAAATATTCTCCGTACGAGAGACGATAAAACTTATAAAAGCTAGTTGTCTCTATATAAGGAGTTGAGTTTATCTCTCAGCTAGTTCAAGCAATAACAAGTCACAAGCTCGTAACTGTTACAATATTATTTATTGATTTGTTAATATTAATACATTTTAGCCAACTTCGAAAAAAGTAGGAGGTTTACAATTCGACTGTATGTTCTTTTTATGTATTTTACTCGATATCTTCATCAATTTTGAACCGATTTTAATGATTCTTAT
The DNA here is from genome assembly GCA_029286625.1 of Parnassius orleans. Lineage (NCBI taxonomy): Eukaryota > Metazoa > Arthropoda > Insecta > Lepidoptera > Papilionidae > Parnassius > Parnassius orleans. The sequence goes on along the minus strand of JAGSMP010000477.1, from coordinate 35,755 downwards.
TTATAAATAATATTAAAATTTAAAAAACTTAAAAAACACGCATTAATCACGAATAATTTTAGAGAGAATTGTGCTGGTGGTTCTGATCAGAGCACTAGGATGTAGTTTTTAAATTATTGTATTGTCATCGGCCCTTGATACGAGAGCAGATTTTCAAATTTGATGAAAATTACATTAAATGATTCTAATATATAGACGGATAGATAGATACACGCGAAGCTAATAAAAGCGTGTTAAAAATAGATTTTATTTCAGAGGTGGTACATATATTTAAAAAAAATTACACTGCTGAGGAAAAAATAGAGAATTATGTGATATGAAATGTGTGATATTCGTTCCAGAAAGCTCAGTAAACTTAAAAGTGTAAAAACATGACTTTAAACTTTTAATAAAAAGTAAAAGCCGACGAAGTAAAAGTAAAAGTAGTAGTAGGGACTGTACGTGGAAATTATTTTATTCTTTTAGTTCTTTGAAATCGGGTTTTTATTTTTCTGCCGACTTCAAAAAGGAGGAGGTATTCAATTCGACTGTATGTACTTTTTTCTTTTATTTTATGTGTGTTACCTCAAAACTTTTTTCTTGCCAAACCGATTTCGATGATTCTTTGCTTCTCGTGTGGTCCCATATAAATTTGATCAAGGCCTGACCAATAGTTTTTGAGTTATTATTAATAATTTATATTGAAGTCGGTTGTACAAAATTTTTAATTTTAAATTATCATTAAGTCTAATAATTATGCTATACTAGCTGGTACCCGGCGCGTTGCTGCCGTAGAAAAAATAATTGTGGAAATATCGTTTTAAAGAGGACAATCCTTTACATCCCACTAAAAATTTTAACTTAATTTTATTACACATAAAAAAAGATACCAATTTATTATAGTAAAAGGCCTAAAGATTTTATGAAAATCTAACCAGAATCATGAAATCTGAAAAACAAGAGTTGTTTTGATATTCGTGTTCTGGCTAATGTAATATGAAAAAAAGATGCGTGTAACGAAGAACGAACTAAAAGGATTTACCATCAATCTTAAAGTACCTATAAATGCTGAATGTACCTACAACTTTGTTTTATACTATTAATTATTGACCATTGTACTATTTTAACTTGTAATAAAATTCCCGCTCGGTTTCTTGCTGGTTCTTCCCAGAACAGAGGTTTTTTTTCGAACCAGTAGTAAAGTAAAAAATGACTTTCAATAAGAATTACACATGTAATCTATATTGAATAAAAAATTATTCTATTCTATTCTATAATACCGGTGAAAACTACTAAACAATCGCTTTTACATTGTTTTTAGTTTAATGTGATATTCATATTTTATTGTGAATTTCTTAATAATTCCGTTACATATGGTAAAACTAATATTACTATTGTAATCTATAGACAATAACGAATAAATCGACATGTATTTCATTAAGTTAAGCCACAATTTGTGGTGGGGCCATTCTTCATACAAAAATCTGATGAACGGTATGGGAGCGCATAAAATACGAACATACAAACATAATTTTTTATATATTAGATTAAAAACATATGTCGATGTAGGATGTAAGCCGTGTGGTGGTTTAAGAGAATTCACTCCCCGAAATCATCCCGTGGGTGACGTAGGAGGCGACACAGGGAAACAAAACAGGAGACGGGCATAGCAGTACAGCAACATCTTCCTTATAACATTTAAATATAAATAAATAAAAAACGGTTGTTACAAATCCGCTTGCTGAGCGTTGTAACCTTTATTCTGCAGTGGATATTTGATAGACTGTAATTATGATTATGATGATGATAATGATGATATATCATTTATTGAGAGAAGCAATCACCCCACTTCCTCCCCTTGGGTTTCGTGGTGAGAAACTTTGGGAAGCGTCAAAACTATCATTTATCCGCCGGTATGTATGGTATAACAGAAAGCATAGGTGCTCTCACCAACAAACCTGACCAGTATGCTGAGTATGACGAAACCTTCATGATTGCATTCCTTTCGTTGTTCCATATTGGCTATATACGGTGGGTTTAAACAGGCTTGAAAATGTAAACATGAGTGCTTTACATTAGGACTCGATCTAAAGTAAGTTTGTATTATCTTAATATCTTTCCATGTGATGTCGGCTTATAATCACCTCACCATCATGTAAGTGTAATAAGAGCTGACTATGGGAAATGCCAGAAAAATCTTATGACTTCCGACTGATCAGTATTACCACGTGTATACTAGACGTAGAATACTCACACTACGACGGCACTATGACGGCACTACGGGCGTCAGCGTTGAATAACGTCAGAAAGAAATAAAGAAAGAAAGAAAGAAACAAACAAACAAAGAAAGAAAGAAACATTTATTTGACATACACACAGCATTAAGAAACATAGAAATTTGTACACATTAGAAATTGTTAATATTATATGCAGTTGTATGATATCAAAAAGGATCCCGCCTCGGAGATAAATGGTGGGGTACCACAGCACGGGTTTCAGTCGTGACCTTAATTGACTTTCGAAAAACATAATAAATAATGAAAACACACAACATAACATTCGTAAATACCTTTCTTTATTAGACGGTAATAGTGTAAAATCCCCCAACAACAAATGTTTTCATTACGAAAGTGACAGTTGAGGAAAATATTTTTTATAAATCTCGCTCTTGTTCCACGTTATTTCAGTATTTATGACGTAGGACTTCGATTAGAGTGCGTCTTGCGGGAATATTTTTATTGTATAAAGTCATTTTTGTATTTCATATGTGAATGAACTTTTCTTAAAATAAAAATTGTGTCAATATTTCTTTTAAACGATATTTTTTACTGAAAACAAGGCGTTCCATCTTTGTCTTCAGGGGTGCCGACGCATTTGCATTTTTATTCTTAATCGAGGATATATGTAGTAAAGTAAAGTAAAAGTAAAATTACAGTCTATATACGTCCCACTGCTGGGCACAGGCCTCCTCTCATATCTGAGAGGGTTGTAGGGCAAGGAAATGTCCGCCGCGCTGCCCCAATGCGTGTTGCCGAACTTCACATGTCTTCGAAATATATTTTTTTATTTCTCAGACATGCACGTTTCGTCACGATGTTTTCCTTCACCGCCGAGCACGTGGTAAATGAGCACTTAAAATTGCAATTAACAATTTCATTGGTGCCGGCGGATTATAGTGCCCCTGTGTATACGCGTGCATAGGTGCACTCTCTGTTTCCTTACTCTCATATTCCGATGGGACGGTAATACGACACGACCGGAGAGAGATTAGGCGCATTACCGACAGCTTTACGTGCTTTCCGAGGCACGGAGGTGAAACACCGCTCCAACTTCCTGACTCCGGTCTGCTACTGAGAATTTCTTACCATGAAAACCCAGTAACTGATTTTGTCCCGAACACGGAACCTCAAGATAACCAGTTGCATTTACGGGCACTAGACCAAAGAGGCAGTCTAGATATATGTAGATGTCTACGGGCCACAACATCCACTTACCATCAGGTGGACTATGTACTCGTAGGTATTTTTTTAATAAAATAAAAAAAATCCATTCTTATATTTTAATTTTTACTTTAATACTCTCGAATAACGTAACAATTTGAATTTAAAATACTTTTCCATTTTAGTATGTAAAATTATGATTTGATGCATGATACTGAAAATCAAATTTCTTTTTACTGTTGCTGCCGGCTGTTTTTTATTTTAACTATTCGTGTCATAAGCACAGGCATTGAAGCTGATATCAAAATGGTGAAAATGCACTTTAAAATAACTTTTATATTGTTTATTCTAACAAAAATGTTTATTCTATTTTTGTACATGTGCGGCGGCATATACATTTGTATGAATATATTTATATACATAATGTATTTAAGCTATCATAATGTACTTAACTAAAAGTTGTAATAACTTCCAGAATGTTTGATCAAAATTGTAGAAGAAAATTATGTGTACTTTTGTAGTAGCTGTCAAGTTTAAGATAAATAATTATAACTTTTAACACAAGTAAAAACCGACTTCAATTTGCTAAAATAGAAGTTATTTATGTGCTATCCTTAGGGCTGAATTTTGTCTGCAAATTAATATGGAACTACCCATAAAGAATAAACTGTTTAGTAAAAAAAGAATCATCAAAATTGGTTCACAATCTGCGAAGATATCGCGTAACATACATACAAAAAAAACATACACTCGAATTGAGAACCTCCTCCTTTTTGAAGTCGGTTAGAAATAATACAATTTCCATTTATTTAAGCGTTATTTGCGAACGTAATGCTATAAGGCATTCTCTCCCAGCTCCAAGTCAAACAGAAAATATAATATAATTATAATACGACTGCCTTTAAAAGATTGGTGCGTGAACACTTTATGAAGATTTCAGATGGTGGTTAGTTTGGTCAATTTGGTTATCAATGTTGTATTTTATTTATAGGCTTTTATTTATATGTATATTATGTGTGTGGTAAATTTTATAGTAAATAAACTTATTGTTTTTATGTTAGTATATATAATATTATTCTATTTTTCTGAGTTTTTGTAGTATTATTTTCTGATTAACTATGATGTTTATTTTATTCTTGGCACCTCACATTATTATCCACAAGTCCTGGGTGGATTGGGAGAGAATGCCAAAAGGCATTAAGTTCGCCCTTTGTAATCACTTTTATTAAGGGGTACAACAATGTGCAAACAAATAAATAAATATAGAAAAAAAAACTTCGTAGGCCAACATGGTCCTGTGCAACCCAACATATTATTGCTTTTTTAAGGTCAAAATATTAAGGTTTTAATTTTAATTTATATGTGGGACTTAGAAAAAAAATGCAAACTGTTTAACTTATCCAACACGTCGTAAATGGTGAATGAAAAAGGAATATATCCAGATGTGACCAGCTCGACCAGGAAAGACGTCGCTCTCACTGAATTGCTGCTGTGTTTCGTATGGTGAGTGTAGAGAACTGGAGACCCTTTGCACAGAAAACGAAGTATTCCATCTTAGTTGTCAGAGGTGACAAGGCATCAGCATTTTGATTCTTAATTGGGTCACAGCATCCACTTACCACTGTATGACTGTGTCATCGTTTGTCACCCTTATTATATAAAAAATAAAAAAGTAAATAAAACAATTTAGACGGATTCCAAACGAGTTAACCTCGAGTCCATATAATAGGAAAGTAACGTTCGCCACTGTAACCGCGAGGCTTAAGAACGCTTTATATCCCAGTCCAAGGGAAGTACAATGTTATATGGACGTTGAGTATCCGCACAAAGCTCATCGAATAAAGGAGCAATACGCTCTAAAAGCTCTTCCTTTGCTTGCAGGTAACTGCTCATTTATGTTATTAGTTGTTTCCATTTTGAGGGTTTATTTCTTTTGGAAAACTTGCGAGGATTCTTTAGGCTCATTATTTAGTAGTTGTTCAATCAGTGGTTTTAAGCACAAATTCACTAAACCTGATATTTTTATAACAATAAATCTTCCTCCATTCGGTATATCGCTGAGTATATTTTCACCCGACTGCCCCAGAAGGAGGGTAATGATTTTCGAGTGTATGTATGTCTATTTCTTTGGCACTATATGTAGCTTAAGCGGCTAGACGGATTTTAACATATTATAGGGTGCCATTAGAATCGTCTTAGTTGTGGAAGTGCTGTGGCTTATAGATCAATATTGTACCGTATCCATCCTGGATTTAATTTATTTAATTGATTTCCTTATAGTAAAAGAATACAATGGACGGATTTAATGCCTTGAGGCATTCTCTATCAGTTAGCCCATGGAGTGGTGAAAGTTTGACGTAGGTGTAGGAATATGCGACGAAGGTGAAACATCAAGTAGTATTAGTCGGTGCGAGTCTGAACCCACATGACGCCGGGTATGGATAGGCATAACCCAATGAAAAAAAGACGTAACAACTATATTATAGTAACCTTAGTACGAGCCATGTAAAATTATTTATAAAGATAGCGATTCAGGACATAGTTATAATTGAGGCCATTTTATTCTGTCCCGCGGTGAAGATTAACGCTTAGTTAAATTGCGACGAAGATCATTTCTCGTCTTAGGTACTTGTTTTCCCGTCTTTACATTTTCAAGTTTCAACTCAATTTGTAAGAATTTTTAATATGTACCTATAACTAAAGTTGAAGTGTCTGTAATACTTAAATAACTGCCTTATATGGAGCTAAGACGATTATTTGCATGCCATTAAGACATGTATAACCTTAGAACCTTTTCACTGAAAACGAAGCATTCCACTTTAGCCATTGGGGGTGACAACTGATTCTCTTTTCTACATTTTGATTATTAATGAATGATAGATGTAGATGTATATGTGCCATAGAATTCATTTACCGTCAGGTGGACCGTGTGCCACAGCATCCACTTACATTGAAATGTGTGCGAGCAGATAGAATATTTTAGTTTCTTATAATTTTAACTTACATCGAATGTACTTCAATATTTTTATTTATTTCCATTTTTATTATTGTTAACTTTTACATTTAGGCAGACAGAACAAAATCATAAAGTTTTAGTCATCATCATTAACACAAGAGCCCGTCACAAGTTCATCCAAGTAATGTCACAAAGCACGGTCCTGAGCCACCTGCATCCAAGGACTTCATTCATCTCTTACTAGGTAGGTCACTCCATCTAGCGAATGGCTGCCCTACACTTCTTTTACCGCTACGAGACTTTGCTTGTGTGACAATGTAATCTACTAGAATTACTGAGAGAAACCAAATCAAAATAAATGATTTATAGCAATAAAATAATGGAAAAAAAATAAGATAAGAAAAGAAATATTTAACCCATTTCTATATTAAGACGAATTCATTCACATAATATGAAATATAGATATTATTTTTTACAATAAAACATTTCCGCAAGACGCAGCCTCATCGACCTCTACGTCATAAATATTAAACAACGTGGAACAAGAGCGTGATTTTGTAAAAAATCTTTTCCTCATCTGTCGCTTTCGTAATGAAAATATTTATTGTTGGGGATTTTACGCTATTACCGTCTACTAAAGAAAACTATTTACGAATGTTGGTTTGTATAATTTTTTGTTGTAGAATAAGGTTGACAGTAGAAAACACAGTCCACCGGTCGGAAAGCTGGCGACGAATTTTGGAAAGGTCCTTTTGGCAAGTTGAAATTGTGAAAAATATAATTTCGTCAATTGGCGAATCCCGTCCCACGAGTCTGGCAGAGCGTTTGCGGTTATTTCGTTACTGTGCATCATATAACATTTGAAAAAAAAATCTAAAAATATTTTTTTTTTGGCAACTTGATTTCTTTTTTATCTTTTAATTTAGTTTTTATGTAATTGGAAAAAAAATACATATTGTCCTTTATGAAGAACATGGGTCGGTAATCATTAGAACATATTTTAGGCTATGCCCAAGCCCTGCGAGGTTAAAATTAATAGCTATTATACAGATTATTGCAGCACTGATCTAAAACAATTCAAACTATAAACACAGATATTTATATGGTCATATATGCGCATTTTCATTCATTAATTTTAAAATCTTTAAAAAAGATAATTATATATATAGATTAGATCTTGGTTGCGGCATTCCTAACTTTGCTGTGACATCCATACAAAGTGCGTAGTGAATTTTACAAAAAATCATATTATATTTTAAATTGGATATTAATTTAAAATATAATATGATTTTTTTTGATTGAGATTTTCAACCGACTTCAAAAAAGGAGAAAGTTCTCAATTCAACTGTATTTTTTTATGTGTATTCCTCAGAATTTTTTATAGATGAACCGATTTTGATAATTATTTTTTTATTTCAAAGCTGGTACTTTTCATGTGGTCGCATAGATTTTTTGATCAAGATCAGACTTGTAGTTTTTGAGTTATCCTTAATAATAGAGCCGTGGTAGCTCAGATGTTTAGCGCTCGCTGTAAATTTTACGAGAATCCCGGGTTCGATCCCCGCCGGCACCAATGAAATTGTTAATTGCAATTTTAAATGCTAATTTACCACGTGCTCGGCGGTGAAGGAAAACATCGTGAGGAAACCTGCATGTCTGAGAAATAAAAAAAAAATATTTCAAAGACATGTGAAGTTCGCCAACATGCATTGGGGCAGCGCGGCGGACATGTCCTTGCCCTAAAACCCTCTCAGAAATGAGAGGGTTTTAGGTTTTATTTTTGGTGTAAAATACAAAGACCATCGATGGATAGCATCATCAATAGTGCAAGACATCTAGTACCACCAAATACCACCATGGGGGATTGTGGTGAAGCACTGGCTTATAATAAGTAAAATAACTAAAAATAAAAATAAAAAATAAAACCCCCCGATACAAAAAGAGCTCATTTTGAACATATGTTTTTTATATGAGAGGGGGCAAACGAGCATGCGGGCCATCGGGTCCACTTACCATCAGGTGTACTGTGTGCTCGTTTGTCACCCTTATCATTATCATCATCATTACAGCCCTTTTAAATAAAACTAATTTTACGTGTTTTATTGCGTATATTTACTTATTTTATATTTCCGACGTTTCGAGCACTATACAGCACCCATGGTCACGGGGGGACTCAGATGCTTTTTTTATAGGAGAGGGGGCAAACGAGCATGCAGCTCACCTGATGGTAAGTAACTACTGCCGCCCATGAACAACTGCAACACCAGGAACCAGGGGTGCAGATGCGTTGCCGGCAAAAGGAGTAGCCTCTTTTCTTGACGGTCCCTAAGTCGTATCGGTTCGGAAACATCGCTGGTGGTAGTCGATCCCACAAAGAAGTTGTGCGAGGAAGAAAACTTCTTCTAAATCGTTCAGTGGTGGACCGCCAATCAAACTGTCGATGGTATCGCGAGTTTTGTCGCGATGTGCTATTGTGAAATTGAGCGGCTGGAATTAGTCCGAACAATTCCTCAGAGCACTCCCCGCGGTAGATGCGATAAAATACGCAAAGAGATGCAACATCTCTTCGCAGTGCCAGTGAGCCAAGCCGATCGGAAAGAACTCGGTCGTCGACGATTTGAACCGCTTTGCGCTGGATGCGATCAAGTGGAAGGAAATGGCTCTGAGGAGCCCCTGCCCAGAGATCGGAACAGAATTTCATGTGGGGCGGAAGCTGCGCCTTGTAAAGTTGCAAGCGGTGTGCCGGCATGAAATACTGTCCCGCTCTGCTGAGCACGCCAAGCTTTTTAGAGGCCAATTTAGCCTTCTCTTCTAAGTGACCACGAAACTGCATACCACTCGATATGTCGACGCTGAGCATTCCGATACTGGCTGAGGCAACAAGGGGAGTGCCTTGAAACTGAGAAGATACGACAAAGGGATTCTTTTTAGCGATAAACGCGCACGCGCATACTTGTGTCTTCTGGGGATTGAACTGAATAGATTTAGTCGTCTCCAGTACGAGATTTTGTTCAACATCTCGCACTGGTCTCGTCTTGATTTCAGACACAAGTTTGTTCCGGTACTCGGCGACGTTTTCCCGAGAAATATTGGCAGGGCCGGTGTATAAAGAATCACCAGTGCTATTGTCCGCGCATAGCAATGAATGTTACCAGTTTGCAACATATCATTGATATGCAGAAGAAACAGCGTTGGTGATAGTACGCAGCCTTGTGTAACACCAGCGTTAATGGGCTTATACATACATAGCCAAGAACACTCGATTAAGGCACCTTTCAATTAAAAAAAACTTAATCTAAATCGGTTTATCCGTTCAGGAGCTATGATGACACAAAAAGACACACAGATACACAGATACACAAATACACAGGTACATAGATACACTTATACACATATATACAGAACAAACATATAACACCTCTCTATTTTCGTCGGGGGTTAAAAATCCGCACACGAAGCGTGACGATTAAGGCAAATCCACCCTACAATGGCAGAAGCCCTTGTGAAGCAGAAGACTTACAGGACATTAAAGATGAAGAATCTCTCTGACACCTCTTAAGATAGTATTTCCCTTTGTAGCATGATACGCCGTAGATGCAACAAAGAACAATATACTTCATCTTTGCACTTCGCATATACATAAATTTGCATTAACATACCAACATGCTTTGTCTAAGAGGACTACGTTGTTTGCACGCTACGTAACATTATTATAAGCTATTTTATGTTTGTGGAACTATACATATTGACATTCTGAATTATATTATTTCTGTTATATTCAAATCACAATGCTAGTATTTAGTAAGTCATTTCAGGATGTTTTGTGCGTGGTACAGCCATAATGTTGTTATATTAAGTCTTTACCTATGAAATTGCTGTTTTTCATGAAATAAGTTAACGTAATATTTTTTGTACATTTTTATTTCTATTAATCAAAGAAATCACCCATGTAATCGATGTATCACCAACGCAGTGGCAGTTGAATTTTTTCCGCAAAAGGTATCAAATTTTTTAAAGAGTAGATATATATATATATATATATATATATATATATATATATATATATATATATATATATATATATATATATATATATATATATATATATATATATATATAATTTTATTAAATATATTGCAAAAGAATATATACAATACATAAATTACTTTAATATGAGAGACTCTACATTTTAAGTTATATTAGGCGCTCTTTTGCAAAACAAGTATAGTTTCAATATCAGTCGCGTTACCCTATAGTGAAATAGTATGAGTATATCTGATAGTAAACCGGAGACCTTTTTCATTAACCGATTTCAAAAGGAGGTTCCCAATTGGGTGTATGTTTTTTTGTATAGTTTATACTTCAAGGGTGGTCCCATATAAGAGAAAAAATTCCACCACTAAGGTAGTAAATAAATAACTTGGTTTTACTTTTTGTTAAAAGTTATAATTATTGTGAACGAGACATTCCATCCTAATCTTCCGGGGTGACAACGCATCTGGATTTTAATTCAGATTTAGATGGTTTTTATGGGCTACAGCGTTCACTTTCCATTAGCACGTCTGTGTGCTCATTTGTCATCTATTTTATTCGTCCACATCTTATTCTATAAAAAATGATTGATAAATGTTCATATTGAATGAAGGAGAATTTTACATTGGTGTATGTATCCTGTACAAGACTTCATCTAAGTTGTCATCTGTAACACAATATCTGTAGCCGTATTTTGGGATCACACACTGGCGAACTGCAAGCTTGTTTAAATTGGTTACTTACGGTTGCTTGATTATTTTTTATGATACTCGTATGAGCTTAATTACAATGCTTTAAGGTTGTATGAAGTGACGTAGCTCCAGATGGGTGGTGCTCTGCTTAGCTTAAATCTTAACTTTTTTTTAAAGAAATAAAATATAATATAATTGATTCAAATAAAATAATAGAATGGACTTGAATGGAATCGAATCGAATCTATTTAAATCAAATAGAAGATGAGACAAGATAATATAAGATGAGATGAGATGAAATGAGATAAGATAAAATAAGACTTTTCCTTAAAAGATAAGATAATATAAGGAAAGAGAGGAAAGGAAGCGAAGAAGGGAAGTGAAGGAAGGAAGAAAAAGGATCGTGCATCGTAATAACTTCATGGTGTCGTTGTCGGTGTGTGCGCGCATCGTAAAACTTCACTTTCATTATTTTTCCGGAACGTGCCAAATGAAGTATAACTTCAAAGAGAAAAACAAATATTTTTATACGATATTATAATTGTAAGTTAACTTTCAACACCTATTTAAGAATCTATCAAATTAAGTAGAAATTGTTTTACTACTTTTAGTTTTTAAGAATCGGTTTTCACTTTTTACAAGTAATTTTTTTACAAACAATAAATTCGCAATTTTCTCAACAATTCTGCGCACTTGACGCTAACGACGATATCTGCAAGTTAACTCCTTTTCATTAACAATTACTGACGGTTTATAATTCTCTCAGGGCGTTTCTAAATTAACTACGTCCTCTGGCGTTTACCCATGCCAGTGACTGTGTCAGCTGAGATTTTACTTTCATTTAACTTTTAATTCACTGATATTAATCATTATGCTCTGCGAGCGGTTTCCTATATTTCCTTTTTATATAATAAGGTTGACAAATGAGCACACAGTACACCTGATGGTAAGTGAATTCTATGGCCCATAGACAACTACATTTATCATCGATTAAGAATCAAAATGTTGTGTGGTGGAATGGCTCGTTTTAATAAAAATAGTCTCTAGATTTCTTCACTCATCACGAAACACTGCAGCATTAAGCGCTGTACGCTGGTATTCGATATATTGAGCTGACCTTTTCTTGTCGACCAATATAATATAACTGCCATGGCTTGGTTTGACAATTTATTTTTAATTTAAAGGTCTTTATAGCCGAACATACTTTTTAACTACATGTCTTACTCTTTAAGTCTGGAATCAACTATAGCCCTATACAATAATTTCATTAGTAACGTACGTAAACAACTTATAGTCTTAATACTGTCATTATTATTCTAGGAAACTACATAAGCTTCTTTGCAAAGTCGACTAAGTTTGGAAAGACAAAGTTAGTGCGCATTAATTTCAAATTTCACATACGAGTATATTACACCGTAACGTGCAGCACAAAGTTGAAACGCCTTGTTCAAAATATACATTATTAAAAAACATTCTTTTATTCATATTAGCCTATGAAAGTCCACTGCTAAATAGGCTTAGACTACTTTTATTCCCACATTCGCATAGTTGCTACGCTTGTCAGGTGGGTTGGCAACCTCAGTTTTTATTTTCTAGTTGTTATTAGGAAGACATTGCTGCCCATCTCCTGGTTTATTGCCTTCTGTCGCCTCTTACGTCCTACAGGACGATATGGAGTAGTGGATATTATTACACCGCCACTACATTGGTTCTAATTAGAAATAGTATTTTTCGTGTATTTTCTAGGCTTGTATTTACTTCGATAATTGCTGATTTTAAGTCATCAATATATTTAAACGACTTTGCTAGAGGTTTCAATGGTATCATCGAAAACAAGGAGTTACTCGCAATATACCTACTACGTTATCTTGTAATTCCTCAACCTTTTTAGATTTAGGTGCAAGATCAGATTTATCATCACCCGACACCTAAAGTGTCGTCGCGCATGTTGGGACAAAACTGCGGGATTTTTCTGATGCCATTATTTTTATAGTCTGCACAATCGTCGCTATTTATATATTTCAAAGAAAGAATAAAAAGTAAGAAAGATCTTTATTTGAGCTACATTATAAATAATTGCACCACATGAATATAATCCATTACATTAACGTTAATGTAGCAACAGATAGGCATCCGACTCAACATTGAGCCGCAGTTGTAATAACCACAGCCCTGATATTCCGCCGGTGCTCTTTTGCTCATAATAAACGATGCCCTTTCAATCCCACCATATACACAGCATCACTATATTGCGTGTTAATCCGGGTTTCCTTTAAGTCTGTGGAGCTTGACTAACCTTTGACCATGATCTTTTCGGACGTTCTTGCCGTAAGTGATCCATTTTCATCACCAGTGATCAGCCTTTTCAAAAATGGTTCGGTGTCATTACGTTTCAATAGAGAATCGCAAATGAGTACACGATTCATTAGGTTTCTTTCAGTGGGCTCGTGTGGTACCTTAATATCGAGTTTTTATAGCCAGACTTTTCAAATGGGTCAAACTGTTTTGTGGTCAATCCTCAATTCCACGGCTATGTCGTAACTACTAATATACCGATTTTGCTCCACTTTTCAAAATGGCATCGACTTTATCCGTATGAGGGCCGAATCGGGTGTGATTTTGTTCGGATGCAAGCTGCATCTTTGGCATCAAAATCTCAGACTAACTTAACGAAGCAAATTTGCTACTCTTACTAACACTGCATTAGATCAAAAAACATCATAATTTTTTTCGAGGCTTGAGTCGTATTTTTCCCTTTTTGTAATAAAACTTCAGAATGTATCGAATTTCTTCGTTAGATTCGCTCATTTTGGAGAGAGAAAACAATTGAAAAATGGCGGAAAGTGTTTTTACTTTTTATTTTCTTTTTCTTAATATCATGTATTGATATTAAAACCAGCCAGATACAAACAGTAAAACAAAAACAAATACGAAGAAACTTTTCCTGATCTACTAAATTATCAAATTAATTCATTATGTTGAAGAATTTAGCTAGTTTTAACAACGTAATTTTAATTGATAACCTTACTCCTGGTCTCCAAAATACAGGCTATGCCTAATTTGGGGTCAGTAAATTTTTTATATGTAAATAAAATTAAATATATATTTACTGTTGTTTGTGTTCAGCTCTGTAGCTCTATTCTAGGAATAAATGGTATTTTTTATTTAATTTTCATCGTCGTCTTAAATAATCGTCTACTGTTCGTCTGGCCGCGTGTTTCCACCACGCCGTGGATGTTAGGTCGCCTGTAAACGTCGCAAACCTAACCTATAGGTGTTTAACTTACATTACGGAATTCTATCAAAAAATGTGGATGAAAACAGATCTCACGTTTAACAATTGAATAATATATTTTGCTTTTATAAGCGTCAGTAGCTGTGACAAAAGTTGTAGGTTCAAATCAGTCATTTGACTATTGTCATGAGTCACTTCTAACACAAGTATTTTAAATTCACCAAGTCATTACTTTGGACATTAGTGAAATGATTAGCATTTGTTATATCAAGCTCTTCCTAATAATTTGCAATAAGCGATGACCTCGATACAGCACCTGCACTTTGCCCACATTTGTCGCAACCCGGACGCAACGTGATCACCACTGCTAACTCTGCACCCAGATTGACGTCAATGCGCGTTTACCGGATTGCAACATTTTTATTGTATATAATCAAATCGATCATTCTGTATCTAGCATCGATCAGACTTAGACTTAAGTTTAATTGTAAAATAAATTTTATAAAATTTATTAAAATAATTTTTGGGTCCTCCGGCTGTGGTTACTAAATTTCATTGCTTGTGTTTTTATTTTTCTTTTCTATTTTACCTCTTATCTCTACTTCACCGTTCGTATATAATCGCCATCTTGAATTGTCCCATAATCTTTCATTTAATCGTATTAATTCTGCATTCACTTGTAATGTTGGAAATGTGTTAATGAGAAGAGAAGAGTTGATCCTTCTCTAACTTTACAGGGTGACAACTAAGATAGAATGCCTCTTTACCAAAGAAAGTATCACTGGTTCTCTACACTCACCGTAGGGCACGCAGCTGCATTAAGCTTCTATTTTTCTTGTAATTACGCTGGTGTTTGTTTTACAAATAAAACATCATATGGTAACCTCCTCGTCTAACAATTCATCACTACCTGGAACTGGAATGTCACGGTTCTCTTCCCACTTTTTACTCCCTTAACAAAGAAATCCCCGGCTATGCAGCAGTGTCATGGAGTTTACAGTTTACATTTAAAATGAATTCTGAAATTTATGCTAAATAGAAATAACCGTTGAGACTTAAATTAAAGCTGAACAGAACCTTGGCTTGGACAATCGTCGGCGCAATGCGGGATTTGAACAAAGCGTTAATGTCCGCCGCGGGAGACAATAACACTACCTCAACTATTGAACTACGGCCTGAAAAGGTACCCTTGTATAAATTAACTTTACCCCACCATTATAATTTAGATGAGCAGAGTAAATATGGCCACTAAATAGATAATGTTAATCTACACTAGAGAGAGAAAGCAATATACTACGTGCACTCTGTCTCTAGAGCTAGTTAAATTTATTTAAAATTTTAGTTATAAAATATTCTTATTCGCCATTTAGTGTTAGTATAAGAGAATCAAACATCCCTATCATCCAAAAAACAAAACTGGAGATGGGCAGTAAGCCAGCAAGATATGCGATTTACTAGAACTTTTCTTCCTCGCACAACTTTCTTGTGGAATCGACTACCACCAGCAATATCTCCGAACCGATATGACTTAGGGACGTTTAAGAAACGAAACTATTATTTTTTAGAAGGCCGGCAACGTACTTGCAATTCCCCTGGTGTTTTAGTTATTCATGGACTACGGTACCAACTCAAAGTATTTAAAAAAAAAATGTTTTGTTAATTATTTTGAGTTGGTATCAACTTGATTGTCATCATAATCAACTCAAAATGATTGTCAATTCTCCGCCAAAAATCTGGCAAATATGGTAAATATTTGCCAGATGCCCCCTGCATACAACCCATATATGAGGCAATATGTGGGGGTGGCCAATGTTAAGCAGTGGATTTGATAGGCTGTTGTAGGCTCAAATGGTAGAAGGCAATTGCCAATCAGGAAAGTAGATATTCCTTTATTTTATTACAATAAATTACAATAATAAGAACTGAAGTAGCTCAAGGATTGAGTGCTTGCCGTTAATTCAACAGTACACGAGCAACCAGTGTTTGATCCCTGCTAGCACTAATGAAATTGTCGATGGCAAGTTTGTGTACTGATTTACCACTTGTTTGAAAGGCGATAATGGAAAACATTGTGAGGAAACCTGTACGTCTAAGAAATATGTTTCGGGGACATATTAAGTATGCCGGCAAGTACTGGAGAAATGCGGCGGACTAATCGCTCCAAACACAAAATAAATGAGAAGAGGCCTGTGCCCCGCTGTGGGACACATGTGGGCTGTAATTTGACCTGATTGCTTTGCTTTAATAAGGGTAGGTTTTTTTATAGAACAGGGGTGACAAACGAGCACAAATTCCACCTGAATGTAAGATGGATGGATAGTGTGGCCCATAGACTTCTATTTTTATCCTCGATCAAGAATCAAAATGCAGATGCGTCGTCACGTCTGAGGACTTAGATGGAATGACTCGTTTTCAGTAAAAAGGTCTCCGATTCTCTACACTCACCATACGAAACACAATAAATGAATGAAATGAAAATGAAAATGAAAATGAAAAAAATGTTTTTTTACAGCTGTGTATATTATAATCTGTGGTTACAGATTATAATATACAATATAAAATAATAAAATCTTAATTCTCTAGTATATAATTATAAACTATGATCCTTATCACACAAACTAAGCTGGAGTGTATAAACAAGGATGTACATATAGTTCTGTGGTCCTCATACTAGGCATGCCTGTGTCGTGAGGGCCTGATACGATTTTCTTATCACACGTGGCTTTCATAAATTGACACTGGGTCGACGTACGATTATTACATTACGTAAGCTTTTTTTAAATAAAATAAAATATAAATTGAAATAAATATATGTATTAAGTTAATATTTATAAAAACAAATAATTAGAGGTAAAATAATAAATAGTTAGTAAAGAAAATACTGTTATTCATAAATATTAAAATATAATAATTAATAAAACATATGTAAATTAGGAATGCCTATAGATATATCTGGATATTACATACTGTATTTATATATTTTATTTACCTACGTAAATTTAAGATAAAGATTTCGGTTTAATTAGGTTTTCTGTACTATTGTAGCTCAGAGTAAGTAACCATTTTGTTATGTCTCTTTTAGCTTCCACCACTGATTTTTCTTTTATATCGCAATACTTAAGGACGTAGTAAGGACGAGTTGTACACTTGAGTTCTCACGAATTGCCCAAAACGTTTAGAAAAAGCAGAGTTTATAGCGGGAGTTGGCAAGCGAAATACTCTTCGTTTCAACAATCTCTTATACTCTGAAGATGCCACAGTACACTTATGAATAGTTAGCATTAGCATTTATAGCATTAACAACTCTATTTTAGGCTGGAATTATGTGAGAACGTTTCCGCTCTCGTCGAGCCGACCCATTCGTGCTACAACCATGATATACCTGCAACGTGGCTCTACCACGTTACGAAAAGGTCACAGAAAACAAGTATTTTTAACAAAAATGTTTAAACTGTATGAATAAATAGATTAATTTCCCGCCCAACGCATCTCATGTTTTTCTATAAAGCAAAGTCACAACCACCTGACGCGGTAGTTAGTGAGAATAAGCTCTGTATAATTAAGCAAGTTGCTTTTGTTAATTAAAACTACTCTACGTGAACTTTTATTTGGTTAATTACTAGGTGGAGATTTCCTTTTCTATCTAGTCCGTCTGGTGGGTGGTTACCTGTTTCCTAATGCTGCTAAGAAGCAGTGTTGGCGGCGCTGTCATTGCGCCGCAGAGGCGTGAACGAGTCGAACAACAACCCGAGGCGAAATCAAGCTATAAATGTTATTTTTTAATAGAATGAGGATAACAAACGAGCATACAGTCCAATTGATGGTAAGTGGATGATGTGGACCATAGACATCTACATCTATACTCAAGAATAAAAACGCAGATGCGCGAAAAAACCAACGCAAAAGCAATCACAGGTAAGGCTAGCAGTTGCAAATTCAGCCCAGCGGACCCTCTTTACTTAACGAGTAGTGGCGGTGTAAGTATATCTACTACCCCATATCATCCTGTTTGTGTCGTAAGAAGGGACAGAGGGAAACAAATGAGAAGATGGAAGCAGCGTCTTCTTAATAACGGCTAAAAAAAAACTGCAGTTGCCAACCCTCTTGCCAATCGTGTTAACTATGGCAAATACATTTTTTTATAGAATAAAGGTGACAAACGAGCACACACTCCACCTGGTAAGTGGATGACCCATAGAATCTACATTTATGCTCGATTAAGAATCAAAATGCAGATGCGTTGTCAACCCTGAGGACTAAGATGGAATCCCTCGTTTCCAGTAAAACGGGTCTCCGGTTCTCAACACTCACCATACGAAACACAGCAGCATTAGGCTGCTATTTTACTCTGGTATTCTGTTAGAACGTGGTCCTTCCCCGGTCGAGCTGACTCATTCATGCTACAACCATAGTATAGCTGCAGCGTGGCTCTACCACGTTGGAATAATGGAGGAGGTCTATATTCAGATGTAACGGCTGAATAGGCTGTACCGGTAAAGGCCCTTTTTTCCACTCGCGCTCGTCAGCACTTGCACTTGTCTTTCCTCACCAAGCGTGAAGTGGTAGAAAAATATATACTTAGTTTTAATGAGCAACCACGCGCAAAGCTGTTGCAGCAGCTACGAGTATTTCCTGCAAATCGACCTCCACCTTCGATGTTTCGGCGGTAATTGAACTATCCGCGAAAGTGGCACCTACGCACCATTCGCCAAATGCCTGAAAAGCTAGAGTGAAAAAAAAACATGGCGAGGCGAACTATTGACATATTATTGAGTCTTTACCTATGAAATTACCGTTTTATATGAAATAATCGAAATTAAAATATTACAGAGTAACTTTAATTATTATTAAAAATATTTGCCTCAAGTATTAACACATTTTTGTCATTTATGACCAATTTGTTTACGCCTTTGCCACGTAAGTCTGCTGCACTATAATCGATGAACTCTTTAAAAAAATTCTCTAATGTCCTACAAACCGAATTTCATCCAGACGGTCAGGGCGGCCAGTCTCAACGGAGTCTAGTGATCAGGCAGGACAGGATTGTAATGCTCAAGCGTGTGCGCGTAAGCACAGGTGCACTCCCTATTCCTTCACTCTCATAGTCCGATGGGACAGTAATCTGACACATCTTCGGTTTTACGTGCTTTCTGAGGTACTGGGGTGAACACAACGCCAACTTCCTAACTCCGGGCTGCTACTGAGAATTTCTTGACAGAAAATCCCAATTTGGCCCTACCCGGGATTGGAACCCAGTACGTCATGATCAGCAATCGTAACTTTGAAAAAAGTGGAAATCTGATGGAGCAATGCAAAGCATGGGGAATAAGGTGAATGACGAAGGGTTTAGCTCCACTAATTATGCCAGCATCTGTTAGAGTTTGCTTTTTCATGACACCTCCCAGCCACATGTCTGGGAAGTGTCATGAAGAAGCAATGGTGAAATAGTTCATCAATCTTCTTAAAATCATTTCATTTTATTTAAGAAGAAGGGGATCCCATGAAGAGGATTTGCCATATTTTACCTACAACAGTAAAATGAAATACTGGCTTAGAAATATTCAACAGTACACGAGCAACCAGGGTTTGATCCTGCTAGCACTAATGAAATTGTCGATGGCAAGTTTATGTACTGATTACCACTTATTTGAAGGCGATAAAGGAAAACATCGTGAGAAACACTGTTACGTCTAAAAATATGTTTCAGGGACATATTAAGTATGCTACGGCAAATACTGGAAATGCGGCGGACTAATCGCTCCAAGCCTCTCATGAAAGAAAGGCCTGTGTGCAAGCTGTGGGACACATGTGGGCATAATTTCACTTGATTGCTTTAATTTAATAAGGAGGTTTTATAGAACAGGGGTGACAAACGAGCACAAAGTCCACCTGATGGTAAGATGGATGGATAGCGTGGCGCATAGATTTCTATTTTATCCTCGATCAAAAATCAAAATGCAGATGCGTTGTCACCTCTGAGGACTAAGATGGAATGACTCGTTTTCAGTAAGCTCTCCGATTCTCTACACTCACCCTTACGAAACACAATAAATGAATGAAATGAAAATGAAATGAACATAAAAAATGTTTTACAGCTAATGTGGTGCAGATTATAATATATTATAAAATAATAAAATGGAAGTACAGTAGTCTTCATTCTCTAAGTACATAATTATAAACTATGATCCTTATCACACAAACTAAGCTGGAGTGTATAAACAAGGGTGTATAGTGCTGTGGTCCTCACACTAGGCATGCCTGTCGTGCAGGCCTGATACGATTTCTTTATCACACGTGGCTTCATAAATTGACACTGTGTATGAAGGTTTTAATAAATAGGAGACGTGTTGTATGTACAAGAACTTTAATTATACTCCTCCTATTCTTAACTTAACTCTAATATATATATAGTCATGAGGGCTATATATACACCTACACCTCCCACCGACAAAAAAAAAATAAAAAGAAAGAGATTTACATTTGTTTTTTTTTTTAACTATAAAATCAAAATTAAACTTTAATCTAATAAGAATATAAATTACAAAAGTCAAAACAGGTATATTCTATGGGTACGTCCAGTTATCCAGAATCCCTATAGTAATTTCAAGGTCACAATAGATTTGGTATGATGTATCATGCACACATACAACATACATGACATTATTAGGCAATATAGTAAATATTTGAGAAATTCGCGGACATCTGGTATAATTTACAGGCATTACAAATTTATATCACATAGTCTCATATAATATTTAGGTAGGTATATCGTTGTCAGTCAGGATTGAGGCTCACAATATTATGGGCAACAAAATTTAAATTAATTAGTTGTAAACATAGTATAATGAGTTTCTAAATCATATTAA
Organism: Parnassius orleans; assembly: GCA_029286625.1. NCBI lineage: Eukaryota > Metazoa > Arthropoda > Insecta > Lepidoptera > Papilionidae > Parnassius > Parnassius orleans. The sequence continues at coordinate 14,555 of JAGSMP010000477.1, read as the reverse complement.
ATGAAGTAATTATTTTCATAATCCACACCGAAGTAAGTTGGCGTTACTGTACTATTTTCCCAGAAAATAATAAATTGTAATGGATAAAAGTTTATGATTTGATAGTTCAATCAATATTATACCGAAAATAGTTTGTTATATTTCATATTAAGATATCAGAACAAAGAAGTCAGAAAGCAATGTACCTAATCATTTTCGTTAACATAACAATAGACAGATCAAAATACATGTTGCGATCCCAGCCGCGTAAGCGATTTGTGACTTTTGTTTTAAATTCAAGTACACGTATATGGAAACGTTTGAGATTATATCGTATGATGGTACCTACTTTCAACAATACAATAAAATGATATCGTAAATAAAATAATTTTCCTTCCTAATAGTTTTCCGTTAAATATTTGTTTTAAACATTTCTTCTTAATTTACACAGTTTAGATAGTTAGTCATTGTGATAATACGATTACATACATTATCGAATATTCATTACAGAAATTTAAAATATAGACTATTACACACCTAAAGTTTGTTTAAAAAATATTTATTAAGATTAGAAGAGATTTTTTAAAGCAGATAACATAATTTTATGTTTCGGTGTCTATAATATAAAAAAATACTATTACATTATGAAACTTATAATAGTAGAGTACACTTTGGACTTGATTTTAGTAACCAATATACAAAATTTTGTGTGTACCTTTTAAAAATTGTACAAATTTTAGATAAACAAAAAAAAACATAAAAGAGAAATTTAGTGTAGTTATTGTAAATATGAAAAAATCTTGTAAATTCATATAAAATATGGTAAAATAACTAAGTACGCGAAAATGTGTTTATTATTTTTGATTAATATTTTTTTTTGTTTACGTGTGGTTATGTGGATAGATAATATAGTTACTAGGTACATGTGTAACGTGTTAGTAGCATTTTGGACAGCATTAATAGCCCTAATACAGAAATGCAAATAATTGCCTATCTAACTTTATAGATTTGGTCGGGGATCACCTTATTCCTTATTTTCGTTTGTTAGCCTTTATATTATAATTTTTTCCATAATTTTGTACGTAATTTTTTTGTGATATATTTGACCTTTACCGAGCTTTATTTCTCTATTCACTTATATATTTATTTATTATTTAGATACCGAATCGGAGTTTTAATTCACTTCATTTATATTTTACTTCATGATGTTTATCATGCGGGTATTTATACATATGGCCCCCATTTACTTGGTACTATATTACATTTTCATTACATTCATTTTATTTTATTGGTACATAAACTTTTAAATCATACTATATCAAGGTAAAACTGTACCTTGGTTGTGCGCACAACCTTGAGGTCTACGTTTAAGTAATTTTAAAAGGACTCCAACAATTGTCTCAGAGGAAACTAAGTTCACACTATGATCCAATGAAGGATGACCCTATGTACCATTATCAAGGGTAACAAATTTAAGACTTCTGGTCCCCAACAGTACTAATATGAGTAAACTCTTTCACATCACTTGTACTGAAGGTATTGTTCCTAGTACCCGTTATCTCCGATTTTATCATCCAATCATGGAAACATACCCTACTCGAGGACTATATGCTATACCAGTGATGGACGTTGTTCCCGTATCTCAATTATTTCATATCAAAGTAATCTTTTTTATCTTTTTATTTTCTCTTAAATCTTTATTTCTTATCTTTTTTAGTACATGTTATTATCTACTTGACTGTATGGTAATTTATATACTTTCATGCTCCACTTCCATATACTAACTTGCATATTCTCGTTCATAATGGATTCCATACCAGGAGTTTAAGCATCATCAATATTTGGGTGATCAGTCCAATATTGACGAAACTTAGCAACCAATCATTCATATTCACACTTTTGAACATCCTTCTCTCATTCTTCACACCTTTTAAATACATCCTTGTTAATTTTTGTACAAAATGGGATAATATTTTGTCAGTCAAAGTTTAACTCTGTTAAGAAATATTACTATTAAAACTCTCTTAGGTCGGCGACATATAAACTTTATAATAGGATAGCATTTTTAATCAATTTCCTTCCGTTTTTATTACGAAGTGTACCTATCTAAGGATATGCTGGTGTTATGTACCTGTGTATATTATTGTTATTCTTAATTAGGAGAACTCTTATACGGTAACGACCTACTTAAATTTTGTTTTAGTAATAAATTATTTTTTATTGAATATTACTTTATATAAACTTGTCATAATTAATAAATTGGACATAAATACAGAAATAAATTAATGATAATTGGATGTAACATTTATAATTTATAATATATAATGATTGACAAATTAATGGTCATATCAACATATAATTATAGTATAATATATGTATATAGTATAACAGAATATAGTATATGACATTGAGCCATAATAACAATCTTACGTTGGTATTTCCTCTGACGCTGTTACATAACTAATTAGTTACCATATAAATTGAATAATATTGAATAATTTATGTGTTGTTAAAATTTCGATAAATATTGTTATAGTTACTTGACCATTAATATTTGCACACTACTATAATATAATATGTAAAACTAAATTATACTTAAACACCATTGTACAACCATATTGTTGCAAAAGAATATTATTATTATTAACAAGTGGTTATTTACCGATTAATTGTTGCGGTTTAATACATCATTTTTTTTTCTATTAATAAGTATAATGTTTTTCCTACTTGTTAATTAATGATTTAAAAGTTTTCTTTCCCCAGAACTGTATAACATTATTTATAATAATATAGTAATTATATATTAAAATGGGCCAAATTAAGAGTACCTTTAACCGACGAGCGTGTATGCGTAGGTGGTATATAGATGTGAAGGAGGCGAGAGAGATGTCAGGATCGTGCCAAATGGAAGTCCGTAGTATCTGCCTCCCCTCTGGGTGACAGGCGTGAGTGTTTATGTATATATATTTGACACACATATATGTATACATTCGGCGCTCGAGATAAGTATGTCTTGTACCTGCTACGGAACTTGGCTGGTCGCTGGTTGTACTCCTGATTTCTTTCTGCTGCTCTGGCACTCAAAGATGTTGTTAGCTCACCGATGTGGTTGGGCACGTTTCTTTCTTCTTTCGTTTTTATTTTTGATAAAATTGGTACTCTTATCTTGAAGGAATATTGATTAAGATGTTTCTGGATCTTGAAATCTTCTTTCTTGAAACTTCAATCTTGATTTAATAGCAATGTTACTAGCGCTTCTTCTATAATTTCTTCTTCAGGTCTTTCTTCATTTCTTCTTTATTTGTCATTTCTTGGTTGTCTTACTAAATTGGTCTAAAAATCTTCTTTAAATATAAATAAAATATTGTCTCTTCTTATATTCATAATTTAAATTTTATTTGTGCATCCGGTATTATATTCTCTTTGTTATTTTTTTTTTTTTTTTATCTCAATCTTAACAAATATAATTTAATTTAGATTCTTATAATATTTTCTCTTCTTTTATGTAGTAGGCTGGCAGTGCGTGCATTGTCGCAGCGCACCGCCTGGCAAATCGCCATGTAATGTTGAAGGTTTTAATAAATAGGAGACGTGTTGCAGTGCAAGAACAATTATACTCCTCCTATTCTTAACCTTCTAATATATATAGTCGTGAGGGCTATATATATACTACTACAACTGGGTCGACGTATTATTACTAAATTACGTAAGCTTTTTAAAAAAAAAAATAAAATATAAATTGAAATAAATATATGTATTAAGTTAAAATTAATGAAAACAAATAATTAGAGGTAAAATAATAAATAGTTAGTAAAAAATACTATTATTCATAAATATGAAAATATAATAATTAATAAAATATATATAAATTAGAAATTCCTATAGATATATCTGGATATTACATATTGTATTTATATATTTTATTTACCTACGTAAATTTAAGATAAAGATTTCGGTTTATGAGGTTTTCTTGACTATAGTAGCTCAGAGTAAGTAACCATTTTGTTATGTCTCTTTTAGCTTCCACAGCTGATTTTTCTTTTATATCGCAATACTTAAGGACGTAGTAAGGACGAGTTGTACACTTGAGTTCTCACGAATTGCCCAAAACGTTTAGAAAAAGCAGAGTGATTTGATAGCGGGAGTTGGCAAAATAAATACTCTTCGTTTCAACAATCTCTTATATTCTGAAGATGCCACAGTACACTTATGAACAGTTAGCATTAGCATTTATAGCATTAACAACTCTATTTTAGGCTGGAATTATGTGAGAACGTGCTTCCGCCTCGGTCGAGCCGACCCATTCGTGCTACAACCATGATATAGCTGCAACGTGGCTCTACCACGTTACAAAAAGGTCACAGAAAACAAGTATTTTTAACAAAAATGTTTAAGCTGCATGAATAAATAGATTAATTTCCCACGCAACGCATCTCATGTTTTTCTATAAAGCAAAGTCACAACCACCTGACGGGGTAGTTAGTGAAAATAAGCTCTGTATAATTAATGAATAAGTTGCTATAAGCTGATTTTGTTAATTAAAACTAGTCTACGTGCACTTTTGTTAGCTAATGACTAGGTGATTTCCTTTTCTATCTAGCCGACTGGTGGGTGGTTTCTAATGCTACTAAGAAGCAATGTTGGCGGCGCTGTCATTGCGCCGCAGAGGCGTGAACAGGTCGAACAACAACCCAGAGCTAAATCAAGCTATAAATGTGGTTTTTAATAGAATGGGGTAAAAACGAGCATACAGTCCAATTGATGGTAAGTGGATGATGTGGACCGTAGACATCTACATCTATACTCAATTAAGAATAAAAACGTAGATGCGCGTAAAAACCAACGCAAAAGCAAGCACAAGTAAGGCTAGCGGTTACAGATTCAGCCCAGCGGACCCTCTTCACTTACCGAGTAGTGGCGGTGTAAGTATATCTACTACCTTAAATTATCATCCCGTTGGTGTCGTAAGAGGTGACAGAGAGAAACAAATCAGAAGATGGAAAGCAGCGTCTTCTTAATAACGACTAAAAATAAAAAACCTGCAGTTGCCAACCCTCTTGTCAATCGTGTTAACTATGGGAAATACATTTTTTTTATAGAATAAGGGTTGCAAACGAGCACACAGTCCACCTGGTAAGTGGATGACCCATAGACTCTACATTTATGCTCGATTAAGAATCAAAATGCAGATGCGTTGTCAATCCTGAGGACTTAGATGGAATCCCTCGTTTCCAGTAAAACGGGTCTCCGGTTCTCAACACTCACCATTCGAAGCACAGCAGTATTAGGCTGCTATTTTACGCTGGTATTCTGTTAGAGCGTGGTCCTTTCTCGGTCGAGCCGACTCATTCATGCTACAACCATAATAATATAGCTGCAGCGTGGCTCTACCACGTTGGTATAATGGAGGAGGTCTATATTCAGATGTAACGGCTGAATAGGCTGTAGCGGTAAAGGCCCTTTTCTTTTTTCCACTCGCGCTCGTCAGCACTTGCACTTGTCTTCCCTCACCAAGCGTGAAGTGGTACAAAAATATGTACTTAGTTTTAATGAGCAACCACGCGCAAAGCTGTTGCAGCAGCTATTTCCTGCAAATCGACCTCCACCTTCAATGTTTCGGCGTTAATTGAACTATCCGCAAAAGTGGCGCCTACGCCATCCGCAAATGCCTGAAAATAAACCATGGCGAGGAGAACTATTGACATATTATTGAGTCTTTACCTATTAAATTACCGTTTTATATGGAATAATCGAAATTAAAATATTACAGAGTAACTTTAATAATTATTAAAAATATTTGCCTTAAGTATTAACACATTTTGTCATTTTGACAATTTTTACGTCCTTGCCACGTAAGTCTGCTAATAGAATCGATGAACTCTTTAAAAAATTGTCTAATGTCCTACAAACCAAATTTCCAGACGGTCAGGCGGCCAGTCTCAACGGAGTCTAATCACGCAGGACAGGATTGCAATGCTCAAGTGTGTGCGCGTAAGCACAGGTGCACTCCCTATTCCTTCACTTTCATAGACCGATGGGACAGTTCTTCAGACATCTTCGGTTTTACGTGCTTTCTGAGGCACAGGGTGTGAACACAACGCCAACTTCTCCGGGCTGCTACTGAGGAATTTCTTGACAGAAAATCCCAATAACTGGTTTTAGCCTACCCGGATTGGAACCCAGGACGTCATGATCAGAAATCGTAACTTTGAAAAAAGTGGAAATCTGATGGAGCAATGTAAAGCCTGGAGAATAAGGTGAATGACGAAGGGCATCCAGTTTTAGCTCCACTAATTTTGCCAGCATCTGTTGTGCAGTTGCTTCTTCTATCATGAAGAAGAAATGGTGAAACAGTTCATCAATCTTCTTAAAATCATTTCATTTTATTTAAGAAGAAGGAGAAATTACCACAACAGTAAAATGAAATACTGGCTTAGAAATATTCAAGCTCATAACCAGAGATAACCTTCTCAGTTAATATTCCATATTTACAGTTCATCTGCCTTACAATAGCGTTAAGTTTATTCATGTATATTAACGAGGAACGGCAAAATAGTTGGGAGCCTATTTAATTACTCCCTCGGGATACGTAAGCGCTCTGCGACTACAATTGTGTTATAGTAAAACTCAACCAGTATCTTTTAATATGTTCTCTCTTGTCTAGTTCTTCCACCAAACAGTAATGCATCCACTGCTGTATTCCCGTTTGAAGGGAGGAAGTATCTCAGAGTTAGTAATTACAGTTTGTACATATTATCAGTACTGAGAGGTGGCATGGCATTTAAGACTTTCTTAAGAAAGTTGATAGAGTAACAAACAGACAGATAGAGTAAGAGTGAAAAAACCCGATGCCCTAGTAGTAAATATCGCGTTGTTTTCTCGATCTGCTACTGTACCTCGCGCTTGTGTGGGTGTGCTTCGAGACCCTTGCATGAAGTTTGTGTACTCCCGCAAAAAGGGATGTCCTATTACCGAAGAAAGAAGCAAAATATCATGTATGAAGTATCTTACATTATGTTATCACTCTCAATAGACTGCCTCATTGGCGGGATTTGCCATAGTTGTCACTTGTGGAGGTGGGTTAGCAACCGCAGTTTTTTTCATTTTTTAGAAGACGTTACTGCTCATCTCCTGGCTCATTTCCTTCTGTCGCCTCTTACACATCAGGTAGTGGATATTATTCTTACACGGTTATGTGCGTTGAAACTATGTTGTTACCTAGAATTATATCACATTTCTTTGTGATAATTAAGTGACACGTGCGTTTCGCTAGTAATTGGATTATTAAAGGTTTTCTCTTCTCATAATATTGTTTATTGAGACATTTATGTTACTAGGTAATAACTTATATGTAAGTCTACTATTTATTGTTTCTTTTATATATAAAATTGGGGATATTTATTTATTAATTTTCAATATTTATTGCCTTCGACTATAAAGAAGGATAAATGGGCGTATAATGCCTAAAAATATTATCTACTAGTCAACCCGTGAAGTGGTGAAAATATGACGTAGGTCCAGCAATAAAAAAAGAATAGAATCTAAAAAAATATACATACATGTATAAAATACATTATGGTTTTAAATCGTATATTCTTGTACATAAATACATATATACACACATAATATATACATAAATACCAATTCGTACAAATAACTACGCTTAAATCTACCTTTATTTTATGATAATAATAATAATAATTTCTTTATTTGCTTAAAACATGGTATTTGTAGGTGGTACAGTAAAATAAGTTCACATGTTTTGCTTATAATTACGAGTAGCAAGCAAATTTAAGTTTATGTTACATACGTTTCAGGTAACATTTATTTCAAAAAGGGTCAAATACATTCATATAATCTTAATAATTATTAAAGTCTAATGTCAATAAATTCTTTAATGTCATACACGTTTAGTTCAATAAGCCACTTATAGTCTCGATTTAAATAAATTCATTTTGAGGTTTTTGATGTCATTGGGGATCTTATTATATATCTTAACACACATTGCTAAACAACTTTTTCTGAATTTAGTAGATCTCGGAATGACGCTTAACACTAATCTAGCTGGATTTCTTTTCAATCGAGAGTTTATATCTCTGGCTTTCTGGAAGAGCTCAGTATGACTTATATTATATACTATAATATATGTATTGATTCTTCGGTAGAGACGCACGAACCCAAAAACAGTTGATGAGTATTGGTTAGGCGCTTTTCTGATCTCATCGTGTAAGGAATTCTAAAGAAGTGCATGGTTATAGCCTAGCTTAAACACCTACATCTTTTCTCGAATGAGAATCGCATAGATTAGGCGATGTGTGTCAAAGGACTAAGCTGTAAATCGTTAACAGTGAAAAGGGTAGGCAGTTCTCATCACTCATTAATTGAAACTCAATCGGAATCGTGTCTTCGACACTTCATTAATCTAGCGGTGTCGTTTACGTTAAATTTGCTGAATTTACTTTCACAGAATATTCACCGCTGCATTGACATAAATTTGAAATTAGAATAGACGTTTCTACGTAAATTAATTGTATTATAATTAAGGATTCATATTTTTAAATATATTTAGGTGTCTGTCTATATTTCTGTGTCAACAGATAAAAATATTCATAAGACATACATCATGAATAATATCATCCATCCATCCATCCATTATAGCCTATGAAAACCACAAAAGTACACCGCTGAACATAGGCCTCAAGGGTTGATTTTACCATAATGAGGGCTTATCTTTATCTTATCTTACGCTCACCATAGTCGCTAGTTGGGACTGAGGTGAACTTATTTGTTACGCAGGCGCTCCCACAGAGTCATCATCATTGAAAAGTTGCATTTTAATTAAAAGTTTTTCGTTTTCTAGTTTATGTATATACTTAAACTTTGCCGGAGTGTTGTATTCTTTAATTTTTTACATTTTTTAAACATTTTTTGTCAATTCTCCTACTTTTAGTTATATCCGTAGTTTGGTTTATCCATTTCAAATGTAATTTATATAAAATATAAATATTATTTACACTTCTAACAAATTAACTTACCCTGCTATGAAATCTGTCAAATATTTTACTTCATTCTAAGTAGTACCGCCCTGGTGGCAAAAAAAGGTAAATGAATGAACTGGATGCCCTCATTATGTGATTAATGTTAAGTATGGTGATTAAGTTGATTAGAGAATGGTTTAGATTCACAATTGGATCCGGTAGGTGGCGTTGTTGTCGAGATCCAGAAATAAACCGTGCGAAACCGTATATTGTGGGCGGATCGGTTTATTTACAAAACAAAACACTAATGCAATTGTACATACGCACTGTGTTGTTTAGAATGCGTGCTTAAAATACCTTCAAATATCTTCAAATATGTTAAATGTTATTTATACGAGTATATTATATCCGCACAGTACTAGCTATATGTTATAAGATAATTGTATTATATAAATTAATAACCAGTAATTGACAGTAGAAAAGATAAATATTTACTAACCATTATGTAACCAAATGCTGTTGGTTCTACAGACAATAAAAGACCGGTGACGTGAAGTAGCGTCAAAGGTTCGAGACGTCTTATACTGCGATCCTCAATCCACCTGTAAAACGTTTTTATTCAGACAAATTATTCCTTTAGTGAGAGGCCCATGTCCAACAGTGGACTTATATGGGCTGTTGAAGATTTATTAAGATCTTAGCGGTCAGCCACCGCAGAGTCTACATCACCTGCCTCGTGTAGAGGCGAAACATGTGTCGTATTGTCGTCAGTGATATGTCTTTCCTAGTGTAGTGGTGTTGGGAGTAGTGGTGCTGAGATTAGTGGTGCTGGGATTAGTGGTGATGGGGATAGTGCACGCAATTGAAGGAGGGCGGGAGGTGCTCTTCAAGCTAGGTAAGACACATCATTTTATTTTATCGAGCGGATGTACGCAAGGTAATTTTTACCAACTTTAATATACGTAGGTCACTCAATAAGTTTTAAGATATACAAATAATTATTCTAGATACTATTAATATTTATTTTACATCTTTTAAAGTATTCTCCATCATGCTCTATACAAAGCTCCATTTGCCTAAACCAAATCTGAAAACACTTTTGCCAGTCTTGATCTGACAGGTCGGAAATCGCTTCTTTGTAGGCAGCCACGGATACTTCGGCGCTTGAAAAACTTGCCTTTTATTTTTCTTTGACTCTTGGGAACAAAAAGAAATCACAAGGAGCTAAGTCAGGGCTGTAGGGTGGGTGACTTAGAGTTTCAACACCAGATTCCTCAATAAATGCTTTTGTTCTAAGGGAGGTATGTGAAGAGGCGTTACCGTGATGCAACATGATTCCCTGAAGCCCAGTCTTTGGTTTCTCTCCCGCACAGCTCGAAAAGCTTAGGTAATGCAACTGTAGTATACAATTGCATAGTAATATACAGCAAGTATACAGTTGACTGATCTACAATCTTCCAGCATTGACGTCGACAAATATCCGCTCCGCGAAAAAAAACTAGCTACCATTTTTTGCCGACGTTGCGTGGTCTTTGCAGTTTTGTCGGTAACTGTCCTACTGAGTAGACCCATACCGATGATTGCCTTTTATTTTCCGGATCATATTGATAGATCCATGTCTTGTCACCAGTAACGATTTCTGAAACACGTCTAGATGCCCCGTTTTCAAAACGTAGACGAATTTCATGGCACCAATCCACACGAGTCTGTTTTTCGCTTTCGCAGAGCAAACGAGGGATCCATCGACAATAAAGCTTCCTCACCCAAGATGTTGATGTAGGATGGTATGAATGCTCCCCGAACTAATGCCTACAATCTTTTCGATGTCCGTATATGATTCTATTTTTAAATAAATTTGCTTTTAGAAACATATAACACGGGTGCGTTCCATTTTAAAGTTCGAGCATCTCAAAACTTATTGAGTGACCCACGTAATGGATTTCCACAAAGTAACGCCTGATTCTATAAGTATCACAAAATACTATGTTGGTGTGGGACTTATAAGTCCCATGTATATGTGCGGCTGTTTATTACAGCCTATAAAATTCCACTGTTGAACATAGGCCTCTGCCATAGATTGCCTCATAGGGAGGATTTTGCCATAGTTGCCACGCTTGGCAGACGGTTGGCAATAAAAACTGCGGTAGTTTTTTTTACTCTGCTGATATTAGGAAGATGCTGCTGCTCATCTCCTGTTTTTGTTTCCTCTACCGCCTCTTACAACACCCACGGGACGATGTGGGGTAGTGGATATTCTTACTCCGTCACCACACGGTTAATGTGGGGTTGCAACAAACAATAATGGGCCAACTGTTTTATTAGCCTAGCATGTGGTAAAGGCGACTAATGGAAAATTGGGTTTGTGATTGTGTGAGCTAACCACCTATCACATTTTATAATATTCCAGTTAAATCTAATGTGACTAAACATAGCCCAAATAGATCGCTGCTCTTTAGATGCTGCCTACCCTTTGATGGTTACAGGCTTCGAGATAATTAATGAGAAAACACTTAGGCAGTTTTGTCACGTTCGTGCTTTCATTTAGTGGCCAGAAAGTAAAGAATTTCTTATTAACCATAGATTAAATTATTTGGTCATAAAGTATAAAGGTTTTGAAAAGCGCTTTTGTTTTACGAAATTTCATTTTGCTTAATTTATTTTGCATATTTTGCTGATAAAACTCAAATTTATATTCAAACAGCACCTCCTTACCGGGTTAAGAATCGTTTAGATCATCCACTCAAACACACCAAAAATTATCAAAATCGGTCTAGCCATTTTCGAGTTTTTGAGAGACAGCATTTGATTTTTATATATGGAGGTGAGTCATATAAATTATTAAAAACATAGGGCACTTATAAAAGTGTGGCGCATGCAGTGTTTGAAGTTGGTAGATTTAAAAAAAAGTATTTATTTAAACTATTCGTCAGTATATTTAAAAAAAAAACAGATTTCTATGAACTTTTTTTTGGTAATAAGGGTGGCGGACAGACATCTTAATTTTTTCTTATAAATAACTATTATTGTTAAATGTTCTTAAGGAAAGTTATATAGTCTCATTATTGGGCACGAGTCATCTCAATTTCTGAGAGGATTGTAACATTATTTATACTAAATGACCTATGCACAGTACTGATGGACGTAAGCCTTCTTCAAGTTGAAGTGATTGTATGAAGTATCGGACGCCTCGTCTGCTCTATTTCAGGTCTAATTATTACCCAAACTGTTTACAGTTTTAATAAAGGATATGTCAATTAGAGTTACCTTTACAACCTATCGAAAGTCCACCGGTGAACATAGGCCTCTCCCATAGATCACCTCATAGATAGGAGGATATTTTCTTTAGTTGCCACGCTTGGCGGACGGATAGCGAGTTTATTTATTTTTATTGTTATTAGGAAGACGCTGCTGCCCATCTCCCACACTCACGGGAGGATGGAGAAGTGGATATTCGTAAAAACGCCTATCAAGCTTGGCACCTATAGCAATTATCTCCTCTAGGAGGAATCTAAGGGGAGACTTATGTTCAGCAGTGGACTTTTATAGGCTGTGATAGATAGATACGTGTATCTAATGCTCAGCAATTCTTATAAATTTTCGACATCCATGGTTCACGAGACTGCAGGCGAGAATGACATATTATGTGTATCTATAAGAATATGTATATACAGGTTTACAAATGTTTACGATAAAATTCGTGCAATGAACAAAGCTAGACAATCTTTATTTAAACTGAGCACAACGCGTCCACCAACTTTACAAAACCACCATACCATAACCATAATTATAATAATAATACAAATAAGCCTATGAGTCGAACTCATCTACCGTTTACACACACCATGTGCAATAACGCAAACACACCACAACAAATTACGAAACTATGTAGCTATTGTAAAATATTGGGCATAATATTACAGAATGCCATAAAAGAGCTTACAATAACAATTTAAGAAATAATCAAGCCCAACACGCACTTCCTGCACCTCCTATCCCAGTTAACCATTTAAACTACCAAGCGACCAACGAGACGAGCAACTCGTTGGAAATCGCTTCAGTATCCTGCTCACCGATCCCGACTCCGGATGGAGAAACTATAAATATAAATTCTAGCAAATCGAATCCTATTTCTCGAAGACGTCCTCAACCGCTAAACCATCGATATCGATGTTGTTCAACGCGTATACTAAAAGTACTGACTTCTGGTCCGCTGAACTTAAGTCGAAAGCTGAATTGCATGACCTAACGAATCTGTACACTTGGTCGTTATATACACTGTGTCGAATGAGGAATTAATTTAAGTAATGTGGTGATATCTAAGGCCATTTTAGGGTTCTTTTGAGATTGTTTTACACAGGCAATGAATAATTGATATAATAGAATAGTACGATTACTTATATTAAAAAAATGTATGTGAATGAGGTGGTAGATTTAGGAAAATATTTTGGTAAAATGGAAAAATAGTAATTCGAACAAACAAGTTTAGCCACTTATCACAGTAACATTAAAATGTGGATCTGCATGGTTCGGCGAAGTTTTCAAAAGTTATCAGCTACCGTACTTTGTCTTCTTGTTGGGCGATGCAGTCCGTCGAATTTGGTACGTTTTACTTCGTCTTTACGCGATTTAAGCGAATGAATCACGCAAGATCCTACCGACTGCGCCAAATTTGATATGTGGCAGAGACAAAAACTCTTTAAAAATAAATTTATTTAATACTTTTAAGCTAATTTAAAATATAGTAGTTGATACAGAATTTGGGAATGGAATTATATTGAGGATCGAAAGATTTGGTTTAAATAGTGTGGGAAGCTAGGAGGTGATGGTAAACATAAGAAACAACATTTTTCTTGGTGTTATGGTTAACTTATGGTAAACTATAAACATTAGCATATAATATTACAATCGAATTAGTGTGGCTTCTAAGGAAGTAAACAATATGATTTATAAAGTATGCAGGTCTTATAACATAAAGTAAATAGTATCCTATGACATAACATTAGTTTGGCTTCTAAGAAAGTAATTTAGCTTTTAAATAAATAAACAATATAAAGTATACAGGTCTTATAACATAAAGTAAATAGTATCCTATGACATAACATTAGATAGATAGATAGATAGAAAATTCTTAATTGCACTCAAACAAACAAACATTTGGTACAAAGGCGAACTTAATGCCGAAAAGGCATTCTCTGCCAGCTAACCTTTGGTAGTGTGGTGAGAGCTATGGGTAGAGCCGCAACAGAAAAAACTAACTTATTTTCACATATTATTTAAAAATATAATATAGTATAAATATGTTACTTTATACATATATACACTTATACATACATATATACAAATGTATATATACATATAAATAAAATTACATACTATAACAATAAAATACATACAATCTAATTTAGGAAATTATAATATTATATAAACCAATAACATTAAACAAGTAATTTTAAATAATGTTCCTCAACCTTACGTTTAAATGTATTTATTGAGGAGCATCTTTTAAATCTCGTGTAAGGTTATTCCAAAGTGTAATTGATGATACCGTAAAGGAATCCAGTAGTATGTAGATTTATGCATCGGGATAGTTAGAGTTTT